>JBAIAA010000220.1:600000-1109719 GCA_037893245.1 Crossaster papposus | reverse complement strand
ACACGACATATTTCATCATCTTTGAGATTCTGTTTAATTTTGTGGGAGGTATTGATGACTTTTAGAATAAATTTCTATCCAAAAATGACAAAAATGACGCTTCCACTTTTAACTTTCAAGGGCAAAATAGAGCCCTTTTAACTTTCAAAGCCAAATACAATTTCAAAAAATTCTGCAGTAACACAAGCTGCTAGTCTTGTCCATACCCTCAAGTTCGACTGATTTTTTCGACTGATTTACAGGTCTGCACCCATAACGGCCACTATCACTAGTGACCTTAAGTAAACAGCGCCCTCAGCAGTTAAGTCAAACTTTATTTTGAGGTTTATGAAAACCTTGATTTTATTACTAACCAAAATTGCAACAATTTTCCTTCAGGAGAACAATACCATGACAAATGTGTATCTGTCCAAGTCACTTTTGCATTTAAAAAAACCTCAAATTTATTTCAGATGTGAAAACATGGTTTTATTGTGTGTTATATTATTTTCCTCTAATCAAGTGGTCAATTTGAAAGGTTTAAATATTTTTTTACCATTTCGCTAGAAATTTGAAAACTACAAATAGACGACTTTTAATAAAAACCGAGTTTGTTTTATTTTCTTGTTTTGAACTGTAAGAATAAATCTTGGGAGCAATTATGTTGGATTAAAATTAAGCTTGACACACATAATCTAGTGCATTGTTAATAACAGGCTTTAGAGCAGACCCAGATTTAAAGAAAAGTAGGATCAACACCAGGATAATGCATTTCAAATCCAATGAACTTCAAAAGTCGCTATACAAAATGTCCTATGTTTTTTACAGATCACACTAAGGAATGCCATATGAAATTAAGGTCAACTGGGTCATGCTATGAGGCCACGGTATGTTACACTGTGTAAGCAAAGCTGAACAGTGTGTATGCCCATTAAATAAAGTGTTCTTCATTGCACATGCAAAGAATCCTCCATCGCAGTGCAGCTGGAGTGATTTGGCATGTACCACTGCCATACAGTTAATTGCCCTCATAGAGGGAGGGTTAAGGGGCTGTATCACAATAGAGAAAACCTACAATATGTGACCTGTTCCAACGAAACCCGGACAAAGTCGACTTTATAGTTTTTCAGATTTTGCTTTTTTCAAATTCTCTAGGTTCTTAGCTTTAAAATGATGTATCATTTACATATGTACCCCCACCCTATCTTCTCTGGGGTCTGGATTTAGTGATAAAACCCTGACAACCTAATTATGAGATAAACAGCTTTGAAGTTCAGAAAAGCGTATTATTTCTATACACAAATGTTTCACAAAATTGACCAAAAAAACACACTTATGGTAGACGGATTTTGTTCAAATTTGAGGAGATTGTAGATTAATAGTGAGTGACTTAGGAAAACCTAAAACCTCAAAATGGTAAAATCCATCCCGAAATGAGTTCAGGAGTACATTGTGACAAAACACATTGTGCGACTTTGTCCGGGTTTCGTTGGAACAGGTCACATTTGTTCTGCAATGCTTGACCGTAAATAAACAAAAATAGTAGCTTTAAATTAACATTAATGTGTTCCCTCTCAAGACGAGTCTCTCCAACTCAGTTCACAGACCAGAGCCAAGTGATCAGACGGAAACACCGCGTTAGGCAAAGCAACGTGTCTCGTCACTTCCTTGTGAGTCGACATCGGAATGACGCGGTCTACGTTCATCTTGTCGCCTTCGATCAGGATGTGGTCCAGTTTACCTCTGAAGCTGGCGACGAGGTTCGTATAAGCGACGTCTTGACAAGCGTCTTGAAAGTTGAAGGCATGCGTCAGGGCCACGCCCCCGCAAAACTCCTCTTTTCCACCTGAAGACAAACAAGAAAGAAAACAAATCCAGAGTGTACAAAAGTGTCCAAAGAAGATGGGTCTTACAAAAGTGTCCAAAGAAGATGGGTCTTGCTAAAGTCTCACAGAAGATGGCTCTTGCTCAGTAAGCATTCTACATGATGCTGCAAGCACGGGAGGTAAAGAACCGGGAAGGAAGAGGTGAGAAGTGGTACTCGGACCTCATTTTCTGATAGAAGGACCTGACAGTCGCCCGACGTGACTTACTTGTGTACCAATCCACTGAGTTCTCCGGCACGCTTCCCTTGGTTAGGAACTCGTACACGCAGCCATCCGGGGTGCTGTTCAGATCACCACAGAGAAGAACATCCGGTCTGACTTGACCGTCCTAAAAACACAAGTGACAATAGCTCATTGACATTACCAGACTCGCTGCATAAATTTACAAGAATGCTCTGTCATCTCTTCAAAACTGATTTTAATACAACGCTTACCTTTTGATACATGGAGCAGACCGCTTCAACATGCCGCATGATAATCGCTGTCTGGATCAAGCGGATGTGGGAAGCTCTGGGATGGAAGTACAGATGAGTGTTGGCAACACAGAGTCTTCTGGATGGATTGGAGACGAGCTCAAAAACTGCAACCTGGAAAGACAAAGATAATGCTTAAAATAACCTTTTGCAAAGAAAATCAATTCATTTCTGATCTCCAAGCTAAGGCAAACGAGTTTAAAACAAGCAGCAAGCCGCAGAGAGAAAAACAGATCAATGCGAAATGAAACTAGAAGACTTGCTGCATACTTACTGTTAAATTCAACAACAACAAAAGTCTAAACAAATCAAGTGACGCTATGCCTGCATAAAGCAGGATATTTAGGTGACTTGCTACAGCCTTGCTTTTACTAGAAGAGATTGAAAAGCCAGCCGCATATATTTACAGCCGTTGGTGACTTGCCTGTAAAAGGCATGGCAAGGCAAGAGGATTGAATTGTTACTCTCTGCAACTGGAGGGATCGCAAAGGAGTATAATGGCTTCTCATAAATAATCTTTGTGCAACAGTTTTAAATGCAGGTACACGTACATGTATGTATACTGTATGAAGAGATCATGGACAAATGCAATATGATGATTTGTCTGATGGAGGGTAAATCTTGGGCAAAATCAGAATTGACTGTCTTTAATAGAGAGGTACAGTTCCGAGAAAACTAAAATCTCTTCTAATGATGGATATTCACTACTTACTAACTTACACACTTTCAAGTTCAAGTTGTACACTCCATAACACAACGCACTTAACACAATCCATTTGCGAACTTGTAAGTAACACAAACAGAAAATAAACTATAAAAGTGAGCTTCAATATGGCTTAGGCATAAACAAAATATGTTATGTTGGCGTAACCCGACCGACCCTAAAAATACGGCCGACCCTGGATATTTTTTTTTTCAAGGGACGAAATTTAATGATTAAAATCTATATAAATCTAGTTATAAATACGTTTGAAACTATTTCTGATCGTTTCTCATTGTTGTGTGTGTGGATTGGGTATATATTGAACCTGGACACGCTATCGTGTATCACTACCGGCTTAAACAATTAAACAATAAAAAATTAAAAAAATCCCTACCTACCTACCCTATTTTTTGGGGCCCGTTACGCCAACATAACATTTTTTTTTTTTATGCCTTACTATCAACCAAGTCGTTATGGAAGTTGTCAAGTGTACATGTAGATAAATTGTAAAAAAAAAGACAATGAGCCAACCTGAACGATTGCAGCCAAGCCTAGAAACCTCCTGAGCATGGCCTGGCTACGAGTGACAGCTTCAAGGAGATTGTTGTGCAAAGGATCCTTCTGTATGACTTCACAGAATGCTACATCGTGACTGCCAAGTAACCTATGAAAACAAGAAATCTACTTTCAGAAAAGGAAATGTTATCCCTTTCACACAAACCTTAAAGCCACTATTTTCTAGGTACCTTTCTAGATTCACCAAAACCTTAAGCGTCCATTAGTTGTTGGCCCCCCCCCCCCCCCCCCCCCCCCCTCCCACAATCCCAACCTGAATTTGTCGGTTCTGTAGAAGATGGCCTCTCCCTCTGGCAAGTTGCCATGCTTGCATCGTAACATCCCGTCCATGCCGGACGTCTTGAGAGAAGGGCTCAGGGAGCAGTCAAACAATTTCCTGCCAACCTCTTGAAGACACAAGATGTCCGCATTGTAACCTTACAAGACAGGGGGACAAAAAAGCACATTAAAGTTTTCTTTAGAGCTGTCAACTCCATTGTACATTTCCTGAGGTCAAAAACAAATTGTTATTGATCCCCACCAAGCATTGTTTAGTTTAAATAAAGAACACAGCTTCGTTTCTTATTAGAAAAAAAATGCCAGACAGGCACCAGGAGTGCTGAAAAACATGCACAAAATTCATGCAAATTTTACTCCCTTTTTAGCTCATAAAAATTCTCCAAACGTTTCATGAGGCTAAAGAAGAGATCTATTTTCTTGTGTTGCATGTTTTCAGTACTTTTAATTTTGGGACTCTCCCACACAGTATTATTAGTTCCAAATTTTCGGACTAGAAAAAGACAATTTGTTCCTCTCCACGCTACTTCCAAAAGCATTTTCTTGAGATGAAAAGGATGTAGCATTTCCAGCCTTAACCCTAACCCTCCAGGGAATTTTGGCTAGAAACCCTACCAGACGCAGCAACATAGTTTGTCAACATTTGTCAAAATGACTAGATCTATCAGGTCAAAAATCTCAAGGCCAAACCGTCTCAGAGTCTGTGGTCACCCAACACAGTAAGACCCATCTCTGGCATTGTTCAATGGGGACTAGCTCTCAAATAGTCTGTGACTTGGCTGTTTATGCATTGGTGTTGACAACTGAATGCATCAAACTGTAGCAGACTTTCCAGCATCTGGCAGGGTTAGGGTTTAATCCATAGTTTTATGGGAAACCAAAATCTTAACAAGTTTAACACCATCATTTGTGCAATGATATTGTTGTTACCTGTTAGTTCCTTGAGGATTATCTGCTCTCTGTAGTCGATATCCAGGAATTCTTTAGGGCAGTAAGGATAGAGTACATCTCGCGAGAAATCCGAGTCGGCGTACATGTCTGCCAAGATGTTGTAGGTTACAACTCTGAAACTAAACAAAGCATTTTTAAATATTTGTAATTTAAAGATTTAAATACAAAATCCATTTGGTTTTTGAGCAAAAGCTGTTAACCACGGTGTAGTCAAGTAGTTTCAAGTCAATTAGTTACAAACATCATCTATTCAAACAAACGTTGACAAAGGAATTTCTTTGGAAATAATGTTGCAACCTGACGTTTTTTTTTGTTTTTCTTCTTCATATATTATCTCAATAAAGGTCAATCAGTGCAAAAATATAAAAAAGGTTATAAACCTGGGACTGACAAACATTTCCAATTTTGATAGGAAATACTTAGAAAATTGTCTCGACTCTCAATAGACTTTGTACACAACTACCGAAGACGTGTAGCATCAGGTTACTACAATCTTTCCAATTTTGTTTTATTTTAGCTTACTTTTTATCGGAAGTTTTGTCCTTTGTGTATTCATGTCTTCTCTCAAACGGGAAGGCATCGGGTGCCATCTTTACCTCACAAGCCGTCACCACTTCCTTAGCTGTCCCAATTCGTTCCCCGTCACTTGGTGTGCAGACCAACTTCAACTGCCCGCCCAATTCCGAAGCCTGTGGGGTGTACACTTTTTCTCGGGACACTTCTACCCAACGTTTTTCATATCCCTTGATTTGCAATGTCGGGGAGGGATTTATTACAATGGGAATCTGGATTGCCGTTTCAGCTACATTGGTTTCCATGGGGACAGACAGTGAAGAACCTCCATTAGTAGTGGACAATGAAAACGTTCTGGTTGGACCAACGCTAATCTGCGGTGTTCCGCCCAACTCGTGTCGAATTTCTCGAAACCATGCGTACGAACAGGCGTCAGTCTTTGTAAACTCATACTCCACTCGCGGGTAAATGGGACAGCCCACTAAGACACAATTGGGCAATTTCATGCTGACAATTGTGGGCACGTTACAACAAACACGGTACTTTGCCACACCCAGATGCAAAATGGCACCGTCAATCCACGCATCTTTATTCAAGACGTCCAAACCGACTTGGCTCCCATTAACAGACAGAGAACATACAATAGGAGTATCTTCAGCTGACTGGATTTTCGCACCCGGCGTTTGATCGAACTTCATCTTTTTATTCTTCTTCTTAGGCCTGCCCAGTTTCCGGACATTGTTTTCTAATCGCGATAGCGACTTTTCTGCAGTTTCCATTTTCGACCGCAGCATATTGCTCTGTTTGTCCCCGTAACTGTACGAGAGCGACATGAACTCTTCCCCCTCCACACACCTTACCAGGAGTTGATCCATCTTGCTGTCACGAAGACGAAGCAAAGGAAGTACTTTCACGGACACAGTTTCGCGGAAAAATGAAATTATTCGTTGCACAATCATGGAGCAATGTTTGGATTGCACACGTTACCCCGACTATCCATGGACAGCACATGTGAAGGGCGTGCGGCCATTTGTGGATTTTGACAATGTGCGAATCATTCATCCATCCCCAAGTTAAACGTTGGCCCAAGTTTCGTTTGGACACGCGTCGTCTGCTATAAATAATCGCATTTAATAGGCGCAATTGATTGGCGCATAGTCCTGACTCTGAATTTATTTATTTCTTATGTAGTTAGCGTTTTCTATAATTTCTACCGTCTGCTAATTATACCCGTTTTCAATTTGGTTCCACAACTTTCCAACTGGGGCCATACTAATCTTGTCTTTGAGCTTGAAGTGAATATACATTTGCACACAAAAATATATATATATATTATTAGGCTGGACTCAGGAAATTTGTGCATATTTGAGCTATCAAATCATAGAAGGGTTAATAGTACATAAAAAATATATATATACAACAATTAACACAAATAATTTCCAAATGCTTATTTTTGTCAGCACACATCCTGTTGGTGGATTTTATTGCAAACAATCAGTTTTAAATGTCAAGTATCCATTCCATAATAATTCAATAAATATTAAATGGAAGTTGACAGAAATATCTACAGCATATGGAATTACTCTCTACAAGCAATAAAACCAATTTGCTTAACCAAACAAAATCATATCAAGCATTGAACATCAGAAATATGAAATGAACATCTCAATTTTCATTAAACATTGTTTCTATTCTTGCAACAGGGGTATATATCTACATATTTGGTTTCAAATATTCTAGATGTAATTCTAGGGTTATATCTTCATTAAAAAGTTTGAAAGCAACATACAGTTTAATATTTGATTCTGTTTAATTGTCTCACAAGGTGCAACCTTTCCCCCCCCCCCTTAATTTGACTGTCAGTTTTTAATATTGGCAAAGTTTCAAATGTATTATCAAGAAAATGAATGTGATGGTTAACAATTCAGAGCAAGCACTAGTCTTGCCACAGAGAACAGTGATCGATGTGCACGTGACGTCGCGTGTTACTGCTGAATGGGTAGATGACTGTGTGAAGCCGCTATATGCATATTCGAATAGTCAAATTTTCATGGAAATGTCGCGCCCCATTTTCACAGGTTTGCAAAGACGCAAGTTTGAGTGGCGTGGGGGAGCTGGTCTATAATCATGTCGCTTGCCGGCGAACTGCGGGAACAGATTTTACGCGACATGTGCAATATCGTTTACTGAAGTCTTTGGCGAAGACTAATACGCAAGCACTTGCTGTATTGAAAACAGCCATTTTAAGTGAGCGATTATAGTCATTGTGAGCATTTTGTTGGGTCACAAAACACCACTTACATGTTTTAATTATATTACTCCTAAGTTTACGATAAAGTGATCAGCACTCATTAAATAATTTACAATAATTATGCATAAATGATATCATTATGTAACATTCAGTAGATATATATATATAAATATATATAAAACACATCTTTTTCAATCAGTATACATACAGATTTTATTTGAACATTTTTATCACGTGATAAGAATTTTATTACATTTAATGTTATTTTGTTTATGAAGTTAGGAATACTATTTGTGTTACCACCCCCCCCCCCCCCCAAAAAAAAGAGAATCAAACCAATACGTGTTTTTTTCCAAATACAGCACGTTTCTATATTTTTTTCCAAACAATTACATGTATCCCTTTTTAACATACAACTATACACTATAACTACATATTAAATATTAAACTTTAAAATCTATACTATAAAACAGGAAAATGACGCAATATTCTAAACCGTACCATAATATGGCAGTGAAAGTGCAAAAATTTCTTTCAAGTAAGAAAACCGTGTTAACTCTTCAACTATCAAAATAAGTTACCAAAAAAACAAAAATAAAAATGTGCAATTAATATTGAGCCATGTGGAGACGGTCGTTAGAAATCAACATTTCTTGATTTTTTTGAATTCAACAATAACAAGAGAATGGGAAATTTCAAGGGATGTTTAGTATCATTCTGATCTTTAATCCTATGCTTTGTGGTAATAGTTCGCTAGCACTTTTAAGATTAATGGAAATGGCAATTGCGTATACACGCAAAGTTTTTCCAGGGATATGAAACGGATGACGGATAAACACGTCACGAGCAAGGCCCAGAGATATCTGTCAGCGACCGGCTCGCAGCTAGCGAAGATGAAAAATATCAGGGTGTGCTTCCCACATATCCCGGGCTGAACCTGCCTCGGATCAAGGTTCGTGAAAACTATTCCATGCCTGGGCCCAGTCAATGTCGAAAACATGATCCCTCTAAGATACATCTTTGGAAATAAACTTTTATTGTTTTTTTCAAAATGACGGCATGCCAGGAGTCGTAATTTCACAGGAAGTTTAATGTCATAAATATCTTTACAACAAGTAAGCTTTTCAGCAATAACTTTGTTGGTTACTTTTTGAATTTCTGCGATTGATATTCAAATGCTTATTAGCCACAATGAGTATAATAAGATGATTCTAATATACAGATTGTCTATAAATGCATTTTGTTTTCTCTTTTGCCATTAAATTCTTCATTTGCTGATTTTTGATATTTATTAATTACAATAATCATTATATTCTTCCAACGAATGCTAAGCAAAACCCACTACATGTATGTAGTTTCACTACTAAATACAGCAACCCTCTTAGGAAATAAACTTTTATTCACTGCAAAATATTTATGCTTTATAGCTTTGACAATACCCTGACAATCTGTAACACCTGTACCCAGTTTCATAGCGCTGCAAAGTGTACAATTGTCTGCTAAGAAGTAAGCACAGCAAAAAGCATGCTTAACCTCAGAGGAAAAAAGTTGCTGAAATCAGTGATGTACCCAATTCAAAATTTCTCTTCGCGTGTAACTGTTACTTAGCACATCTATGCCATGGGAATAGTTCTCAAGGTCAGCACATTTATGAATCATCTGGGCCTGGGTTTTGCCGTGTCCTGACTGACTCGGGACTTCAAAACTCAGCCACCAGTTCACAAAATGTTTGGACTTGCTGTCCAAAATAAGTACAGAGAATGTTTCAAAGCTAAAATAAAATTCCAGGAATATATGCTGTGCGCAAAATATGACTCTACAGCTATGTTCCTTAAAAGGTATCATTGACCGAGACAAAAATTCAGATGTGGCTTTATTGACAGATGCCACAATAGCATTTTATCGTCGGGTACCACAATGATATTCTTGTCATGTGACTGCAGCCAGACCATGTGACCAACGTCACCTGATCGCCAAATTCTCACTTGACCTGAACCTTGGGACGAACCAGCGAGTTTAAGACTCCGTTCCTCGGTTTGGGCGATGTCGGCGCTCCCGGTGATTTCAGCTCTATCGTCGAGGAGTACCGTCTCAGCGACATGTCTTCCCGGATCTGCTGGGCCAGTAAGCGAAGCTTGTACTCTGTACGCTGCGTCCGGAGCTTTCTGGAAGAGAAGTTGGCGCCCTCACGCTTAGCTTTCATTTCAGGCTTATCGCTGAGCCACGGGCTGGCAAGGCACTCATCCACTGACGGCCTGTCACTGAAGTAAACAGGCAAGAAACGTCACGGTTACAATCTGAATTTTGGACGGGGAATTTAAAAACATGGTTTTAATAAATATTCTTACATGGGTTCTTTCTGTAGAATTGCCCATATGAACTGCTTGGCCTCTGCGGTGCAATTCTTGAAAAGATATTTTCTATTAATCTTCATCCTTGTGATGTTGTAGATCGTCTTCTCTCGATTCCGACCGAGAAATGGAGAGGTTCCACTCAGCCTGGCACACAAAACAAAAAACTTATAAATTAATCAATTGGTTAACTAGTTTACACTATCACTAATCAAAGCTTTCAATCTTATTTAAAGCCGTGTTGCCATTTGGACTTTTTTGGTCGATCAATCGTAATTTTGTTGTGGAATGGCAAAATTAAGTTCAATGAGGACACGCGGTAACTAACGTCCCCGTCAATTTTTTCTTATAGCCTAGGAAATTATCAGAGATGCTAAGAACAAGGGTTGATGGGCACAGTGTGTGAAAATGTGGCATTCTGCCCACCACTTTATAATAAATATTCTGGTGGTATAAAAAAAAGGCCAAATATGGTAGAAGGAATAACGCGGTAAGTTTCCTCGTGACTTTGAAGAAGTCCAATGGAACGCGGCTTAACTCTTTCATCGGGTGGACTTACCAGACAAAAATCATTACACCAACGGCCCAGAGGTCCGTCTCATACTCAATCAGACCATCGGTAGCTATTTCAGGTGCTACGGGTTAAACAAATTAAATATCACAGAAGAAATTGATTTTAATAAAACAAGTCCAAACCTTTAGTAAATATAAGCATGTCTATAAAGATTCCCAAAATCAGTTCTAAAAATGAAAAATTTATCACAAGTTACTTGGTACCAAACGTTTTACACTACGGTACATTTGACACACAGAGTATATGTCTTGAGAAAAATATTTAGGTATAAGGTCATCACATATTTGTCCTTGGAAGAAATATAGGTAGGTAGGTGAATGGCAGCAATTTTGACAATTGTACAAGTTGCTTGTTATTATACCTATATTTCGTCGCAGGACAAATCTGCGATGGCCCCAAAGCCAAATATCTTTCTCATGACATACTCTGACTGTGTGCAAAATCTCATGCTTGAATCATCAAGGGCACAAATCCCCCAAATATTTCCCTATCTGCCTCACTTGGCAAATACTTTAATTTCCTGAGGCAATGAATTTGAAATCAACAGGAGCGAATCGTTACCCATGAATTCCGGCGATGAGTCTAACCCCTTCATCTTCATCCCATCTTCGGATTCCATTCTCCTCGCCGACCCAAAGTCAATCACACGGAGGGCATCTCTCCTCCGACTCTCAAAGACGATGTTGTCGTGCCTCATGTCCAGGTGGACGATACGCCTCTTGTGCAAGTAACTGAGCACGCTCAGTAGCTGCCGCACTAATCGCACGATCTGCTCCTCTGAGTATTTATCCTTCTGGATCAAATGACTCATAACTCCTCCCCCATAATAACGCTCGGTCACCAGCACGTAGAACCGTTTGGTTAGGAAGGCGTCGCGGAGCTGTAGAATGTTCGGGTGACGTACCTCTTTGAGAATCTCGTACTCCAGGAGACTTTGTCTCTTTAGAGGTTCGTCGGAGAGCATGATCTTAGCTACGTGTTCCAATCCAGTGCTGTACTTGTAGCATTTACGCACGACAGCATATCTACCTCTGGTTAAAAGAAAAGATCAAATAAACGACTTTCATTTTTCAATACCTGAAGGTATAATGACCACTAAAATGTATCAAGGCCTATTCCAATCATGTTATTTGCATACTATAATTTCTACCATCGAAATTGTGATAATTTTGATTGATTTTAAAATTTATATCACACATATTTAAATGTTACATGTACATCGTATTTCTATTTCTCTTGAATACGTTCACAACATTTCAACAACAAAATCTTGAGTTTGTAATTCCGTTAAAAACTAGTACCTTTATGCCAAATCAGTCAATCCAAAACCAAGACCTAAATTAGAAGTTTCCGTACAGAAATTTTAATTTTAATTTTTAAATTAAAAGAAATTGATTCTTAGCAGTATCCAAGCTAGAACCCAAATTATATTGTCGAGATCACGAGATTGAAATGAGAATTGCAGGTTTGCCAAAAATACGTGAACAAAGTGCAATTTATGTCTTGAGTCACGTCACGAGCAAGACCGAAAAATATCTGTCAGTGGCCGAAAATACTTGTCAGCGGCCGGCTCGCAATCTCACGTCTGGGCCCGGTCAATGTCAAAATAATCCAAGTAATTCAGGTTGTCACCTACCGGCCAATTTCAATGTTGAAATCGTAAGCTTTTTGGGGCAAGCTTTCCTTGAGAGTCAAATCCACGGTTTCTTCAATGTCTCCATCGGGGAAGTTGTCTAGTATGGTCTCCTGCGAGGCAGATTTACGATCTCGATCTAGGCTGCAACTTCTGGATAGCGTCTGGAATTTGGCGATGGCTTCTATGCTAAGAGGCTGTGAACCTGGACAAAATAAAACAACGCACTCAAGGAATGATGTGTGTCAGGCGTTCTTGCAAAAAGAGACGCAACTCAGCGAACAGGCTCAAATGAACAAAAGCCCAAATGGGGCGATATTTATTTTCAATTTTCAGATTTATTGATATTTGAAATGTCCACTGCACATTTAAAAAAAAGAAATGGTATAGAAATTGTGGAATAAAATAGGTTTTAAGGACAAGTTTTTGGCATCTTTTGTTTTCAAAAAGATAAAGCTTTAAAGGTAGTATACACCATTTGCAGATATCGAAAATATTTACTACTGAATTATTAAGAAATACCTTACTCAATTGAAAGTAAATAATGATTCTAGGCATTCAGCAAAAGGATTGCGCTAGATATCCTGTAATTATTCCAAAAAAATGAATTTTATAAAGAAAAATTCGCTCTCGCCGGACGGCGAGAGCGAAAAAACAAAGATAACATAAGAATAACTGCTCGACCCTGGTTGAAAACAAACGCTGTTTTTCGTGCTTTTCTCGGCATCCATGATTGTAAAACTTCGGAAAAGTCAGTTAAACGATATTTACTATGAAATACAACCCCCCAAATCTACCCATTCATGATAATTCAAGCAATTACCAATGGTGTATACTACCTTTAAACTTGAATGCCTTTTCTTGGTAATGTTAAGAAATACAGACTTTAAACAGCCTCAACTTGTCAAAGGAATTCCTTCTAGCAAAGGTTTCGAAAAATCCCCATGGATGAGTTCCTTGGGTCATCTGTCTGGCAGCTTACCTATAGGTAATGACGTCACTGGGACCGATGAACGACTGTACGCGCCAATGCCGTACTGTGTGCAGCACGCCACACGAAACCGGTACTCGGTAGATGGAAGCAACGGCGTGATGTGCTTGAAGCATTGCTGGATTTTGTCGTCTACATTAGCCCATTGTTTGTCATCTATCGGGCCAAGAAAATACAATACTAACTTTTTACCAACATCCTGTTATTACATATGAGAGTATATTTTATTGTTGCAAAAAAGATGGATCTATCTCCAAAATAAGAAAAAACAGGTCTGTATATAGACAGTGGAGGAAATTATGCAAAGAGTTATAAAAATGATTAAACGTCAGTTATATAAAACAAATATTGAGTGGCTCTAAAATTGTGGAATGGGAGAACAATTATCGCTCAGTAAAATCTGGACTTTTCTATTTTACTCGGTTTCACCTCGTGTTAAATTCCAGATTTTACCTTGCGATAATATTCCTCCCATTCCACTCAGAGACGCTCAATTTTTGTACAATATTCCAGGACTAACCTTCTTTTCTGCTCTGTAACCTGAAGCCAGTGATGTGGACTCTACTGACAGGGAACTTCCACGTCACCACCACCTCCGTGGCAGCGACTAGAGCTACCTTTGGCCTGGAAGGGGGATCTGGTCGCTCTGATAAGAGGTTGAAACAAGGTTGGAATGAAAACGGTCAAAGCAAAGGATCGCCTCCAAAAATCAAAACAAAACAAAGCTACTTTCGAAAAGATTGACCCTTCAGTTTCATCGAGGGTTTATATAATTTGTAGGACAAAAAGTTAGAAAAATTAGAATTTGGAGAAAAGAAAGTTGAGCAAGGTAAGAAAATAGAAACAAGTTAGGAAAAGTAGAAATATTGAAAGCCTGCCAGTATAAACAAGGGACTCTCGGATCACGAGTGTTGCCTTTTCCAGCGGTCGATGCCTAGATGTCTTGTGTTAACCCCTACATGACCTTTGACCTCAGAAATCCAATACAAAAAAATTGTACACGTCATATACGGGGATACAGTCAAACAGATTTTAGGACTGTTCAAGTGCCTCCAACTTTGTTTAGGTGACACAAAAATGCACTCACCAAAAACAGTAACTTTGGCGCAACTTGTAGCACACCCTTGATCGTTCGTCGCGATGCATTTATATATCCCTGCCTCCTCGTCTTCGATCCGCGTCACCACCAGCGACCCCGAACCTCTCTTGTCCCACGTCATTTTGGTGCGTTTGCTGTCCACGAGCACCTTGTCATTACGGAACCATGCCAGTGTAGGCCGAGGGATACCTTTGACCTGGCAGGTCAGATTGAGGTCGTTTCCCCCGGTGATGAAGGTCTCTTGGAGATGGACGGGGAAATTTGGAAGACTTTCTAAAAGAGGGTGGATAATGCGTGGAAATTTATAAAAACTGCGTTAGACCCGCAAAAAAAATGTTAAAGATTTGTTGAACATTGAACATTGAAGATTTTAACAATGAAGTATTACCAAAAAAAATGACTAAGTTATTTTGCAAACACATTTAGATGCCAATAAATCCTTCTTTTCCTCCTGAAGTTGGTCTACAAATGATTTACCTTGTCTCCTATAGGGGCCCATTTGTTCCCCTTTTCAAGATTTTAAGTATTAAAGCTTTTTGCTTAGCTCGGCTAAATCTTACAATTTTTACCAGACATTTTAACAACAAAAAACTTTGCAAAACCTAATAACTGTGAGGTTTCTATATAAAACAAAAAGCTACTTTCTTTAGAAACTAACATTTCAGATTAAGAAATTAAGAACGAGTAAAATATGAATCATGAATTATTATAAAAATCCAAAATCAAACATTACCAGTTTGTGAGGTATCCGCAATCCAGGCAGCAGGCTGGGATTAGATTAAAACACCATCCAATAGTCAGTTAGAAAACTAAAAAAAGTGAACAATTCAAAACTGGGCATGCTGGGTAATATCCATTTCTTGATACTAGACTCTTATTGGACATTTCAACAATCAATTTTTTTTTTTGGTACTAAATGGAGTTCTTAGGCCAAATCTTTGTCCGGATTTTTAATCCTTGACACATTTGTATAGACTATCGCAAAATTAGTCGGCGTATTCGAAACCCTGTTTTCGTGTTAGTGAACGCGCAAACAGGGTTCCGAATGACGAGAACTAACACACGAACGGTGTTCGTGAACAGGATTTTCACTCCCCGCTCAGTGGGGAGCAGATAAAGAACGTCAAGAACAAAGATAGCGGACTATAGACGTCTCCGGAACTTTATTTATGTGCATACAAATTGGAAGTAGTTATTCAGTGCATGAGCAGTATAAATGATAAAAATAAAATTGTACGTGTTCATATTTTATAAGCTGGCTGATCTTTGTCAGTTTTTACTGCTATTTGTAGATGTAAATTATTTTCGTAAAATAGTTTACATTATTTTATTTTCATTCAGAGTTTTAATTCGGGGCTGCCATCTTGAATTTTGTACTCCAAACGCACTTAAAAGACTGCATTTTGTTGTTTTACCCTTAAAAATGTTTGGATGTGGCAACAAAAAAGAATATGCCCAAGGATGAGAAACTAATATAATATTTGGCCTAATTGAGTCATATAAGGCCGTGTCAGAATCTATTGTCTAAGGCTATTGTCTAGGTGTTCGCCCATTACAACCGCGCAGACTTCACGCGAGTATAGCCATAGCTCTGAAAGCCCATTTCGCACACAGCCTATAGTCATCACAAGCCCATCACCGGTCCCTCAATGACATTCCATTGTTATTGATCACCCTGTTTATAAGTGATTTGGCTTGTGACTTGACTCACACAATTGACTCGCTGTTTCTCATTCTCCAACTCGTTAACGACAAAGAAACATTGTTTGCTATTTGTTTTACGATTCCTTATTGACACAGACAACACTACAGTAAATCATGCAGTCCAATTATACACCTGTATACACAATACCACAAATGCTGCATGCATACAAAAAAATACAAAAATGTAGAAAAAATACAATTACTTTATAGAGACTACATACAACCATGATACAACCTATTATTCAATTAAATAGGAACCAAAATAATTAGATGGGAATTTGAAGGAACTTTGAAGGGAATTTGACAACTTTGATTTAGTCAATTTCCAAAACTTAGTCGGTTTGAGTACGCTTTATTTTCCTACCCACATGTTTAAAAACATTGATAATTTTGAATGACCCCTCAGCAGCTCCATAAAATAGACCTGCAATTTTGTGTACTTTTTCCAAGCTATTCAAAAATTATGAATATAAATACATGTAGTCCTAATTCGTCAATCATCCTTTACTGTAGTTTCATTTAAAGGTGTCTTCTCAACATCTTTTTATGGAATTTGCGCGATATAAGTTAATAATAATAACCCATCGTTCAACCCATTATGGACGTATCACTGAATTTACTCAATATAATCGCTTGAATATAATTTATAATACACAAATAAACTATAATAAATAGTCCCCCTAATCCTTCAGCCTAAACTTTACTTTGATGTACAAAAATAGTATCAATAAATTTCTACAAGTCACTGTTCAGATAAACAAAAACAGACACTTCCTTTTTATTATTTATCTTGCTTTTACTTTTTTTTTTTTTTTTTAAGTTGTACAAAAAATATAGCTTATTTCTATATTATAACTACATCTAGTATCAGCCCTATTTTGTAAAACTACTGTTAATTTTAAACGTTAATTTATCGAAGATGCACAAGCATACTGATGATGATGATGGTCGCTTAAAAGATTATACGGCAGAGTGTACCGATAACCACACCAAAAATAACACCAGTAATGAATCGAACCCCCTGATTGTACCTCAGTAACATCCAAGTCTCACACCGTCCCAAGTTTAGCCGTTCGTCGACGTCGCACACTAAGAAATCCAGATGGCCTTTGAGCTCAAACTCCTGGCTAGTGTTGAACGAGACGGCTCGAAGTCTGCTCACGTCGGGGCTCCTTCTAGTCAAGGGGGACGCTGCATCTGTTGTCGAGAGTCTCTGCGGATCCAGCTTCTGTGGACTGTCTTCATTCGCCTCCGATTCTTTCCTCTTGTTGTCGCGGCTTATCTTCAGCATGAGCTCCGTGATGCTGACTATTTTGGGCTCCGGCTCCTTGCCGAAGATCGTCGGCAAAGCGGTCTCTTCGTCTCTCAGGTTCCGCCGCTTCTTTTCGGCAGAGTGGCGTGAATCGACGGCCATGACATCTGGCGACAAAGTAGAACTCTCTTCTACCTCCGGCTCGTAATCGTCTCCGAAATCAACGGAATCAATGGACTCCTTTGACCATTTACTTGTGAGTTTTCTCCGCAAAGGAGCAGAGCTGTTGGAATTGTGGTCCAGTATCTCCTTTTTAGGAGTAGAGGACCCGACTGGAGGTGCTTCCTCTGTGGAGAGAGCTCTATTCTCCTGAATGCGTTTAAGCGAGGACGAAAGCACAAGTTTAGATTTGGACCATTTGCGTTTAGAGAAGCCTGCCGCACCTGGTTGAGCCTGTTTCTGAGGGTCATCCTCAAGATTACTTGTTGTCTCCTCATCTCCCTGACTTTCAGGCTGCGAGGTTTGCCCGGCATCACCAAGAAGCGAATCCCACCCAGTTTTACCCACTTTTTTATCAACAGTTTCCTTGCCAGCAGACCTGGCATCATCTCGGC
This sequence comes from Crossaster papposus, assembly GCA_037893245.1. NCBI lineage: Eukaryota > Metazoa > Echinodermata > Asteroidea > Velatida > Solasteridae > Crossaster > Crossaster papposus. Next base: position 1,091,893 of record JBAIAA010000220.1, on the reverse strand, counting down.
TTGCTTGGTTCTCCTTCCCGTTGCTCATCTCTCCGTTGACTCTGTCAAACGTAAAGAACACGCCGTCTGCTTCGCCGTTCTCTCGTTTCATCTGGTCGAGTTCAGCGGCAGCCTCGTTCGGCGGGACTGCCTCAAGATCCAAGTCAGGAACGCGTTCCGTGTAACAACCTGCTAACGTGGTCATCGGCTGCATCGCAATATCTCCATCGGTCACCGGGCTGCAACCAGCTCCCATCAATCGCTCACAAGACACTGAAGTTACGTCAGCACTGCTTACTATGCTAACTATAGTTCTGTACAAATCGCAGGCAACAGTTTCTTTGTACGCGCTTTTTGTAAACACTCTCATGGCATCTCTAAGAAGCAACATACATGTATATTCTTCGGGTATTCCATATACTGCTAGTTTGTGCAAAGGTTTGCACACACTAGTTAAGGTAGCCATACATTTGTCATCTAGCACACTAAAGGGTATAGGATACTGAGTTTCGTCTCCATTGACCTTGACGTTTGATGTCTCCAAGTCATATCCGTCAACATGGACGTATTTATTGTCAAACGATTCTACATTTCTACTACGATTTACACAGTCTTTTGGTACCGAATTCAGCACACATCCACAATGTTCACAATTAGTTTTTTTGCAATCACAGCACTCTACAAGGGACGGATCATGCACGCAGGCACACTCAACAAAAATGGCCCGGTTAAACACCGACGGGCATGCACAGGACGAACACAACACACATGCATGTTGGAATACGTCACAGACTCCCATACCTGTGGTGGTCCCGGTGGGCAGTCCAACATTGCCGGTGCTCATTGGCTCAGACTCATGCAGTGGGTGACCCACAATGCTTTGTGCCTTAAAGGGAGGAACGACCAGACATGCGGGATTCTGGTCTTCACTGGTGCTCATAACGTCATCAATGATACATGGCAGGGGTAGGATACCGGGCTCATCATCATCATCCTCATCCTCTTCATCAAACCCATACCCCATACCTGTATGACCCTGTGTGTCACCCTCTCCCTCACCGTCCACCTGTAGGGTTTTGTTATCTTTCTCCTGGGAGCCAGACTCATGATCCTGGGTCTTTCCTTGCAGGTGGCGTTGTCGGAAGGCGTTGATGTCGCTTGCTGCTATGCTGGACAAACGTCTCAATCGCATTGCGGATTTTACAGCCGTCAGTGCTTTCTGTAGTAAGAAACAAAATAAATATAACAACTGATGTACTTATAATGTCAGACAAACAAACTAAGTTAAGTCCTAGCTAGGGTTGTCCCAAATATTTAAAGTTTCGATCATCAACCAATGATTCGATTAGCTCTTTGCCAGTACGAATATTCAATAAGAAAAACTAAGTACGTGCACACGAGACTGTGCTGTCATTTCAATCAAACATTTACACTTTTGATTGTCATCAGATATCAGACGGATCTTTGTACTACTGGTTTTTCCCTATCAATCCCACGATGCATTGCAAGACTGACCTGCCATTTACGTCTGGAGTTGAATGTCTTGAGTCGTTGAGTGCTGAGTTTAGCTACACCCTGGTCATGACGTTCATCAAACTGTGGAAAGAGTCCGGAATAAGAGCAGACTGGGATGAGAGATTCAAATATTAGCTGGAATGGGTTGCTTAAAAGTAAGATACACCACTCGCACCATTTTACTATCGAATTATTAGGAAATATCCTACTTATTCGAAAGTAAATAAGGATTCTAGGCATCCAGCAAAATGATTGCCCTAAATGTCCTGTAAATGTTCCAAAATATTTAATATTTTATAAAAAGATTTCAGATTGCCGGATGGCAATCGAGAAGAACAACAAGAACAACTGCCTGATGCTGGTTAAAACTTATTGCTGGTTTTTCTTGCTTTTTTTTCTCAGCATCCATGATTATTAAACTTCGGACAGGTCAGTTAAACGATATTTATTCTAAAATACAACCCCCCAAATCCATCCATTCCTGATAATTCAAGCAATTTGGGGAGGGGGGGGGGGGGGGGGGGGGAAGAGAAGCTAGGGTTTTTCACATCAAATATTTCAAGAAACAAAGAGAAATAGTCAACAAAGAATACGATCAACATTAGATTAACCAAGATTTTTTTTTTGGTATTTGGAAAATTGCAAACAAATATCTTAGGCATTCATGAAGTGCAGTGGACCAGACCTCTTCTTCAGTCAATATTTGTATCCAACATACAGCTAATTTGTGTTGTTTACAAACATTAAATATTCAAAATAATGTTGAACCATTGTACGTAATTTAAAAATCAAGATTCTATTTGAAGTAAACAAAAACCTACCTTCAACCAGGAGTGTTGTAAACATTGATCCAGTGACAATCTTTTTCTGCAGAAGAAAATTTAATAAAGATAATGTCAACAGTGAACTTGGTGTACCAACAAAAGGTCACCATACATAATACAATGTATACTAAACATCAGTTGTGTATTATTAACTTGAGTTTCAATAAGGATGCAACTTTGCATTTAATTTGGTAAACGTTAAGCAAATATTTTAAATAAAAAAACAAAATGCAAAAACAGAAAAACTAAAGTGAGAATAAAAGGAATTACAACTTAAAAAAAAATACTTCTTGAATATAACCAAAGTGAAAATAAGCAAGGGTGAAATAAATCAGAAAAAAATTAAAAAGAAATTACAACTTAATTTTTGTTTATCTTACTTTGGGTCGAGGACCAGGACAGATTTTAGGAACTCCTTTGCTTCATTCGATATGTCGTCCCAAAGCTCATCCTCTAAATCCCAGTATCCACGCTTGACTTTCATTAACGTCTGTTTGTCATCTTCGGCCATGAAGGGAGATATACCACTCAATCTATACACAGAGAAAAAACAAAATCACAAGGTTGCTAAAAATGACACAAGCAGAAAAATACACACTTCAGAGGCAAGATTTTGGCCAAAGGTGTGTTCAGCAAATTTGTACACCTCTCGTGGTTTATTTTTAGCACCTTATTTTTAATCCCCTTTTTTTTACAACATCCATAATGTACTACTGAATTATTAAGAAATATTTTACTTATTTGAAAGTAAATAATGATTATAGGCATCCAGCAAAATGATTGCACTAGATATCCGGTAATTGTTCCGAAAAATAAAAACGAATGGCGATCGCAAAAAAACCAAAGAACAACAAGAACAACTGCCCAACGCCAGTCGGAAACGAACGCCGTTTTTCTTGCTTTTTTGGCATCTTGGCATCCATGATTGTTAAACTTCGGACAGGTCAGTTAAACGATATTTACTATAAAATACAACCCCCCAAATCCTGATAATTCAAGCAATTACCAATGGTGTGTACACAAAGAGGTTAATTTAAGAGATGTTAAAAATATTCACTTCTGTAATAATTTAAAGGATTCCAGAATGTATAGTCTCACAAACTGAGTTGACTCAGAGTTGCTCCTTATATTTTGTAGCTAAGGACCAGTCTTCAACAGGTGTTATATACTTACAAAATGTGCGCCATGACACCAATGCTCCAGACATCGGAGGAGGTAGTCACCGGCTGCTTACAAACTACCTCAGGGGCCACAAACTCCGGCGTGCCAAATTTACATATGACGTCTCTATCTGGCGACACCACCCTGGCTAAGCCAAAGTCAATGACCTTAAGGTCATCCGAGTCCGGTGACACTAGAAGAATGTTCTCTGGCTGTGGTAGGAAGAGAGGAGAATGCAAGAGAAAAAAAAAGGTATGTAAAATGCTAAAGGTCACCAGGGGCCAAATTCATGAAAGCTGCTAAGCACAAAAATGTGTTCAGCAGAAAAAAACGTCTTGCTCATAAAAAAGGTTACCAGCAAAACAAACTAGCTAAATACCAGTCACAAACAATATACATCACCTGAAGAATTTTCCAACTAAGCAAAATTGTATACTTAGCAGCTTCCTGAAATTGCCCCCTGATACTCGAAGTATCTGGTGACGGTCAGTTGTAAAATTGTTCGTATTACATTTGTGCACAGGGGTTCACCCTGATAGGGACCATGCACGGAATTGATCAGTCCGACGTGTTTACGCAGGGATACCATAACATCTGCAATACACTACCAAATTTAAGGTATTCCTCGAATTTGGTACTTTATCTTTGTTGGTTTTACACGGGATCCTGATCTTGATCAGTGACCTCGGCCGTTGGTTCACAATCAAAACCTGCCCAATTGATGGAGCGGACCAGCGGCCAAATCACTAATCGTAATCCGGATGCCATTTTGTTTTCTACCCCCCCCCCTTCCTTTTCACCCTAGCTCCAATGCCCACCTTGAGATCTAGATGGACTATATTCTTCTGGTGCATATGATGAACGCCCTCAATGACTTGCTTGACATAGGCGACCGTCTCGCTCTCAGTAATGTGATCCTGAGATACAATCCTCTCAAAGAGTTCACCACCGCTAACGCTGACATTGGGAAGATCGTTAAGAAAATTTAAAAAAAACGAGTGAAACAAGCGACTCTTGGATGGGAGTGTTGATCCCTGTACGATTTGTGTTCTTTAAAAAATTCAAATTTTGTGCATGTGTAAATGGCGACCACAAATGCCCCCTACATGACCTTTGACCTCAGTAATCCGCTTTTGAATTGTCTTCCCACCCAAGGGTCACTGCATTCAAGTTTCATCAAAATCTATGAAAGCATGTAGAAGTTTTCCATTAAAAAAAAAACTCCCATCCAAACAAAACTTTCTAAAAAGTTATTCCATGTGAACATTACTATCCTAGGACATACATTCAACATAAAGCCGCATTTTTGCAAAATGAATTCTTGCTGTCTGAGTTTATCAGTTTAATAAACTTTTATTTCTGTCACATTTGAATAGATTGTTAAGGAGTTGTTACATAAAGTAACAACAGGTTTTCCATTCAAAGGTGATACTATGAGATACGACACAGAAACTTCCGAGCTGTGCACTAGTCTACGACAATGCCCCAAAGAATTGAATTCCCTTTCCTAATACCTGGAAACCTTCATTTCGACCTCTGCCCAGTTCTGTCTCATTTTGTCAGAATGACTCACAATTCCCCACCAAAGGGGAACAACTCATTGTCCCAAGAACAAACAGCTGTTCTTTGCTTTTCAACTGGAAATAGAATATCTATCCAGAAATGGAACCAGCAAAACTGAAACTCATTCCCAGACAACCAATTTCACACCTAGTGGATCATACTGAGGGTAATCATGTAAGCGGTGTGTAGACACAATGGATTCGATCAACAAAACAGGGATGGGCAAAAGACTAATCATATTTGCTTAGAGCTGAATAAATATTGACTGTGAATATAAATGGGGTGGGGGGGGGGGGGGGTGTTACAGGTTTGCTAGATGAGCAAACTGAATAATGTGGATTGAAAAAGCACTGAGACTCATAATTAGTCTATTTTATGAAAGCCCCGGCCTGTATTTGTCCATGCTGACACAGATTCTTGCTTATATAGCTGGGCCAATATAGAATTGGCTTAGCACAGAAAATAACTAATTAACGAACAAAGTAAATACCAGCTAAAATTCATGGGTACTGACTGGCTTCAGCTGTTTTTAACGGTTAACATATATGCAATGGTTTCTGCCAAGTGACTCCAGGAAACCATGGCTCTATGAGGAAACTGATCCCCTTTGTCCTTATGCAAAGAATTATAGCCAACCAAACAAGTAAATCCAGTGTTTATAAAATGTACAGAGATCATATTTCAGGAAATTCCAGACAAGGTTTCCCTAGCACATCCTGTATTTAATGTACATAGCATTACTAAAATCACAACAGAGAAGATAAATTATTGGATAACATTATTATTTGGCCGGGTTAATAATAATACTAATAGGAGTAAGCAAATCGTTTCAAATTAGCTGTCAGCTTGATTTGGACATTATAAAATGTTCCGTGCATGATGCCCGACAAACATGAATGAATGCATTTGTAGTATGTACGTATGTTCTACCACATCAATGCAAACTAGATTTCGCAGAGTGTGTCCTGCAAAGCACACGACAAAGACCACTCACCTTAAATTTAAAGCTGAAGTATAAACCTTTTGCAATTGCACCTATCCAAAAAGTAACCAACCAAAATACTGTTGAAAAAGCTTACTTGTTGTAAAGAATAACCATAGTACTAATTAACATTCTGCATAACATACCCGCTTTTTAGTGAAACTGAAAGATGGCACCGTTTTGTATAATCATCCAAATCGGTGTTGAAGTTCAAGTACATTTTCCTGATCAGCACAGTGGCTGGTGCTAGTCGCCATTCAACATCAACATATCTCAGACTGACTCATTGGCACAAGGGTGAACTCGGTAAACAAAACCACTGCCAATGTCCCATTACAGTCCACACTGCACAATATTGAATATAACCATAACTAGGACTATAGGATTATGATCAGGTTGTCCACAGTTCCTTGCTCTAGTATTTATGGGTTGTCCTGTGCAAACTGTACCTTAATTTCCAGTACAAATACTGTCCCATCACATACCAACACCAAACTGTAATCTTCCCAAAAGCACATGAGTTCCCAGGCAATACATGAATGCTCAAACAGATCACACAATGACATCCAACACTGCCTTCATAATACCAACTACTATTTACATGCCATGCCACATGTTGGGATCAGGATGTCTGATCACTAACTCTCTGTGATAGGTCATCCATGCAGACGAATTGGTTGGGTTTCTTATTATCACTCAGTCAGTGCAGAAAGGTAGTAGTTGAATAGGCACCCCTCCTAAACCAGAATGGACTGACCAGAATTCCAACAGGTGAACTTTGTGACTGGTAATTGGGTGAATTGGGTGAATTGGGTGCTGGTAGGCAACATGTGTGCAATGAAAGGAAACACAGTGAACTGGGATGGACTGTTTCCATTTTTGCCCCAGGGGTGGTTAACCCTGAGATCAAGGTCTACAGGATGGGTTAACATTGTAAACTGGGTTCATCAATAGAACACCAAGGGTCCTTTAAATAAATAACTAGGTGAAAATGTCATGCAGGATAAATCCAAGTACAATTACAATTACAATAAATACAATACAATTAAAAAGCGTATAAGTTCGCTTTTCTATCTTTAGCAAAAAGGTTAGAAACACAACTTGCGATATTCCAATCATGAAACTGAAGGGATTCTAGTCTACAAAAGTTCTTTCTTCAATTCTTGGATTTCAAGACTATAGACTCTCAGCTTTAGACCACCTGTACACTGAGCTTGTTTATAAATAACCTGGATTTGTTTGTAATCCTAGACGCTTTCAAAACAAACAATGTCTCAGATTCTGTTTGGTAGCTATAAATGTCATGCTTCTGAAAACACAGACATTAGGGTCACATAAGACATTATTGGATTACAAGGTTTTTAAATACTACTCTCTGCAACACAGACCATTGTGATGTTTGGAATTGGGACACTTTGGAATTGGGACACTTTGCAAACTTTCATATTGAACCATGGCACTAAATATCTGGATTTTTTTAGAGAAACAAATTTGGAAGCTCTTAATATGAAGACTGGCGCACGCATTTCACCTGCTGCTCGATATGGTGTGATGTGTGTCGCAGAGCGTAGTAGGAATATTAATATATGTGACCCAGCGCGAGTAAATAAGACACTTTGAGGCAAAAATGAAAATTGAGATTTTGATTTCATCATTTAAAGCTTGTTTAGCTTTGAATGATGAAATCAAAATCTCAATTTTCATTTTTGCCTCAAAGTGTCTCATTTACTCGTGCTGGGTCACATATGGGCTCATTGGTGGTATTGCACATGCCGTGTGAGGTTTCAACCAATGAAAGGGTAATTAATGCACTAGACTTAGGAATACATTAAAATTTTGCTGGGCCATATTTTATTGGCCGTTTAACATATACTCACGTGTCAGGCTCAAAATGGTCCAACTGTCTCAAATTTATGAATGCACATTTACTTAATTTTCAAACCTATAATTGAGCACAAATTAACATATGCAGAGAGATCAATAATCACAACATAATCGTTTCACCTGTTATCAATAATAATGAAATGGAAAAAAAAGATAGAAAAAGGACAAAAGGGCACCTGGGTATGCCACATTCCCAAGGGCATACGTTCAATCACCACCATTTGAAGACTTACTGAATATGTTTGTTCATTTAAATATCAATGTGGCATGCATAAATTAATGAGTGACTAAAAACAGCTGCTACAAAAACCCCAGCAAATTTACATGAATGATTGAGAATTGAAAACAGTGGGGTGAAGGAATATTAGGCAAATTTTTGATTGGGGAGAAAATATATGGAGAAGGTACATACTTGTGTAGAAGAAAACAATTGATACAAATTAATAACAAAGGATACCATTCCATGACCATGATGACTTCCTTTTTAGTCTCGTAGGCGTCATATATACTGATGAGACGTTTATGATCCAGCATCCCCATTACTAAGACTTCCCTCCTCAGATCGTCCCACATCCCATTCTTGACTCGGATGATCTTAACGGCACACTCCTTGTCTGTCTTCTTGTTGACACACTTCTTGACGACGCCGTACGCTCCTCTGGAAATCACAGGATTTCAGAAACAAATGCTGCTAATTCCCTCGCTCCGTGTAACTAAAACTATAATTTCTCCTCATTGTCTTTTTCTACGGGTTTCTTCAGGGTTGCAAGGGTGCCTTTGAGGATTCCTCAGTTTCAGTATCAGTAATATAATAATATTGTTTACAGATAAAGGTACCATTGGGAGACATTCCTGTTCACTTGGGCACACAAATGTTGCCAACTTTCCTGACCCCCAGTTTTCCCTCATCCTACCCCAACATAATTTGTATATTTATATTTTAGACCCCGACCAATCGATCTAGCCTATTTGCGACTTGACTCTAAATAGAAGCTGTGGCATTTAGGGCGACAATGATACAAAACTGATGCACTATGTTCACCAATAACTAAACGACATTCACGTTGGTCAAACTTTACTTCCTAAATCCTCTTCGCTCCCAGTGGGACAAATAAAGCTGCAATCCAAACTTCGGTTTTATCATACAGGAGTAAAAACCCAACAGCTTACCTGCCGAGTTCAGTTTGAACATCATACTCCTCTTCAAGTGCTATATCCTTCTTGATTGTAATCTGACTGTCGGAGAAGAAATACTTCATTGGATCTGTTTCAAAGGGAAATGATAGCCAAAACTGTGACTATTTTACAAAGCTAAGAGAATTTTAAACGAATGGATATCTTTCATTGAAACTTGCTGAACCAAAGAAAGATATTTTTACTTTTCAGGTGAAAAAATCTCAAAACATCAAGAAGTTCATGGACACCTCGCAAAATGGTTACCCTTAAACTTAATAAATTAAATTCTCGCTAAATCAAACGTGTTTCCCAAAATGTACACACATACAATATGTGCTCTGTTTATTTCCAAGCAGCCACTGTTAATTATTTACATTATATTGACAGTGTCGTATTTTAAATTATTATTTTACAAAAGCCTGAATATTATTTATTTTTAAGAAAGAAAATGTACTTACCTGGAACAGTTACTTTGGCAGAATGCGAGACCTCCCCAGCCATATTGATAGCCGTCATCTTATAGAATCCCTCGTCGTCCGGCACCGCCTGATCAATCTTCAAGGAGCACATGTCCTCGCCCTCAAACAGGAAGGTGAATTTACTGGTCGGAGAGAGGGGACGGTTGTTCTTGTACCAGATCACATCCGGTTCGGGGATACCACCCACGCGGACATCCAAGCGAAGCTGCTCGCCCGCTGGGGCGCTAGTGTCCTTGAAGCCTTTGATGATGCCAGGAGGCTCTGTCAAAGACGAAGCAAAACGAGAAAACTAAACATTTGACACTGATGGTGTGTCACACACTTTACCAACAGAAGTCTGCTGCTAAACTACGAGTTAATACCAGACAATTTTTGCTGACCGTCAAACGAACCATATACCAAAGTGTGTGTGCACCAAGCAATGTTCATCCAAAACAACCGTCCCAGAAAAAATTATACAATTTACACAGCTGTGACTCTGCAGACAGCTAGAGGTTTTACAAATATTGACCTAAAATGATTAATGTCAAAATGCTGGTTATAAATTTGCAATTGAAATACACAATGTCTGAAATTACCAATTGGTACATGTACGCAAGGAGATCTCGTTAGATGCGAGTCTGGTTTTTAACAAAGTGGAACTATAAACAAATTGGAAATTTATCTTGTCATTTGCGGCAATGCCAGAAAAATCAATTAAATAATAGGCCAATGGAATGAATGTAGCGACTACATACAGAAATAGAGATTGCATAGTATCTCTCTGAATTCCGTAAAGGCGAAACAATATATGTCACCAAATACTTTGATTGATAATAACTGAAACCACCTACCTGCGACATCCAGGTACAATCTGCAGCTCGCCCTGCCCGTCTTGTTCTCAGCCACACACTCATACTCCCCGATATCCTTGTAGGTCACATCCTTGACCTCCAACAGACACGTGCCATCCTCCTTGTAGGTTTCTTGCATCCTCTTGTCGTTGACGATGTCTTCATCTCGGTACCACTTGACAATGGGCGGAGGCTCACATAAGACTTTGCAGCTCAGGGCGGCAGTGGCGTGCTCTAAGACGTACACGTCTTCGAGACTCTCCATGAAAAATGGCTTGATGTCTTGAGGTGGGAGGGAAAGCATTTTTTTAAAGTCAAAACAGAAGTTGAGATTAGATGCATTCCCAACAACTTTTTATATGTATAAGAATATATGTACATGTATATATGTATATGAATATACTGTAATGTATATGATTTATAATGTTGAGTATTTTTCCAAGTTAGTATCCTCTTAAAACTTTTTTTTCAAGTTATCCTGGTTCCCGATAGACAAATGTAAATTATTTCAAATGCCCTAATCATATTATTCACCTTTTGCTATGGCAACAGATTGTTGCTTCTTCAAGCAACACTTGGAGGCCGATGCCGATGTCTCCTGGTTCTTAGATACTGGAAGCGAAAAGAATGATAAATAAATAAAACAAGTATTGACTATTTAATCCACTTAGGTTGCATTCGAGTAGCTCACCCAGATCAACTTGGGTAAAGGCATCCGGGTTAGCCACAAGAGCCGTGCTAAACGAAAGTTCAAACGCGGGCTATCACGCGGGCGATTGTAAAAAAAAACAAGAACAACATAAGAACCCGTACTGCCCAACGCCGGTTAAAAACAAATCCCGTTTTCTTGCTTTTCTCAGCATCCATGATTGTAAAACTTTGGACAGGTCAGTTAAACGATATTTACTATAAAATACAACCCCCAAACCCACCCATTGATGATAAATCAAGCAATTACCAATGGTGTGTCCCACCTTTATATAAAACTATATACAAAAGTGTTTGCAAATTTCTTCATTGAAATGTCATTGCAACTTGATACCATTTGTAATATAACCTAGCTTCCCCTACACAATGACCCTGCAAAAACTTACACCACTGCACTGCATGTGAAGAACAAGTACGCAGCATATCTTGGCATTACTACAAACTCCCTCTATTCAAATCTCATTGCATTGCTGGGAAGTCAACCAGATGCTGACGTGCAGAGTGCTTTTCCAGATTATGTTTATTGTTACTGTCAGTTCATAATTGATTTGTAACGGCTAGCCCCGAAGGCTGATGACGAAAGCACAAAGTCAAAACCAAAACGCAAATATTCATAGTGTGCAAGCATTATTCAAGTACTGGGGTACGGTCTGCAGTGCACACTCCCCTCAATTTATTTGTCTTCACCTTTTTATGCCAAAGACTCTTCAGGTATTTGATTTATAGAAGGAAAAAATAAGAGTAGTTTTCGCAAAGCGAATAGAAAAGCACACCTTTGAAATTGTTTGTTAGGCTAGTCGGTAGATTTCTGGAATGATAAAGTACAGGCTGTTTCAAGAATTCGCGCAAAACGATTATTCTTTTATTCAAATTTGCAGGACCGGAATATTCCTCCAATCACTACTCTTGTGTGAGTTTGTGACATATCACATGTAATTACAGCACATAGACCTCAGGCCGTGTCCGAATCACTTGGCTGTGGCTTGAACCTACACACAAGTCTTTGAGAAGTGGCCACAGCCACTACCATACACTCGTGTGTGCATTAGACAAGGCTTCAGACAATTGAGCCATCAATATTGGTCGAGGTCTTGCTCAATATTGGGTTTTGCCTTTCTCTGAAGTACTTGTCGTAAAAGATTCTACTTCACAGGTATCTATATTCCTGGGTGAGGTGAGGCAATTGTAGTAAAGTGTCTTGCCCAAGAACACAAGCACCATGTTTCTCGTACCCTGGCACATGTGTTGAACAGTAACTGTTGGCCCACTAGTGCTCTACGGCTAAATATATATCAAATGGCAAATTACAAAATCTGCTTCAAGCTTAAAATACTTACGTAAGTCCATCAGGCACACGACGTCGGATTCCTCAGAAGGTTCACTGATCCCGTTGTCGCCTTCCGCTCTCACCCTGAAGACGTACCCTCCGTAGGGGTTCACACTGGACACCCAGTACGACGTATCGGTCACGTCAGTGGCGATAAGGATCCAATCCTCCTCGCTTGCATCCTTGCCTTCAATGATGTACATGACGGTAGAATCCAGGTCATTGTTGGGTATGGTCTCCCATGTCAGGAGGATGGATTCGCCGGCAATCTTTGAGACGTTGGGCTTGCCGACTGGACGACTGGGAATGTCTAGCGAGCGGATGAAGACACATATGGGCAAATTCAGAATTTTGAATGTTAAGATCAAAATATTATTCTACTTAAATGTGGGTACATGCAGCCATGTTGAAAATGATATATTCCCAGAGCTTATTTTCACAAACAAAAAGAGTTGAGATTCTACCGGCACTTCCTGAACTGCTACATCTGAAGTCATCACTGAGTCTTCTCTCCTGACCACGATAGCCACTGTCTTGCTCTTGATCATCGTCAGAGACTGCAGGGTACAGAAATTCAAGGTACATGTCCTAAAAGGCTCTACATTGATCTACAGGTAGTTTGCAGTGTGTTTGCACCATGTGAAAGCAATATTTTGTGTGAGAATGTCAGGTTTTGATAAGGAAGTCAGGTTGGTGTAGCGGTTCTTTTCCTCGCATTTCACTGTTGGGACCGGGGTTCTAATCCCGTCTAGACTAATATGTGGACCGGCAGAAGCAAGGAAAAACAAATAGTAAAAGTAGGAACAAACACTTGCAAATGCATTTAGAAAAGGATTCAATACATTTATCTATGAGCCAGACTACTTACTTCTCTCTACGACTTTTAAATTGGCAGTGCTCTGAGCAACTCCCAGCGAGCTCCTCGCCACGCATGTATACTCCCCGACGTCCTTGGGTGTGGCGTGGGGAATAATCAGCATACAGCTCCCATCCACTCCATGCTCCAGAATGTAGCGGTCCTCACTTTCTACCTCTGACTGATTGAAGAGCCAGACCACTTCCGGCTCGGGAGAGCCGGTCACCTTACAGTTGAAGGTAGCTGGGCCCCCTTCCACGGCTTTGCAGTCCTTGGTGTGGCTGAGAAACGACGGCCGGAATATATTGGCTGTGCTGGCTCCGATGGATGGGGAGGGGATTGTGGATTGCTGTTCCTCCACAAAAAGCTCGGCACTCCACTGCGTCTCCCCGACTGAGTTGAAAGCTTTGCACGTGTATTCCCCTTCGTCCTCTGGAAAGGCCTCGACGATGTGAAGCACGTACAGGTTGTGCTTGCGAAAGAACAGAAAGTCTGGTGACTGCTTGAGTTGCTTATTGTTAAACAGCCAGGCCACCTTGGGTTTGGGATTGCCGCGTATCCGACACTCAAACTTGATCTCTGTGCCTTCGGGAACTGTCCTGTCGTGGAAGACTTCGGTGAATTCTGGTGGTTTTGGCACCATTTTTTTTGACTTCATCTTCTTGACCTTAAGATTGGCGCTACAGCTCAGCCGTCCTCCTAACCCGTTGTAGATCTGACAGGTGTACTGGCCGCTGTCTTCCGGGTACGCAGCGGCGATGATCATAAAAGTCGTCCGCCCGTCAAACGTCATCTTGACGTCCTGACACGGGCATAGCACCTCGTCATCTTGATACCACGTGACCTCTGGGTTCGGATGGCCGATGATCTGACAGCGGAACATTGCCTCCTCGCCCTCGGTGACCGTCTGTTCCTCGATGCGATTCAGAAAGCGGGCCGGGACTGGATCCCATGGCTTGGGTTTTCTCTCTGTGGAGAGAAAAGAGGAAGGGCCTATAGAAAATACAGGGAGGTTGTAGAAAACAGTTATGAAAATATAATGGTCTAAAAAAAAACTTAAAAAAAACAACCCTCCCCCAAAAAAATGTATTGAAAACAAAATGTAGACCAACTACATTTGATAAACTGGGGGTGGTACTTGAAAATACTCAGGTTTTTACAATGATGGTAGGAAGAGCATCTTTGTAAACTATACAAAATTTGTACTTTTATTGAAAATAACGGGTTTAAGTTTAAAAATCCATACTACCAGACTATATATCAGACTACATGTATATTGGACAAACAAATATATATAGTTTCTCATCTTAACTTTGAAAAAAGGAAGATGAGAAAACCTGTTTCACCTACAAGGTAATTGACACATTTGTACTTTATCCCCGAATTATGTAGCGTCGCGTCATAATATGATAATAATTAGACTCTACCCCTACATACTACTTGTACACTCCAAGAGACTGCAAAAGAGAATCATTCTGATCAGGAGAAAAGTACTTTCATCATTTTTCTAGTACTTAAACAAATTGAGAAACCAAAAAACTGTTTGGATGCGGCAGCAAAAGATGAGAAACTTACATGTAGTCAAATGCAATAGTTATCAAAGTATATCTCATCATTATGTGTTTAACTCTAAACTACAAGAAGGATGGCTTTGACTGTAATTGGTATCTGGAAAGACACTCGGAAATCTTTGAAAATGAGTAATGCAACCCACATGTGTTTAAGCGTTTAAAGGCTTATGGTACGAGTGCACACTTCTATTGAAAAAACGTGTTTGGCATTCAATATATGCCCTACTTTATGAAAACTGAACGGAAAACTTTTAGGAAATGAGGTTAGGCCAACTACAAGTATGACCTTAAAACAATTGTGACCAGATAAATAATACCAGAGTTTCCTTAGTGTGAATTATTTTATATGTGAATTTTTTTTACTAGAATTTAACAATTTTTTTTCCAAAACCGGTTAAACTTTGGGGTAAATCATATCAAACACATCATTAAATTGAAATTGTTGTCGATTTCTTTTCTTACTCTTAGAAAGGAAAAGTCCTACAACCCATTATACTGAATTCGAATTGATTCCTGACATTGACAATGCTGGCTGCAAATGTACATTAATCAAAACAATTATCTCAGATATTCTCGACTGATCCCTTTCTCTGATACGTGGCACAGCAGCAGTCTATAACGTCATCACCTGTTCAGATAATCAAGATAGAACGCACGTAGTTCATGTGTGTCAGAGATTCAACCTTAGGCCTTCTGTCGAGGCATCAACTGTGACACCAAGAAGACATACTTGTACGAAACTTGATCAGGTGAACCATATTGAGTTTTGTATGTATACTTTCTGTGTTTAGATAGATGCAAGAGTTTTTAATCTTTTGTTTGTTGTATCTGTAATTTAAGAAATATAATACTTTCAAAGAATTAACTAAAAAGAGTTTGTGTGCATTTTTCAAGTTGTTTTGGTGCTTTTAGTTTAATACAGGTCTATAATTTATTTCTTAAGTTTTACACTTAAACATTGTCTGGACAAAAACATTGCCTGAAGCGGAGCTTGAACCTATGACTTCTGGATTACCATTCCGGTGCTCTTCCAACTGAGCTATTCAGCCCTGTGTTGGCAGTTCCCCAAATTAGTCAATATCTTTGTTTGTTCCGGGGGCGTTAACCAGTTCGCGCCGGGATTATTTTAACATCGCCGAGCCGACGGGCGGGATTATTTTTAACGAAACTCGATCCGAAGCGTGTTCAGGCCTATAGTGCTGGGTAGCACACCCACGCATTTCCGGCCTTGCGCGCTGCTGACATATATTTCCGAACTTGAACTTGGCGTATATATTCGTCATCCGTTTTGAATTTGGGGAAATTTTTGCGTTTATATTCGTCATCCGGCGCGAACTGGTTAAACCCGTAATTCTCACGTGGCCAGGGATTAGGCCCAAAGTCAAAATACCAGCAAAATTAGCAATGTTGCATTGACCTGGGAAATAGCAAACGGGGACGGATCACTTTTACTACACCTAGTTCAGTTTTTCTTGTGGTTCGTTTGAAATCTCTTACACTGTGGTCAAATTTCCAAGATATGTTTATGTAGATAAGAGCACAAGCAGTTGTCAAGACTATTCCTAAATAACAGAAAGTTTGTTTAAACCAAGAGAACAATAATAAAAACAGTCCTGTGAATACAAAAATATCAGGCCGGTTTTTTTTAAGAGAAAGGTTCCCCTTCCTCCTTGGAGCTAAAATCAACACAGGCCTTGACAAAATGTTGCTAAAGCAATTCATACGTTTACATCATGTTTACTTTAAAATCTACTTTGCCATGATAAAAATGTACTCATGAAGTATTGACTTCTTTTGCATCTCCTCTCTCATCTCAATCCCGTAATCATTCAAATGTTTACCGAGGAAGAGACAAGGCCCTAACATTTTATCCAGATGAAACACTAGACTGTTGACTGACCCAGGAATCACTCTCTAGTCTCGCTAGCCCCATATTCCATTACACCACTGATGTCACCGGTATCACTCTGACCAAATACCAACGAGCATGATGTCAATATTTATCAAGGGACTTCAAAGTGACTAAAAGGTATACATAGGTATATGTGTGTTACCGGTACAGTGCAATAGATGACCATACCGTGCGTTGGAGGGATGTGTTACTGGAAGTAAAGCATGATACACTGTAAGGCCCGAAGACGTGAAAACCTTTTGTCGGACGAAAAAACGTGAAAAGTACAATACGACCCCTTTATCACGTACTAAACAACGTGATAATAGCACCTACCGTTTACTTTTCGCATTTTTCATTCCAACAAAAGGTTTTCACGTCTTCGGAACTCACGTGACCTTTTGATAATAACTTGACCTTTCCTTCATTAGATCTACATGTTAGGCCTTTCTGTATGGTCTTTTTTTTCCCGGTGTTTGTTCTAGATTTCCCACCTTTCATGATGAGACGTGTAGTGTTAGATGTCACAGAATCCTCAGTATCAGTCACACATGAGTATTCGCCCTCATCATCTGAGATGACGTCGCTTATTTCCAGGGAGTGCACTCCGCTGTCGTCATGCATCACCTTGTAACGTTGGCAAGATTCTGGGATAATCTCCTCATCTTCCTTCAACCTTCAAGATGAAATACAGAGAAACAAAAATGATAATATTTTGAAAAGTCATCCAGTTGGCCAAAAAAATAAAAAATTCTGGGAGTCAGGTTGGCATCTTTCCTCACCTTCCATCGCTGTGGCCCAGGTTCAATTCCTGCCCTGATTACATATAGCTGGGGTTTTCAGCCCCTGCCTGGTTTTGTGGAGTTTCCCCTAGAATATTCTTCTGGGGTTTTCCTCCCACCTCTAAAAACTGTACCTTCTTCCCATCGTCTTCTCTCTACAGGTTTCTTCAGGCTCGCCAGCTACAGTGCCTGCGGCACTTTGGAAGAATCCTTGGTTTTATTACCAGAATTATGTCTAATTGGCCTAATACATCAAAACAATGGAAAGCTGATATCCGCTAGAAAGCGAACATGGTGCTTGCTCAAAGCTCAAAACAGATGCACTGAAAAAAACGATCCACAAATTTATTTTAGACGGAAATTACTTTATTCTGTATCATTTCTCACAATATACCCGTTACCTGTATCTTACAACTGACTCAGAACTCTGAACAGTTTTTGCTTCACAGTATAGAAATTCCAAACAGAAGTAAGCCCTGCACTTTTAGAAATACCATCTTAAATGTATGTCAAGAATTTGTAGTTTCTAGACAGGAAATATTCTTATAATGTTATCATCCATGTCTTTTGTTTACATACTAGATAAGTAATCAGGTAGACCTACTTCGTAAGGGGCGTGTAATGTTTCAGCACACGAGTCTTTGGCAATATTCTAAGATAACATCTTTCTACGTCAATGCACGCCTTGCTTATCAAATGCATAAACCTGGCAATAAAATAAATTCTGAAATCTACCCCCCCCCCCTCCCCCATAAACTAAAGATATCATCACCCAATATTGTATTACAAAACCTGCCAGAGTGGTTTTAGATTTAAAGGGTATATTTTTCTTTCATAGAAGCAGTTCTTACTCAAATTTGACCATTCCAAACCCGGTTCGTTATGTGATTACCAGGTGTGAGTTTTCTTCGCCGTTGCTGTTATTGAGTACAGTATCAAAAAGAGAATTAACGAGAAACTCAGTTAATTAACTAATTAAGGATTAATTAACTTGAACCTTTTTTTTTTGCCGCAATGTTGACACTTTTCAGATATTGAAAAAAATGTAAAGCCAATCTACATCAAAACATTCTGAGTATTGGTTTGAAGCTTCCATCAACCGAGTTTATGTTCCTGCAAATTAAAAAAAGAAAAAACCTCAAAAAGAAAACTAAGCATTTACACCTGAAACATTAAATCATGTTTTACCATAATGAACGAGGATACCCTTTTGTGTTTTCCTTTGTTCCTGTACTATAACCTAACCCTATAGACTTAGCGTACACTTTAAGGTCGAGGACAAAATTCAACAATATTCTACAAATCACCAAAATACTCTCTCCTAAAAAATTAAAAAACACTTTTGTTTTTAAAGTATTTCTTTGTACACATACATACCTTTCAAATTTGAATAATTAATCCATGTGTCCCAATGTAAGCCGATCTGCAACACAAGCATCATATCCCTGCCTGCCAGAAATGTTACCGCTATTCCACAAGTACAATTATATCAGCACTCTTTAAAATGAAAGGTGGAGAAGCACTCCTCAAAGATCACATCCAGCTATACCCCAGACTCGTCACTCATTTACTCCATTAATCCTTCGACAAGACAGTATTCCTGGATCATCTGGTCAATGTAGGACATCTCTAAGTAACTAGGAGTGCATCACTAATGTTCTCTCTAGTCCAACGTAGACTAAATACTAGGCCCATCCCAGTCAACCATCATCATCTTCATTATCAACCTCATCATCAACGTTGTGTCTCTACTCATCTACATTCCGTCCTTGGCACAGCTCACCGCACATGCTTCACATTTCACACTCTTTTCCTGGTCTCTCTCTCTCTCTCCGAGTTGCAGGTCTTTTTCCCCCAACAGTTCAGCTGTCGCAAACTGTACCCAGCTCAATGCCTCCCCGCCGTTCGGCCGACCTACAATTTGTGTGCGTGTAACTGGTTTTCGGCGAGGTTGACGCGCATACATGTCACACAGCCTGGGGTAGTGATCCGATCCGACTTGGATGGGCCTACTACCTGGGGACTACCTGCATATACCGAAGTCGGCCAGAAGACGATCGAAAACACGCTGTAATGTAACACAAACATAAATATGCACGACATGGGCTAAATGATTACACCATGTGTGCTATAGAAGTACATGATGTAAATGTCCGGTATTCTGAGCTGGTATTTGGATTTCATTCGAGTCGCAAGTTCGTAACTAAATGCAGACATACTGGTCCGGTAGAGTCAGCACAGGCATTATTTACACACGTGGTAATTAACTTGACCCAGTTGAAAATTTACCGACAGAAACAAAATTATAATTTCAAAGATTATTAACCCTAACTCGATCCCTACAATGTGTGAACAATCTTCTGAAAAATTGAAACGATTTACAATGTAAGACTCCTGGGGTTAGGCATGCCACCAAGATGTAGAATGTAATGAACAAGGAGTCAATTTCATCCAATATTGTAATAATTGTTACAACGGGTCTTGTAATAGGAAGTCTGGAAAACCATCCCAGCTTAATTCAACTACGGTACACTGTAGTGCCTTATTCGCGTGCGTACACATATTGCTGTAATATTGTTGCAAATTGCCTTAGGATTGTTGTATTATTTGGCCAATCAGTTTTTAAGCTGGTTAAGCTGGTTCAGGGGCCATTTATTCACTTCTTTTCGAGTTTCAACCAATCAGAAGCTACCAATTCTCCAAGGTATTTATTAAAGGTAGTATACACCATTTGCAGAAATCGAAAAAATTCACTACCGAATTATTACGAAATTTCTTGCTAATCTGAAAGTAAATAATGATTCTAGGCATTCAACAAAATGATTGCGCTAGATATCCTATTCTGAAAAATAATATTGCGATTGCCGGACGGCGATTGCAAAAAACACAAATAACATAAGAATAACTGCTCGACGCCGGTTGAAAACAAACGCCGTTTTTCGTACTTTTTTCGACATCCATGATTGTAAAACTTCGGACAGGTCAGTTAAACGATATTTACTATAAAATACAACCCCCCAAATCTACCCATTTATGATAATTCAAGCAATTACAAATGGTGTATCCTACCTTTTAAGTGTAGATAACACTTTTAGACTTATTGGTGAAGGCACAGAGAATAAAAAAACACTATCATGCAATGTTTACCAAATGGCACATCTGATCATCTTCTGAATGGATGAATGTATTTAAACAAACTTGATCTAAGAATCTATCCTCAAAGACTATATCCTTTGAGACATGCCGGGGCGGTCTATTAATACGTTCAATGATGTTGTTTTGGAAGACTACGATGATCTCTTTCTCATCCATTCTCATCTGAGACTCAAGAACAATCTGTCGTGACAATGTGGAAGATCCAAATGCATTCACATAGCATACAACATCAAATCTTTCATCTTCATGTACATCATTGCCATGAAAAGTGTTCATGAAGTTCCACATCTGCTGCGTCCATTTTGTTCTGTTCCAACAAACATCAAATGGCTCCAAGAATCTATGCCATCACCAGAAACATGTATTTTTAACCTTTCTGCTGTTATGGTTAGTCAATCACAATGGTTTTACAAGCATCCGGTCCAATTAAATGTAGGTCAGAGGAAACAACCCAGAACAAAATAAAATGCCTAGGAGAGACTTGAACCCATAGTCTCTAGTTAAATTTACTGGTCCAAACGTCTCAAAAGCCCTTCTCACACTGGACAAATTTTGGGGTTGACGCAGTGTTGAACATTTGCAGTGTTTCACATTTGCAGTGTTTCAAAAAATTCACTCCCATACACCCCCACAAAAAAAACTAAATAATAAAACTAAATAAATATATATTTTGACCGGTCTAGCACAAAATTAGCCCATATGTGACTTATTTGGGGTTTTGATGGAGCGGGTCACATATTTAGAAACAAATAATCACATGACTGAGTTACTTTGTTTTAGGAATTGTGGGGCGTGCTGGGGGGGTATTCAAACCGTGGACGAAAAATGACAGAGAACAAAAGAGAACAGTATCGTCTGCGATTCCCAGCAAACATCTGCAATTTGGGGTTGTAAGTTAACAAAACATACAGGGGTCTTCCCAAAGTTCAAACAAAAGAGGAATAATAAAAAAGGTCTTGTTTGTCTGGTGAGAAGAGAATGTCCTTTCGTATCTCGACTGCAGCCACATTAACTCACTTTAAAGACAATGCCATTTTACGATGAGTGCACTCATGAATAATTATGGCTTCCGGATGGTTTCTGCACACACACTTTACAACAAGCACAGTCATAACATTCAAATTGGCTGACATGAAACAGTGTATAGGCCCCAAGTCTGGCTGACACTCACGGTTGCTAGATCCTGACCACTCCAATTTGTCGTTCGTCACTCTCGATAGTACTAACATCTGCCATTATGTCAAAGGCTGGATGAAAATAACTTTGATAAGGCTCAATAATGTCCCACTCAACTCATAATCAACCTTCTATTCCTAGCACTACACCTTGGAATGCCAATGGTAGAGGATATCTGTATTAAAAAAGAAAATGGCTTTTATTGTGTGAGTTTTATAAGAGGCACTTTATGAACGGAAAAAGGGGAAGATAAGTTTTGAAGAGGATCAAGCTGACTCTGAAATATAGTGTCGTGCATCAGTCTGGAGTGTAGAATTGTCAAACACTGCACAGATCCATAGATAGATAATCAGACAGTGAAACAGCATCAAAACTACTATTCTGGATCCATGTTTATACATGTTGTATAAACCTATTACCTTTAAGTCCAAACAACCTCAACTTTCATAATTAAACTAACTGTCATAATTATGTTCCTCATCTACCTACCATTTGACTTTGACATCTGACTTTGATGCGTCACAGCAGCACTCCAGCAGGGCGGTATCCCCTGGCTTGATCTGGATCCTCTTCTTCAACATCCTGGCGATCTCCCGTGACCCCTGACCTCCGACCTCGTGGCCTTTCGCTATGTCAACATTGCCAGATGGATCTTCGTCCCCACTGCTGTTTTCTGCTTCTGGCACTTCGAAGAATGATTCGGGCACACCATTCAGTTCACTGTCGGTGAAGAGTTCTTCGACCGCCAATCTGGCGTGAGAAAGTCTCACCCAAGAGCGGTTAGATGCTTGCAGTGTGTAGATGCCAGTGTCTTCAGGATATGCAGGGTTGATCTGAAGGGTGTGTCTGTTTAATTGAGATCAGGGAAATAGAAAGTAACAAAATAATAAAGGTTTATGGTTATATGGTTATTACGAAACTCGATCCGAGGCCAGAAATCTAAAATAACCCGCCCCTGTAACATAAATTAATCTCTTCGTTGAAGAAATGCTGTTGCTGGATATAACCAGTTTGATTTCAACAAATGGTGTACCTAGCCTGTACTCTGTCCATCTTCAAGAGAAAACCAAAAGTATTCAAAACAGAGCAACAGAATATCAACGGCTATTGTAAAAACCTCATGATAAAACTTTAAACACTGGTTCTCATGTATAGTTAGACCAAATGCCTAGGCACGCGTGTTACATAAAGACTCAGCGGTGGTCGCTATTTCTAGCACACTATTTTGTCAGAAGCACTGCTGGATTTTATTGGCAACCAACTGGCCAATAATACGCCCGACCACGACCCAAACAGATGTGCCTGGAAGCATTCCATTCAAACATCAAAACATCCCACAATACTAAGGAAAACATCCAGTCAATATCATAAGTGCCTTTGAGCACGATGTGCATACAACCATAGAGAAAAGAATTCTCTATGATACAACACAGCAGGGCAGTCTAACAAAATACAGGTAATATCAACATTCATACAAAATTGTGTATAAATAAGAAAATATTAACATAAATAAGAAAATATGGGTGGTCAGTTACAAGTATACTTGTTTATAACCGGCTTATGGGCCTAGATACGTTAATGCGTTCGGCTCGGTCATTAACAGCGTTAATTTCGGGTTGGGCTCAGTAAATTACACAAGATGGAATTTGTATTGGAAAATGTAAATTCAATAATAGATTTGTTGCTCTTCACCGACGTGTATTTATAATATTGTCGCGAAAGATTCTAAAATAAAATAAAAAATCTGACTCGGGTGAGACTCGAGCCCACAACCGCCTGCTTTCTAGTGCAGACGTCTTCCCACTGGACTACCGAGCTAGCCAGGGGTGGAATGGATGGTTTGAATCTGATTAGCAGTGGGTACCACAGCCAAATGTTTCATAAAATGCAATTTCCATCGGAAAAAGGTAAATTCATTATTAGATTAGATGTGCGGAAATCCTCACAATTTTTGGTACCGGTAGTTGAAAGTACGAAAACAAAATCATAAATCTTATTAAAAAAGTTTCTTTGGTTCTATTTATATTCATATCAAGTTCTGACGAAATGAAATTTAATTTTTAGTACCAAAAAAACGTGTACATGTACTTCACAGATCAATACATACACGAAAATCATCAGTGACGTATATAAAATTGAATGTGACATCAGTGATCAAAAATAGCAGCTTCAACATTTATCCAACATGCATATCACGCTGGTTGTTAAACGGACCAACATTGGATGCCTGCTGTTCATGTTGTTACTGAGTTGTCTGCAGGTTGTGAAATATTTATGATTATATGATTTTTAGATTGTAGTGCTGATTGACTTTTTGCATTTTAAGTTACTATACTGTAATAAAGTCATGTGGTATGCTGCTGCGCTAATTACACCCATCTCCTCGTGACAAATCTCTCATTTTCCTTGAATTCTTTCGAATCAATTTCATGATCACATATTAAAACTTACTACTTTTCGAGAGGAAAATTCCAGCCACCAAATATTTTCAGTCAATAATTTGTCTGCATTTTTTCAATAAGGCAAGAAAACATTTGTTGCACTGGAATGAATTTCGTCATATTCATGGTCTTCAGTCCTTCAATCCTCCCCGGTGCCCTGTTCACTGGTCACCGATCCTGGATCCTCACAACATCTGCCACCCATTGTCCACCTCAATTGGAACCATCCCCAACACAAGTACACATGTTCCAAATGCCTTGGCAGTTTTTTTTTATGAGGAACCGTGTTAACCATCTGTAACTCCCAACTGATTTACTGAAGAAAAATCTGGATACCATCAAACAGTGTTTGTTCAATATGGTCCCCATTTCGGTGAAATCCGGTGTGGTCATACAAACCGCAAGCATGCCTATAATGTGTACATTGTAAATTGTACGTTGTAAGTGTACAAAATTGCAGAAATTCAAATCTCACTGGCCCAAAACAAAAAATTGCAATTCCAAACATTTGATCAACATTTCTGACAATTATACTACTCAGATTTCATAATTGGGCAATAAACATGGTTCACATAAAGATTTTCTCCTTGATACCTAGATCGAGTTGGCAGTTGATCTACACCGTCACAAAGTCACAAATCCTATTGAAGGAATGAAAATTATAATATTTAACTTTTTTTATTTTAACTTTCATTGTGGCAAGACTATTATAGGCTCCCTAAAGAGTTTAGTTTTAAAAGAACGATATTTCTATTTTTTTTAAGTGAAATATTGGCACAGTTATAACAAATAGTTAACTTTAAAGAACAGTATTACTGCAACAGGTACATATATTACAACAATACATCAGATTGGTATAAGCAGAGAGCAAGAAACAGAACCTTGCTCTATGGTAAAAGCAACACCAGCTTTTTTTTTTTAATGTGGAAATAATTACCAATCTGATAGCTTAATGAACGATGCTCAACAACAAACTCGAGAAACAGCAGGGGTTGTTACGAATGCTAAAACAAATTATTATAAGAATAAAAACATATCAGTCAACCGAATGTGAAATCCCTCAAAGGGCCAATTATTTATCTACTTGTTTCCGAAGGGGTCAGGATTTTGGGGCAGTGACCTAAAGATGATAGGAAGGAAGGGGTGAACTTGAGGACAATCTATAGTCCAAGTACTGGCAACTTTCAAAATAACTCCCAGAAGGCAATGAAATAACACAGGAGCTGGGTTGGAATATTGACCAAAGTGTTCATCTTAATTGTTACCAAAAAGCTGGCCAACTGCACAAGATGATTGGATTCATTCCATTGCCATAGGCGACTCGGAGTGACCATTTTGAAGCAATTACTTTGTTTGGTCTTTGTTTTGGCAGACATCAGCTTATTTGTAAGAACCTAATTATACATGTTTCAGGCTTTCAAAAAGACCACTTGAGGTGACAAAAAGTCGGAGAAATATAGGATCGAAATTGAAAAGAAAACAGGACAAAAATAGAAATTTGGAAGACAAAATCACGATTATAGTAGGGCTTTCAGGCGTCAATATGTGCTGCATGCAGACCGATCTCCATAAATGGAGATTTTTCGCCAGTTTACAGAAGCGAGGTGCCGATCGCAACCAGGAAATAAATTGTGGAACAAAAATATTGGGAAAATTGTGTGTTTATGAACGGGAATAAATATGAGCTTGGCCGGTTTTCAGCAAGTACATTAATTTAATTAATTGGCTAGGGGCCTAGATGCAGATATGGCCATATTTCTAACTCATTTTCCCATCCAGGTTTAATTGGCATGAATCCTGTTGGCAAATGAAAAGTTTAGACAATCCCTGGCAAGCGAATTAACTGGAGATGACATCAGAATTTATTACTTGCTTATCAACAAGTGCAGTGGCATTGCCCGATGGAACCTGAGGCATCCTTTAGGCCACATAAGGAAGTAACCTTGGAGGGTCATTGGGTGTGATGTTTCCTACCTCCATGCTTAGCCCATGCTTAACCACAGTGCATGCAGAATGTCAAAGGAACATTAAATTAGGAATTAATGATTGAACACACTGGCATTAGAGGATAGTTAGAATGTTTAGGATGTGATTCAGGTGATTATCACAAAACAACGAAAGGGGAAGAATCAAATTTCTAACAAAACCGGAGGTTACTTTCTGGGGACTTTAATTCAAAGAGTGATGTCAGTCATTTGAACAAGTTTGGAAATGTAACGAATATCAATAGCTGGGGTATTCAGATAAGCTTTGATGGTGTAAAAGAGGGCTGGGTTTTGGGCTCTTTGGGTACCAATGAAGTGGGTATAAACACTATTGACTGGGTAATCAACTTAGCTTCGATGGGTGTGAAGAAAGCTGGGTTCTGGGCTCTTGTTGGCTTAATATCAATCAAGTGGGTATAAACATGACTGACTGGGTTGGGTGTGAAGAGAGCTGGGTTCTGGGCTCTATAGATAAACACTATTGATTGGGTATAATCAGATAAGCTTTGATGGGCTGAGAGGGCTGGGTTATGGGCTTATGGGGTATTAAGTTGGTAAACATGATTGACTGAGTATTTAGATTAACTTTGACAGTGTGAAGAGGAATGATTAAATGAGCAGATTAAACCTTGCCAGGTGGGATTTTGGCTATCTTGGGAGAATCAATGAAGTGCTAAAAGACCAGGCTGTTTGTGAAGAGGGCCCGATATCTGGGCTGTGTTCTGGGAGTTATTTTGGGTAGTCATTTATGGAGAAAGGTTCACCATAATCAACAGTTCTCAAATTTGGCTTCAGCCATACAAAGGACCAATTTTCCATGCCAATATCAGAAAATAAACAAACACTCTAAATTTATGGTGTTATTACTGCAGGGTTAGGGTCATTTGTTTAATTGAAGGCTCTTACTAGACAAGTCCAGTGTTTAGTCCACAGTTGACCAGACAGTCACTTATCACTTCCCAATATAAGTGGAATGCCATAACTGACCCTCTGACCATTTATCAGTGTCACTGAAGAGAGTTTTCACAACTAATAATTCTTGTTCACAGAGGTCACTTGAAGTGGATACAAATTGGCTGAGATCTCAGAAAGAGTAATAGGCAAATTCTATTTTTTTTTTTAACACAATTTTTTTCAGAGCCAGGTGTGCGTGTTTAAACAAAATTGCTGTCGGGGTTAATTTAAGTTCATTGTTGATGTCATTTTGGGAAGATTATAATATACACGTACTATAAAAAAACTTTATTGTTACATTTTATAAATATATATAGTTACAAAAATCATTTCTTTTTTCTTTAAAAAGATGACCAGCAAACATTTTTCAGACAAGATGACCTGGACAGGAATTTCAATATTTTAACAAAATATCAATAACATGGACATTTTTAAATGGAGGCTCTGATATGATGTGCAATTCATTTACAGTTTATTAAAATGTATGTAACCGGAAATTTAAAGCACAAGTAAAAGAAAAGAAACTCACTTCAACAACCAAAACCAAAACAAATTTGATTGGGAACAGATGGAAAATCTCAGGACTATACTGATTTAGGAATGGAACAGGAATTTTGAAGAGGAGATTAAGATCAAGGATAAGTGCAGTAACTTGTAGTGGGAAGTTTGACAACATCTAATCTCCCAAATTATTGATGTCAATCAATTACAAGAGTGTAGACGAATGCGCAACTGTCTTGCTTTGATCTTTCAATGAACTCTGTTATACTTCTTGAAGAGTTTTAAAAATCGTATTTAGATTGGAGGATTCAGAACTGTTACGTCGGGGTAAGGGCTGCGAGGTAACTTTTGTTTAAGAACACATTTTGTGCAACTTTTAACTTTAAATGTATTAAAAACTATGTTACATTTCTATTGGGTTAATTATTATATGCTATATGCTTAAAGGTAGGATACACCATTGGCAGATATTGAATTTTTGTTACTACCGAATTATTAAGAAATTAATATCTTACTTATTTGAAAGTAAATAATGATTCCAGGCATCCAGCAAACTTCGGACAGGTCAGTTAAACGACGTTTACTATAAAATACAATCCCCCTCCCCCCAAATCCACACATTCATGATAATTCAAGCAATTACCAATACTATTCTACCTTTAGCAAACCATTTATATCTGGTATCTTCACATTTAGAAAAATGGCACTTACTGATATGCAAAGCACCACACCTCATATGACAAACAGACCATCTACATGACTTCCCCAGCAGGGAGCAAACTCTAAGATGTGCACAGCGAGATAAAAATAAGTAACTGTTTAATTAACTGGGGATACAGTAACAGTTCCATGAAGCATTGACGTAAATGTCTGCCCACACTGACCAATGCACTAATTCCACATGAGCATTCCTAGTTGGGTCAGTAACTCGGTCAGTAACTGAATCCCCCAACGACTACGTCAAAGTTAGCCTTAACCAATACCAAGAAACCCATTTAAGAATTATGCCAGTGGTACAACGTTTACCATGATATTTGACACAAATAATGCTAACAAAAACATTTATCTTCAAATATAAAATTTAGTGCCCCGACCTTGCAAGAACCTGCTTGTATGTTACATGCAGATGTACCATGCAGACAGTTCCATAAATAATACACGGAAGAATTTGTTCAAGACAAACACAAGATGATAATAATAATAAATTGTCAAGACTGTAAATTAAAGTTTGGGGTCACAAGGTTGTAATTTTATGGCATGTTGCTTGTAATATCCAGAGACACTCTGCACTTGTTTGTTTAGCCTGACATTTAATTACAGAATACAAAATACTGGTAGTTGATTCTCAGACTACAAATATTTACATTCATGTACTATTCACTATTCCACTAAATCGTAATTTCATGCAGTCAGAATTAGTGTAGCCAAAAAAAGCAGAAATAAAAAAGAAAGAAATAAAAAGCAGAAATATAAAGCAGAAACAAAAATAGGCTATAGCAAATTTTACCTGTAGGTGTATATTTTTCATGGATGATATTGTAAGAAAAAATCAAAAAATTGATGAAATGTCTGAAAATTGCATATCTTTCTGAACTACATTTTTAATAATGTCTTTCTCTGAAATTTCGAAAAGTCAAAGAAATCTGGAATTTCTCATGCCCGATTTTTGTCGACTTCTTAGGCCCAATAGACCAAATTAACCTGTACTTCTAAACGACCTTTAAACAAAGAAATTCCAAGCCCCATATTATTTACAGCTTTGCAATTTGCATGACCTGCAGCTTTGCATGACCTACTATTAAACTGACAACGATTATCCTCCACTATACTCCCTGACCTCGTTTCTCTGCTCTAATTGGCAACTGGGAGGCCCTGAATATCTGCCCAGAATACCAGCAGATATTTATTCATCACTTCTGATCTGGGTTGATCACACATGTACTGCATGCAAACAAATAGTATATAATTACGTCAAATTTTTCAAGGTGTCTATTTTGAGGGCATTTATCTTAAATTCCGATCTGGGTTGATTACACATGTACTGCATGCAAACAAATAGTATACAATTATGTCAAATTTTCCGAGGTGTCTATTTTGAGGGCATTCGTCTTAAATTCCGATCGAGGCAAACCACATTAAAATCTCCGAGCTAACTTTCCACAAACAAGATAAAGAAACGTAGACAAAATGGAGGCCTATATACTCCCCAAACAGATATTTTATTTCACGTAAAGCCCAATTTGTCGCGAGAAAGCCGATTTACACGATATGTACAATTTGGTTATCAACTTCTCCCTTCCACCGAAACAATTACTCGTCATCTGATCACGAACAATATTATATTTTAACCGGTTCGCGCCGGATGACGTACATACAAACGCAAAGTTTACCCCAGATTTAAATTGGATGACGCATAAAGCAGCAAGCAAGGCCGGAAATGCGTGGGGGTGTTTCCGGTACTATCGGCCTAAACTTGCTTCGGATCGAGTTTCATTAAAAATAATCCCGCGCGTCGGCTCGGAGATGGTAAAATAATCCCGGCGCGAACTGGTTAAGAATTTTAATCCTTGAGGAAAAGATGAGCAACGTCATACATAAATTTATTTTAAAGTGTACTGCTTTTTTTTTCTAGCCCAGTGTATTTTTGGTAGAATGTTAAACTAATGATAAGATAAGATAAAAGGATGTATTACATAAATAACTTTCAAGTGTAAGGGAAGGAGGTTGTATGGAAAAGTAATTGAAACTTGCATGGATATAGAAGTCGAAGTTCTCAGAAACGAAACCGGATATCCGTTAATAAAATAAAAAATAATTAATTGGGATTTCTTTTTTAAGTGTTGATTATTGCAAATTTGGTTGTGGATAGTGCATGTTGGTATTCCATATATTTTGATGGCTCATCCATCACACTGCTTAGTACTTTAGCAACTTTTTTTCAAGGCTGCTTCCAGTTCCAGAGAAAACCACAAATATTCAATCTCAAACGTATACAAAAATACTTCAGATATTATTGCATTTAACAGAGTACAGAATTGTACAACATGCCCATATAATAAGAGCTAAAAGTGCATACACTAAAAACTTATGAAAATTGCCGCCATTATTCCTTCTTCTGATCATACATTATTTTTTTATTTCTTTTTTTTAATTTTTTTTTCTATTTTTTTTTCATGGTAGAGTCTCGAGGTTTACTAACATAAATGTAAGCTGTAATACACGACCGAAAAGCTGTTTGTTTATGGTAAGTAACTTGACCTATCGGATCTTTGCCAAATTGCCGACCTCAAAATTGTCACTGCCATGTTTGGACACAAATTAAAACAAACAAATCATTCGGTGTAGGTTTTGGGTGTGTTATTGGTTAATTAAACAGCTCGATTACTGCCAAAGGTATCCTACAGTGAACAATAATGGACACAAATCTACAAAATAAAATTATTTTCCTTTGGGTATGAAAATGTACTATACAGACACACTTATGACACCAACTTATAGAACCAACAGATCACGTCGTTGTAATCTATACAGTCAAATTATCAACTTCATAATTATTATTATTATTTTTTAATAATGAGAAAAGGAAAAAAATTGGTCCATGTAACCAAATATGGAAATATTCACTTACGTATCTCCTTCCACAGTGAACGTGAAGTCTGGATGTGTTCCAATGGCTGACCCGTTACAGAACCAACGCACGTCCGGTTTGGGATGACCTGCAGTTACACAGACAAACTTGACCGGTGCCCCTTCCCTGGTTCTCAGATCCACCAATCCCTGCGTGAACTCTGGCACCTCTTCGCCTTCGGAGTCCGTGTCAAAATCATCACTGTCAATATCTGTGAAGGGAGGATCGGATTATAGATGGAAAAAAGGATGATAAAACAGCTGCACAGATTCCCAACAAAAGAGGGCAGCATTCAAACAATCCACAGTGCAAGTCGGTGA
Organism: Crossaster papposus; assembly: GCA_037893245.1. Taxonomy (NCBI): domain Eukaryota; kingdom Metazoa; phylum Echinodermata; class Asteroidea; order Velatida; family Solasteridae; genus Crossaster; species Crossaster papposus. Next base: position 1,060,201 of record JBAIAA010000220.1, on the reverse strand, counting down.
ATGGATCGATATATTTGAGATACTTGGTTCACCCATGAGGCCACAAGAGGGCAGTCTTTTCTTATCTTGTGTGATGCAAAATCCACATAAGAGTCAATATATATTTTCCGAGACTGGCTCAGTACATATGATACAAATCCCCCTTTTTTTTTTACTTTTTAGATTTCATACCTAAACCGTAATGTAAACATTTAGTAGACCTAAAACTTGGGTCAAAGATTATTCTTTAACCCTAACCCCCTAGGCCTTACTTTGGGTTAAAGAACTGCGTACTACAGAATACTACTTAGTATTTTGTAGCATTGGGTCTCTCCATGACTGATGATTGGGTGTGTACTGACAGAGTACAGATACTGCCAACTACAAAATACTAATAGTGGCAATACAGGTCAGCAAAAAATGAAGTAGTCCAACCTTGACCCATTGCTGTGTCCCAAGTGACATTTTTTGCTGTAGAGTTTAGAACACCTTACACAGCATACATGGGTCATGCACACTTAGCAAGCAGAGGGACCCAATGCTAAAAAGTACTACGAGTGCAATTAGGGGTGAAGTACCAAATACAAAAAATTACTACAGGCATTGCACACAAGTCAGTGAGAGTACTGCATACTACTTTTTACTAAGTAGTAAAAAGTAGCATAGTAGGGTTAGGGTTAAATGATACTTAATATAATAGGAAGTTATTTATGGGATTGGAATGACCTACATGTACATGTATTTACTACATTTATTAAATTACCTTCTATTGTCTCCAAATGTGGACCAGCTGTTAAGTAAGACATGTTTGTAGATCATATACCTTTGAAGTTACCATGGAAACCAGGCATCTGTTTGAGAACCATCATTTTGTACTTCTGCAAAACAAATTATTCACATCGATATAACATTTATTGCCTTCTGAAAACAATTGTGGCACAATCTACTTTCTACATACATACTGTACATTGTCATTTATGCAAGAGTCAACTCACAATAACAAAATTCCCGATATTTTGGTGGTTGGGGGGGGGGGGGGGGGGGGGGGGAGGGGATGCTCTGGGAACCTATATCTTTTTTCCCTATTGCTGCATTCAAATTTCATAAATGTAAGGTTTAGGGGTGACTATTGGTTAAAGGTAGGATACACCATTTGCAGATATCGAAAATATTTACTACCAAATTATTAAGAAATATCTTACTTATTTGAAAGTAAATACCGGTAATGATTCTAGGCTTCCAGCAAAATGATTGCGCTAGATATCCTATAATTATTCTGAAAAATAACATAATAACTGCCCGACGCTGGTTAAAAGCAAACGCTGTTTTTCGTGTCTTTCTCGGCATCTATGATTGTAAACTTCGGATAGATCAGTTAAACCATGGAGGAATAAGAAGCGATAGTTACTATAAAATACAACCTCCCAAATCCAACGATTCCGGATAATTCAAGCAATTACCAATGGTGTATACTACCTTTAAGGGTTACAATCAAGTAAAAACAGTTATCTATACTATGTAGTATATATACATTCCTCTTAATGCGGTTTGAAGAAAAAAAGGGGGGGGGGGGGAGGGAGCACGTGAAGATTTCCCACAAGCACCTTTAAAATATCTGCCGCCAGCAGTTTCCGGGCCAGTGCATTAGTGCCACACTCAACTTGACACCCTGACCAGTATATAGGCAACACTTGATACTTAAAGTAAATAACTGGCCATCATTCATCTTACTGAACAATTCAAACAATTTACATGGTCCATTAAAACAAATGATGGAACGCAACACATATTGGACTTCCTGTTTTCAATGTGAAATCCAATGACCGTGGTATTTTTGTTATCTTCTCGCAAAAGTAGTTGGGGTTAGGCCGAAAAAAATTACTTCACAATTTTCAAATTTGTCAAATAAGAAATATATACAAAATAACCCCCCAAAATGTTAACTGCTCACGGACTTGTCTGTCCTAAAATATACAAATAGAAAACATTTGGAAGCCTGAAAATTTCTTCCAAGTAAGATATTTTTTAGGATTTACTACATTTCAAATTAAAAAAATAACCTCAAATTGTTGATCCTAAATAATACTAAAAACCCAGATTTCCAGGATTTTGATGAATACATGTATAGGGCTGTACACAAATATATTGGAGGATTTGGGATTCTTTCTTGACTAATAATGCCTGAAAAAGTGTGTAATTTTCTTTAAATAAGAACAATTTTAAAAATGGGACGACTGAATCCACAATTTAAAAAAAGTTGTTATTCTCCAACACTTACATGTTTTTGTACATACCAGTTCTACTAGAAAGTTTAGTCACAACTTTTTCAAATTCTTAGAAACTGAAATCATTTTTGGAACCCGTAGAACAAATTACGTACCCACTGTCTATTATGCCTAAAAGATGCACTGTAAATTTGGTACACATTTTTCTTGATTTTTTATAAAGAAAATATTAGCCATAAAATGACAGCTTCAATTCATGGAAAGTGACCAGAAAGTCTGACACAGAATATATAGAAAGGTCTTCAAAATGCAAGAGGTTATCAAAACAATTCTAATATTTTCTTTAAAATGGCGCAACACTTGAGGATAATTTTGTCTGGTATTTGATTGATGACATATGAATTGAGAATATTCACTCTTTACAGCCGACACATTTTTCTTTCTTAAAAGAATATGAGAAAGAGGTCTGACAAAAAAAAACTTCACAATTTAGATGATTTATTAACATATATAAGTCGTTAATACTTTTCTGTTCACTTTGAACAGGTTTTATGCAGAAATATTAGTTGGCGTAGACAGGTGCATACCAAAAGCACTACAATTTTCTTCCCTTTAAAATAATCTTCTTTTTCTAAAACTAGACTGCATGCAGTACCCCCACCCTATCTCCCCTGGGGGAAGAATTTTAGTGATAAAACCCTGACAACCTAATTATGAGTGGCCTATGCCTTGTTAGAATAGTGTTTCAGTTCAGGATGTCAAATTATTGGCAAGTCTATAGGGAGCATAATGCAATTAATTTCATAATTTTAAACAAAGTTTTCAGTGCAAAATTCACTCTTTCTTCTTTTTAGTTGCAATAACTTACAAGAAAGTTGAACTTGATTTGTAAATGTAAAATAACTGCATTTTACCCAAGGATTGGCAAAGCAATTAATTAAAAACATTTACATCTAAGGATTGTTTGTATAACACTGTTCACTAGCTCATCCACCAGACCAGGCCAGGCCAGCTCTGTGGTCGGAGGGGGCTCTGGGTTGGCACATTGTGAAGCGCTGACCTAGTTTATTTGTCCCGTACAAGTGACAGGTGTTCTAGGAATTGACCGCTCAAGTGAGGGCTATTGTTCAATATGGTTTTCGCCAAATTGCAAGATGTTTAAAGTTGCTACATTGTAATAAAGTTGTCGGGCTTTGCTTTTCTACGTTAGGAATTATCTGCAGTTGACGTGGTTCTGCAGCGCGCTGATGGTGACGACTATGGTGAAATCATGGAGGAATTACTCTATGGTGAAATAAAGCAGTTTTGCTTGCAGGCTGGAAAATCCTGAGTGTGGCGTCCCCTTCTTCTGCATTTTGTTGCAAACTTTAGGACCCTATCTAATTTTATCTCTCATTTATTGTTTAAAAAAAAAGCTTACATAAATTAAACGTGGCTTAGGCCTACTGATATTCTGTGTAAATTATCTGGCTTGCTCTCATTTCAACAAATCAAAAACTGTACCACTAAATAGTTGTAAATAGTTGTAAATACTTTCATTGTTTTCTTCAAAAGTGTAACATCTACTGAGCTTAAGAATACACCATTGGTAATTTCTTAAATTATCAGGAGTGGATGAATTTGGGAGGTTGTATTTTATAGTCAATATTGTTTAACTGACCTGTCTAAAGTTTTACAATCATAGATGCTAAAAAAAAGCAAGAAAATCGGTGTTTGTTTTTAACCGGCGTTACGCAGTGGTTCTTATGTTAAAGTTCTTGTTTAAAAAAAAAAAAAAAAAATCAATTTTCGGAACAATTACAGGATATCTAGTTTTATCTACCGCAATGATTTTGCTGGTTGCCTACAACAAGGCTACAATCAATATTTACTTTTAAATAGATAACATATTTTCTAATAATTCGGTAGTAAATGTTGTCGATATCTGCAAATGGTGTATCCCACCTATTAAGTTCAACAGGTTTAGAACATTTTTCTTTGGTTTTTGCTGACATTGCCAGAGTGGTATTTATCAATAAATGAACAAAATCCATGCAATGCAAAACAATACGACTATATGCCTATATAGTCTATGTACGTACCTCACCCATATGCTTTTATCCTCGGAAATTACACTTTTCTTAAAATAAAATCTGATTGGGTCTGATATTTCGATCTTAAGAATTTCCCCAGAGGCCTCTGAAGATCTCGTTAAGATCAAAATATCAACCCCTCTTCATTTTATTAAAATAATAAAACAGTTTGCAGCAGTTTAAATTATTTTCGAGTTTCTTATTGAACAGTTCTCAATGGTAATAAAAATTCATGAGAAAAAAGTGGGCCTACCTGCAAATCAGAATTGGTAATCTGCATGGAGTCATGCCGTACTATAAAGTCACAGTACGTCGGCCGTTTTACGCCAATTGTAGCCCGAGTCGGTGATGTGGCGCCACTAATGGGTCCAGATTTGAATTCCAACTTTTTGGACTCGTTTTTATCCTGGACTGGAGGCAGGAGTCTCCTGTTCATCTGGCTGTAAAGTGGGAGTACTTTTGCCAGTTTTATCTATTTGCAGATTGATCGACCCAAATTAGCTACCTCAGAGCTCAGACTGCGCTAGCTCACCACGTGTAATTAATTGTGTACTTGTACGTGTCGCGCGCACTATGTCCAACTCTCACGGCGTTTACCAAACGGGGGTAGAGACTAGGCTCGGGCTAGGATTTGCGGCTGCCATTTTAAAGGACAGGCTTAGGCTACGCGATGAAAATGGATAGTTTTTTATACTGCCATTCAGATACTGCCGTCGTGTGCCATTTGAGGAAAATTTCGAGTAACTTGAGATTTCCGCCGATAATTCTTTCGGTAAATATTTTGACAGCAAATGGATGGCGGGCCACGAGTGTCACTCGGGCCGGTGGTGGCAGGACCGGTCTAATGCAATTTGTTCAAGGGAGTCGGGCGAAGATTGGTCTGGAAGTGGAACTGAAGAGGCACTCGATGCTCGCAAAATAAACCCCATTCCTCATTTTGGTTTTAAGGCGGGAAACGAGGCCCTAGACTTTTAATGGAGCAAATGTTGTTTGGAGAAACAGAGTAAAATTGGCATCAAATGCGAAGGAAGTTGGTGCATGCAGTTTATAGAATATAAAAATGGAGGGTGCACTGGGTTTCGGGGAGGGGAGCTATAGCTATATATAGGTGAGGGCACTCAGACTGGGACTCGTAAACGTTGAGCTTATGATTGAGCATAAAAGTACTCTGGTGAAGCTCGACAGGCAGTGTTTTTGTTGTCAAACTTTGTCAAATTTAATTTGTTTATTAGTGCTATTACCACGAAAGTACCACGCTATACAATGTAATACTGACCATGTGACAGCGCGCGCAATTAAGCCGTAACAATAATGTATGATATTGAGGGCGCACTTGCATATTGTTCTCGGTGCGCACATTTCTTACCAAATCCATTATATTTGTTCTTGCTAGTTTTTATGGTTTTTTTTGTTGTGTCCTCACCTGCACGTACGAAAATATAATATGGTTGCAAAACAAAAGATAATGTGTTATTTGCTTCAATAGAGGGTTTTGATTTGAGAGGGCGCCCTGCCGATAAGGTGCTCATGATTTGGTATCGTGAAGCGCCAGAAGAGGGCGCTTTATTCATAATTTTTCCCCACGTCGGTCAAAATCGTTGGCATAAATATAATCAAAATGGACCAAATGCTAAATGTTTGAAATTTAATATCGCCATAGGAAAGCATACTTACGTTTTTTTAAGGCAGAAATGATCATTTATGCTACTTATTGTCCACAAATTTGAATCTGGCTATTATAGTATTAACAATAAATAACTTTTAATTTGATTTGGTTACTCAATTGTTGTTTTTATTTTTTACTTTTTCGCTATTTTATTTTTTTACGTACTATTTTTTTTAAAGGAAACATGAAGCCCTAGAACTTGACTTGCAAGTGAATCTGTATAAATTATGGTCGGCCCTGAAATGTGTATGGAGTTGTTTGTATGGAGTTTTGTGTGTGCATAGGGTGTGCACGGTTGTAAATGGTTGTACATAGGGTGTGCACGGTTGTAAATGGTTGTAAAGTGAATTTAAAGCTTTGAAACTAACGACTCGCTCAATTTATATTGATGAACAATTTCAACTACATGAATATAGTTTTTGATACTGCCATTCAGATACTGCCGTTGTGTGCCATTTTAGGAAAATTTCGAGTAAAAAAATTTCGCCGATAATTCTTTCGGTAAATATGTTGACAGCAAACGGATGGCGGGCCACGAGTGTCACTCGGGCCGGTGGTGGCAGGACCGGTTTAATGCAATTTGTTGGAGTTTGGCTGGCGAGTTCGGTCTGGAACGGAAGAGGCACTCGATGCTCGCAAAATAAACCCCATTCATCATTTTGGTTTTAAGGCGGGAAACGATGCCCCAGACTTTTAATGGAGCAAATAATTATTGTTTGGAGAAACAGAGTAAAAATGGCATCAAATGCGAAGGAAGTTGGTGCATGCAGTTTAAAGACCAGGTTTCACCTGGAAGGGGAATTTATCTCATGTGATTTTTCTAGTCCAGAATTTCATGAGGAATAAGAATATGTCGGGTAAAAAGCCCAAGTCATGAACGCACCATCCAAAAAGGGGGGTTCTTTCCAGAGGGGGGGGGGGGGGGGGGGGGGGGTTAATTCTTTTAGGCAAAAATACCAAAAGTTACATTTAAACACAAATAGGATAACAAAAACTCTTATTAACCTCAAAATTTAAACCCAGTTAGTTAATTAAGCCTTATATATTTGATGTGGTAACAATGTAGGGGTGGGGGAGTAGTAGGGGTCTCTAAAGGACCCCCTAGTTAAGAAATTCTTATTTTTTATGAAATTCACGTTATAATTTTATTCAATGTTTGGTAATTCTAGACCAGATTTGTATGCTAACAGATATAACCAAGTTTGCAATAATTCGTTTGTTTTATCATATTTATCCATTCCTATAATTGGTATAGAGCTCGTGGGTACGACCGAAAAATACATGGCCCATAACGTTTTACCATAAAGCCCATAAACGCACATCATGCAGCAGGTGGAACGCGCGCTAATGTGCGAGAACAATACCATTAAAATAGCTGGACTGGTGTTCCCCAAAACACGAGGTAAATTTGTTGAACAAAATTGTTGAAAGATTGTAAATGTTTCGGCTTGTTTTGACTTTTTGCCCGAAAAGTATTATGAAAGGTAATACAAATGTGGTTGCGATAACGAGTAAGCCTATGTTTAAAAGTGGCCCATGGGCCTGAACAGGGCATTAAATTCGTAAAGGAAACCTTGCTATAATTCCAATGTATATTTACCCTTACCCTAAGCTACTATACTGCCACGTCGGTAGTGGTTTGGGGACGGCATATTTTCCTCGAAACGAATTTCGTTCCCATCTTACGTTTTGTCAGACAATACTTCTTGCCTTTCGGCGTGTTTGCAGTGGGCGATGTCCGACTGTGAAGCTAATGGAATCTCAGCGAAACACAAATAGCTTGAGCCATCGTAGTCTTGATCCAAGACCAAGCTAGCCGTTCGTTTGTTCCGCGGCGCGCCGTCCGTATATATCCGGGCTTAATGAGGGCGCCCTTAATTATCGCCAGATTCGTTCCCCCTATCAAGATAGGGGAACGAATATGGCGATAATTAAGGGCGCCCTCAATAAGCCCGGATATATACGGACGGCGCGCCGCGGAACAAATGAACGGCTAGCTAGCTTGGTCTTGGATCAAGACTAGAGCCATCGTTAAAACGTGCATTGCGAGCACGCGATTAATTCCGAGAATATGTTCACGGTCATTGGTGTATTTGGTGACAATGACAACTCAATATTAACGGTTGCACTTTTAAAATATTAAAGAACATGTACAATGATTTTTGTCTATTCCGTGAAAATTCGAAACCACTCGTCTTTTTCTTGTAAATCAGGCCAGAAATACTAAGTAGGCGTCATTTGCGTATACTTTGATAAATTTGATCATATGATTATGAAGCAAGATATAAGACGGAGGGAACCCCCCCCCCCCCCCCCCCCCCCCTCTCTCTCTCCTTTGTGGTGGTCATTGTGCTGGCAGAATCATGGAGGAATAAGAGCCCTCTATGGCAGAATGTTATGCTTTCTAAGACATTCTCTGAGGGTTTTTAAGGGGTGTGTTAGGTAACGATAGTCTAGAGAGTGTATAGGTATGGGGGACTAAGGGGGAGTCCGTGGGTCCCATATCTTGCTGGGTATACGCCGTTTTTCTTGCTTTTTCTCGGCATCCATGATTGTTAAACTTCGGATAGGTCAGTTAAACGGTATTTACTATTAAAAAATTAAACAAAACCAAATTCAACCATTTCTGATAATTCAAGCAATTACCAATAGCGAATCATATACCTTTAGGTCGTAATAGTAAAACAATAGATAATCTAAATAAAATAAACGGAAACAAGTTTGTCAGGTTTGGAAAAAAAATTAATGTTTATTCCGTCCACAATGCGTCAAAATGGAACACACGATCTCTCCTATATGATTAACTTGAATAGGATATCACTGTCTATAGAAAACGAAAGGGTAATGAGTTCAAGTTTACACAACATTGCAGGAGTAAGGAACTACGGTTTATTTTGAATACAACAATATTCAACACGTCACCAGTGATTTAATAGTCTTAATTTTTTTTGTTACAGCTATAATAAGGAAAAACCCACTCCATTTTCTGTCTAATAATGAAAAAGCTGATGAACAACAAACAATGATTGGTATTCGAAAAGCAGAAATAATTTTAAATTCATAATTTCTCCTATATAGTACAATATTCTTTCATTCAATGTCGAAATTCAACGCTGCCCAACCCTCAAGACCCACCCCTTGTGTTAAAGTGGTACGCTCCAGTGCGCCAGACAATATGCAAATGAAGCACAATTGAGGCTGTCAATTGGCTGTTCGGTCGATAGTTGGCCAAAATTAGCTCCGGCTGTTCTATTGCATGCAGTTCGGAGCGGGTGAATTGGTCAAGCAGAGTGTAGATGTTTTTTCCATAAAAAGTCGGGATCATAAATGAGTGAAAGGAACCCAATGATATGATTTGTTATTGGTTAAAGATGGTCAAATTTCTTGCAATAACATGTGACTATTAGTATTATAGACACTTAAGTTTTTCAAATCGGGACAATTCCATAGCAGTGTATATAAACAGTTACGTCCACATTATTTGAAAATGTAAATGTTGGCTTCTGAGAATTTGGTTGGCAGCGCGAGTATGAACGACAGAAAATCATTGCAAGAACACTGGTCCAGAACTGTTTGTTTGGAAGCAACAAAGGAACACCAAACAGCCTTCGATTTCAATAAAATGTTAACAGCATTAAAGATCTGTCCTAACTCTACGACGTTTAACTGCAGGCACCCATCAACCGGGATATATATTTATATCCATATTTATAAGTAAATGTAAATATATTACATACAGAAAGATAGACAGTGACTTCAAAATACACACAAGGGAAAACAATCTGAATTGCGATTTAATTTTTCAAAATGGCGAGTCATAGCCTATAAGTTTTGAGAACGAGAAGTGGTACAGATTTGTGGAAATCATAAGGAAAAGAGAAAGGGTGGGGGAAGGGGTGACAAACACAGTGATAGCTACAGAGACACAAGAAAAGACAAAATATAAGGAGAATCGAAACAGCGGTAAATAGAAGTAGAACGTGAAGGGTAAGGGAGTTACAATAGATTATTGTTAACACAATTTGTGTAGGAACAACATCAGACAAATTAAGTTCAATAAGCAAGGACATTTGGGAAAAAGAAAACTGATGTAAAATTTGAAAATCTACATACAGGTTGGCCAGATTTTTCTGAATATAAACGTTATAATTGTTTGTTTGTTTATCAAACCACATACAAAAAATTACAACTCACCCTGAACTTAGAAACAAAAACGAAAACTTATTTTAAACAAATGCATAAAAACAAACACTGTTACATGTAGAATAAATATTTTACTTTTTCTACACAAATAAATGTCGAACTTTTACTAAAATAAAAATCACTGGAGACTAGCTCAAATCCTGATTAATGTACATAAACGAGAAGATTACAAGAACCCCAAACAAAAGACACTCTTTTGGCCGGTTAACCTTGCACACTTGAAAAAAAGTCACTTTTGTTAGAATAAGGCCACTTCTTAAAATTGGAACCAAAGTTACTTAAAATTTCAACAAATAAAAACATTGAAATATAACATCAAAACACTTTTTTTTATGAAGACGGTTAAGATTCTATTATATTTCTCTTCTACTACACAGGTAATCTTTATGACAACTTAGTCAAAATGCCATGATAGTCTAATTTCAAAACTGCTAATTCTGAAGACATTCCGTGAACTGTACTGGAAATTTCTCTACGAAATTTCTCCAGCTTTCAAGATTCACACTAGCCATAAACTCAATAAATTTTGTATCCAAATGAAACTTTTTTCCTGTACAAAAACTATAACAGCTTTGAGAAACCAATCTCGGAAAATTTCAATATTTCATCCGGTTCATTCAATTCAATTCATTCAATTCTTATCATTTTTGTTCTTCATACAAATCAATATTCTGATTTAAATAAAAACCTTTTCCACAAACCATTCACAGTCGTTCACTTTTGACCAACACCGATTCGGATATGGGATTATCTTCCATAGGATAATTCTGTAATAATTTTGTGTCAAACAGATTTTTTTCCATATAAAAACAAATTCCCTAGACCTTTCCCAAATTCCTCAGTCATTTTACTTTTTACCAACAACCCATCGTATTAATTAATATAAACAGAAAACGAGAAAAATGGAAATTGTAAACACCAAAATCACTAGTTCAGATAAAAGTCATAAGTCAACAGTAATTCATATTTTTGTTAATCTCCTTTGAAGCCGTCGTAAAAAAAAAACCTTGTTTTTATTTTTATTTGTGTTTGGGTTGGTTCAATGTAATTCTTTGATAGGAATACCTATCAATTTGTGTATAAATAATAAGAGAGAAAAAACTACGATTACATCTTTATGAGTTCTCTCAAGAGATAACTGTAATATTTTCAAATCTATTTGAAGAAAAACGGTTATAAACAAGTCATAAATATTGCACACTACAACTACACCATGGTTAGTTATATAATAAAATATCTACAATGAATCAAAATATGATGGAATTATCAACAAATTTGATACTCTGCTTTAAGTTTTCAAATTTTAATGCGAACAAAATGGTCGGACAAAATAAAATGTGTGAAATGCTAAACAAATGGCAAAGAGTTTACTTCAGCTAAATGTCTTTTGCTTGGTAACTGCCTCTCTGTATTTGTTTATGGTCATAGCCGAATTATAGCACAAGAATCAAAGTACCAAATAGTGCTGATGTTAAAAACATCAAAATAGGGATGTATAAAATGCATTTAACAAAATCAAAGGAATCATTGCGGAAATCTCTGGTAGCGCTACATTATGAAACATGATGCATCACTATTACCTAGTTAACAATAAATGTTAGATGTCAGATTAAGTGCATGTCCGTCGGTGTCAATATTTGGCACTTACACAAAAAACCTGGCGAGGTTAACTATCCGTGTTATTTTTTTTTTCCAGTATCAAACGGTTCCCATACTAGACCTGTTTTCACACACTCATTTTGCCAACAAATATATTTTGCAATCCCTCTAAAAAGGCACTAAAATCGCTAGTTATGCCCTGTGCTTATTCCAAATTCAAGTCTCAAACTTCAGAATGCCTTTCCAGCTGGAAGTTGAAAAAAGAAATTGAGAAACAAATTGAGAAATAAAAGCGTCAGGGTTAAGGCAACCTCTTGCTTTTCCACCACTTTCAATATTGGTGTTCTACCACATTATCCTTCTATTTCAAGATTGTACCAAAACCAACCGTTACCTATTTTGTTTTTATTCCACTTGAATTTTTTTTTTTTATTTGTTTGTTTTTTTGTGTTTTTGTATTATATTTTTTTGTACAGCTCTATAAATCTACAAAGAATGACAAAATATTGGACATTTTACACGATTAAAAATCTTTCACATTTGTTTGTACAATTGTTCAGGTTTCCTCCTCTATTTAATCAATGCCAAATCCAAACTGATCACAGTCAAAATTTGAAAGCCAAAAACTTGTTTAGACGGAAAATGTATATTGCAGTGGATAACATCACTATCGAAGACCGCTATACCGAACATTCGACTATACCGAACACCGTCCTTGGCTCCTGATTTTTGTGTACAAAAATACCGCACATCAAATATTGTTGTTGAAAAAATGTCAACGGATTTACAAAATCCACCGTCCTTGGCTCTTCATTGTTGTGTTCAAACACAACAAACATTGTTGTTGAAAATATGTCAACAGATTATTAAAAATCCACTGGGTATATCAAACACTATTTAGGCCATTTTTCATTTCAAAATGTCAAAGGCCAGTGCCACGGGTAACTACTATTTTTACAATGAATAGAAGAGAAAAGCTAACTGTTGCTTTAGAATCGGTGTTATGAATAAGCTTAGAAACTATGTGTACATGTAGTAACATGATTCAATATTCGGCACATGTTCAAAGTCGTCTTTAAGTAACCTCCAGGGCGTGTTGCTAACAGCATTGAAAAGATGAATAGACAGTGGTTTTCTGACTTTGTGCGGGGGTGTGAGAAATGTTTGAAAACCATCTTGAAACAAAAGCGGGCACCTGATGGATCATGCAGCGGCTGAAAGTCGCTATTCTGAACAATCGATATACCAAACCAAATCTGTGGATTTTGTGATGTTCGTTATAGCGGTATTCCATTGTAATTGTTTCGTACTTTCTAAATCATCATCTTTTTTCCAACTTTTCTTTTATGGAAAACAATTTGCTTGAATACTGTTTGTTTTTGACGAACATTTGAGGGAAATGTATTTTTTGGGGAAACGTTTTAGGTTTAGATTTCTGGGACGAAAGCATTTCTTTCCAAATACCTGGTGGATAATTGATGTATATCACTTCCACGTTTTGCCTGAATTGATAATAATAATGACAAGGTTAGTATCAGGAGTACAATTGAAATTCATTGCAAGGCAAGTGATCCGCAGATCGCAAGTGTCCACTTCGACAGCGATTGATCCCTATGTGTTTCTGTGTTTCTTAAGAAGTCAAATTTTGAACCAATAAACCTCAAATAACCCCTAGATGACCTCCCACTGAAGGACTCCATCCAAGTTATATTAAAATCGATCAAATTCTGAAGACAAAGAAACGTTTAGGTCATATTTGAACAATGACCTCTAATGACCCATATATGACCTTTGACCATAGTAATCCCATGTCAGATAGTCACTGCATCCAAGTTTCATAAAAATCTGTGAAAGCATGTAGAAGTTACATAAATACATTTTTTTGTTCACAAACTTAATCTGAAACTTACATACAGGTACGTTCATAAGAGGCTACGGTCATACAGAATTTTGGACTGGCATGTGTCTCCAACCAACTTTATTTAGGCGACACAAAAATCAGTCCCCAAAAAGGTGTATACAATACAACTTGTCTGAGTTCTCAGACTTGTTTTCCTGTTTACCTTAATCTGCTCTCTGCCTTTAAAAAGGCTCGCCAAGGGCCAAATTGTCTAGGATGAAAAGTCCCACAATGCCGAGCCGCAGTTGCTGTGACAACAGTTGCCGTGACGACTGCAGGGCAAAGACTGGATGCAGATTGGCGCAGCTGAGATTCCGGAACCAAAAAAATGCAGCTTGGATGAAACAGAGTGAAGGACTGCCTCACAAATCTAGTCTACGGTAATATGCTTCTGACACGTATCATGGCTCGGACAGCATTGATGGCTTTCTGTAAATCACACGAGAATAAAAGAAAACTCAAATTAATAAATGTAATTTTCATTCAATTTTGATTTTACCCTTCACCATTGAATTCTATGGGCTCTGTGCGCAAACGAGTCTGTATTAATTTTATCATCAATACATATAGCTATTAGCTGCCATATAGTGACCACTCGCGCTCAACTCGGATACAGAATAGCGACTAATTGATCGTGCAAACTCACTCGAGTGAGTTTTAACACTCACTTACCAGCCATCTTCTCTTGATGACGTATTTCTTGAGACGAGCCTTGGACAGGGACGCTGTGCTTTTGATTTCCTTCTTTAGCCAGTCGCTGTTCAAACACTTATCTGCCGTCATTCTCTCCCTGCGAGGCAAGTAGAGCAACAAAGCAACAAATATGAGTATCTTAACAACGATAATAATAATAACGTGGTGCTTATATATTACTTCGGCTCGGGTAATTATCAGCACCCAGACCCCAAGCGGTATTAAACAGAGTGATTAAAACCTCTCGAACACACATTTATTCCCTTACTAAAGGTCTCAAGGCACTTCGGTTATAACCCCTGTGCATGGCCATTTTTCTACAGAGCGCGAGTTCAGCGCAATTTGGTCTAACAGGTACCCATGTGACCAGACAGCATGACATTCGTGTAAAGTTGCACTACGGCTTTCCGAGTTACGAGTAGAAACGATTTTGATCGAAAAGTCAATTGTATGATTTTAACAACTATCTTGTTTAAAAAAGCTTATTCTGTCCAATCCCAATTTTAAAACTTTTTGGGGGGTTCTTTTTATTTACTCTGTTTAAAGTGTGCACTTTTAAAACAAGAGGTCAACACTCTGATAAATCTAAACTTTCAGGAAATATCATAATCCTGATTTTAAAATTCTGATACTTTATCCTATTTAGTGGTAACAGGTCACATTTATATTCCTGGGTGAAGAGAGCAATTGTAGTCAAGTGTCTTGCCCAAGGAAACAAGCACCATGTTCACCACCTGGTTTGGAACCCGGGTACTGTGGCACACGATTCAAATCCCGAATCACGTATAAAAGAACTGAATCACGTATAAAAAAACTGAATGACGTGTAAAAAGAAAGAATTATGTGCATACGACTTGTCTTCCTTGAGCAGATTTTCGATGAAATTCTTGGCCATGTCTGACATGTCGTCGAAGCATTCATCATCAAAATCCCACTCCACTTTGAGAATGTTACTCATTGTCTCCCCTTCATTGTCTCCCATGAACGGTGACAGACCACTCAATCTAAAAAAGACAGACAAATAATAATTGCAAATAACTAAAGAGGCCGAGCTAAATTTGTAAGTAATTACGCATGAATGTTCTTGAACCAGTTCATGCTGAAATTATTTTGACATTGACCAGGCCCAAGTGCGGGAATGTTTTTCACGAACCACAATCCGAGACGTGTTGAGGCCGGCAACTGTGGGTGGCACACCCTAATATTTCCGGTCTCTTTCGCTCCATGACAGATATTTCCGGCCTTGCTCGTGACGTGTTTATCCGTCATCCGTTTTGATATTCAGAAAAACTTTGTGTGTACATGTATACACAACATCCAACGCAAACTGGTTAACCAGTTCGTGCCGGGATTATTTTAACATTGACCAGGCCCAGGCGCAGGCGCAGGATTGTTCATGAAAGTGATGATATTTGCAATTACTTACAACACGTAGCAGATAACGCCAACAGACCACATATCTGTCGTGTAGGCGACCTCGTCATACGAGACAACCTCTGGAGCCAAGAACTCGGGTGTGCCGCATGACACCTTCAGACCTTTCGTCATCTTCTGAGCGAGACCGAAATCTATAATCTTGATTTTATTGCTATTTTTCCGTACGCATAGGATGTTCTCCGGCTGTGGGAAGGAAACAGATATTGAATTGAAATGATCACCTGACAGACTCATTGGTGGTATTGCGCAAGACATGGGAAGTTTCAACCAACGAAAGGGTCATGCACCAGACTTCATAGAAATCCTAATTTAATGTGACACTGGAAGAGCGTTTAAAATTGGCTGGCCATGTTTTATCGGCCGTTTTTAGCATATACCAATGTTTTTTGCTTTCGACAAGTAGAAATGGATGAACTGTATCAGGTATTTATGACAATGTTGCTGCATGGGAAGGATATCTTTGAGAGACATTCCCATATACTTGTGCACAATAAAATTCCCAGCTTTTTTGTATACCTAACACCATTTTTTTATTACCCCACCTTATCCTAACATTTGTGTATATGGGTCTCCCAAAGGGTACAAAAAGTAAAAAACAAATGATAGATAAAAAAATTACTAATAATGAACATATATCTTGTGCACAATTCCACCTGAAAATACAAGTACATTAAACCAGACAACAAATCAACACTATGTGAAAAATAAAAAATACGCCATTACACAACCCCTAACATTGAAAATATTCTTACTTTCATGTCCAGATGTAAAACCTTTTGAATGTGCATGAATTTAACACCTTCGCATATTTGTCGCATGAAGAAAGTGACTTCTTTTTCCGTCAAATCGAACGATTCATCGATGACCCGCTCGAACAATTCTCCTCCTGATACACTGTGAATACAAAACAATACACAACAGTTGAAAAGAGAAACTAGTTCTAAACTCTAAGTCAGTTTTAGTTCATTTGTGAGAGAAGTCAATTTATTGGAGGAGGAGAGGAGGATAGTCATATTTTTTAGAATATGAATGCCCTGCTCATATTGTCAACAAATGTGACCCGCTCCTACGAAACCGACATAAGTCGCACAGGCTATTTCAAGATACAGCTCGTCAAGGTTGAAATGGGGTGAAAAATCTGGCGGACATCGATTTTTGTTTTTCGTTATTTTTTTATTCTTTAATATGCATACCTTAACCCTCAGTTAAACAAAATCAACTTTATTGATGAGAAAGTACACAAATCATGCATTTATTAAGGCAAACTGTGTCCTAAAAGTGGTAATTTATCTTCCAAATACATCAAATTTTGCATAGATTATCGCTACTCTCTTCGATGTATGGTACATGTATAAAGGTGGTTTTGGTACCAAATGAAAGCTGAAAATGTGTACTAAATGGAAATAACAATATCTCACTTTTCAAAAAAACACACTTATGTCTGGTTTTGTGGGAGCAGGTCACAAATTGTCTACCGGCAAAGAAAAAAACAAGGTCTTGTCTCAGTAAAAGACTAAGCTCTGATTATGTTCGATGGTTATAAGGTTTGACTTTATATGTGCCAAGGTACATGGTGTTCTTGGGCAAGACACTTTATTACAATTGTCTCTCTCTCACCAGCCAGGAGTATAAATGGATACGAATATTGAAACAGGAATGTGCAGCTCCCAAACTGCTGTGAAATCTTATTTCATTACCTGACGAACAAAACGGGCGAGGAACTATAGATTCGTGCCAAGAATGGATGAGGCATTGTTGAGCAAATCTACAGTTTCGAGGCTATTCACCGACTTTATTTATTTATTAAAAACAACAGTTTATCCAAATAAGATCTTTATACCAGAGAAGCAAAGTATTTGGACTAGACTATTCAATGAAACAATCCAACATCAAAATGTTTGTACTCAATTATAAGAACTTATTTTAGGAAAGAAATCAAGTATTTTTTTAGATTTGAATGAAAAAAAATAAAACAATATCTCACTATTTTATGCTAATGCATTGTGACAGAATTGGCTTATAATTGCTGCTGAATAGATTCATATCATTACATGAGATTTGTTTCTTCACTTGAGCACTCCAAAAGTAGTAGGACTCGGCTTTACAAAACCTGTACTCAAAGGTCCAACCAAGTACTTTGACTCATGTTACCTGTACTCACAGTGGCACCCGACTATAACTGTGTCTACCAACCATAACCATTGAAAGACGAACGAAACCGACTCACTATTCTAGAATCATAACCATGTTGTTTCCTGTAGCGAATGCATCGTACAGCTGAAGTAGTTTAGGGTGTTGTAGAACCATCATAATTTCAATTTCATGTTCACACTGTTAAAATGAAAAACAAAAACAAATTGAAACAATTAGGGTAAGGTCAAACCAAATCAACTGCAATCAATCCATATTTACAAACACTGTAAAATCAAAATGCCTAGTTTACCTCTTTTTTGTCAGCTGGTTTCATGGCCTTGATGAATTTGGCTGCAAGGGTTTTCTTTGATTGCTTCTCCACACACTTGTTTACCGTACCAAACTTGCCCCTAAGGAGAAAAAAACACAATCGAGAAATTATTCAAAACGGAAAGATGGACACTCTAATAAAACAATCCTTTCATGTCAATAATTGCATGACATTGATTCTACTTTGTGAAACAAAAAGATGTACATTGCTTCATTTTAACCAAGGCCTAATTCTTCCCTTTTTAAGCTTCATTCTAAAAGCTAGAATGAATATAGTGGTTAGCGATTGTAATAAGAGGGTTAGGGATTCAAATCCAGCTTCTAGCCATATGTTGTGTCCTTGGGCAAGCTACTTCACCCTCACTTGCCTCTGTGCAATGGGTGTATACATACCAACATTAGCTGAGAAATAACCTGCGATAGACTGGCGAAACAAAATGTATTCTCACTTGTTGGCATGGCAATGAAACTGCCGATAAAATGCTTGCCTTTTCATTTTTCCTCTGCTCTAAGTAAAAAAAAAAAATTATCCACTTACTTTCCAAGTTCTTCCTTTATGTCATAGAACTCTGCGACGTTTTCTTTCCTGACCCTGATCTTTCTCTGTTCAAATGCCGCCTCATCTGACAGGAAAAAAATACTTTACATTATAATCTTACAAATAATGATTCAAGTAACACATTTAAAACTGGCAAATTGGGAGTCATGCTAAATCGCGATGTATTCAAAATGACTCTAGTCATCAATCCTAATTAAATTCAAAGTTTCAAATGAACCACAAGGGAAACTGACTGGGTGTAGAACAAAACAAATTGAACCAGGGTTTAAACCAGCGACCTCCGGATAACTGTTCCGGTGCTCTACCAACTGAGCTATCAAGCCCCAAGTTGGCGGTTCTCAAAATTAGTCAATATCTGTGTTCAGGGGGTGCTAATCAGAAGCCACAAACCCATAATTTCCATGTGGCCAGGGATCAAGCCCAAAGTCACGATACTAGCAACATTAGCAATGTTGATTAAATTCGGTTTCAGATAGAGGAACTTTATGCACTAATTTTCCACGATTGGACTCTCTGAAGTCATTTTTAAACAGTTGGCTCTTCACGTCCAGTCAGCCCCATTTGTTTTTTTCTCCAAATGTGAAAATGAAATCCTTGAAGAAAGAGTTTACACATTTGTTGGGATAAGAAAGGGGAATGGGTCAAATATTATAGATTATAGAATAAGAAAGCAAGATAAAAAAGGAGAAACAAATTTTACAAACCTGGCTCATCCTCTTCATCAACGTCATCATCCGCTTCAAAGATAAAACAAATACAAAAGTTTATTTGAATCTACAAAATCTCAATAATCACATAAAAAAATATGATTTATTTACACACAATTAATTTGTCTGTATAAATTTCTTGTGCAGCTTTTTTTTGTAGAAAAACTAAATCCACTTTATTAATGTTGATATAAAAAAGAAACCTGCTGCAAAGGTGTATCAATTTCAAATCATGCCTCTTTCGCAGGACGTACCTCAAAAATGGATATATTTGAAATGTGTAGTCTGCCTGTTTCAGTAGTCTGCAAACATTTCCCTATTCAAAGCACTACATGTATATGATTTTGTCTTGATTTTTTTCGGAGAAAACAATGAAAAAGTATGAGGATTTATTTTATTTTGAACTGTCGTTGCACAAAATCAGCCTCTGCGATTTGTTTTGTTGGAGTAGGTCATATTTGTTGGTGATATCTGTACCTGCTTCTGACGCCTTGATAGGTTCTGAGATGATACTAGGCTTACTGGTGCCCACGGCATTGACACAGCACACCCGGAATTTGTATGAACAGTTTTCCTTCAGCCCTTTGATGGCGTAGCTGGTGCTGAAGACATTCTTAGTCAACACTTTCCAGTTGCTCTTGCCATCTTCGCACATCTCTATCTGGTAGCCGGTCACAATGCTTCCCCCATCGTACGTCGTCCCCGGCCAGACCAAGTTGATCATGTCTTTGAAGACCTTGGCAGCATAGGGCTTGTTGGCAGGGGGTTCGGGAACCTCTGTGGGTGGAAATATACAAATATATACGTGATTAATATACGTACAAATATACCTAATTTAGTGATAATAAAATTGAAAGATATTCTCTCTGCCATCACCGGATTAACTAATCAAGAGATGTAGCCTTCTACTGAACATACCATACAGCAGCTTTGCTATGTAAATGTTTACCATCTTTAGTCAACTTTTGAATCTTTTTTTGCATCTTTGGCCAATTTGAACATGAAAAACGCAGTTACCGTTTTTTATTGGGCAACTGAAAATTTAATTGACGTAGACTCAAAATTGAGGCAATCAGATTCTAAACACCTTCGACCAAAGAGCAACTGCATTTAAAAAAATATTTGCGAGCCCTGCTTAAGTACAGGAACAAAATACAAAAAAATGCTGTGTCTCCACAAATTTGTCAGAATTACAAGCATGAAATAAAATGTTATTAATTCGGTATCAAAGACTGATGAACCTAAATAAACTTTTAAAAAGAATGCAATTTTAAAACGGTAGCCTAACCTCAACCGGAAGTTATTTCAATTAAATTGTGTCATTTTGAAGATGTCACAGTCAATTGACGTAGACTCAAAATATTAGTGGTGGATATATTAAGTGCATAGCTTGACTATAAATAGGTATTTCAACAGCTGTTTATTACTAGCCAAACAATTTCTATATTAAGATCGGATCTGTCGAGAGTGGACGACTGATTCGTCCGAGGACCGGACATACAGCTTACCTGCAGGCATGGTGGTGTCTTATTGTCGCTGTGAAAGGAAAAAAAGAAAGGAAAAACAAGAAGAGAAAATTAGATCAAACAATTTCAACTGTTATCCTATCCTATATAGTTTTAATTAAACAAGTCTGAAGTCAGAAAAACTTGTCGAAAAAAGGAGGTTTTAATACCAGGTTCTCTGTGTTTGAATGGTGATCTTTAAAACTTTCTAAAGGCCCTCTTAACTTTTTTGATAGTTACAACTGTGGTCATTACAGCTAGAGTTTAAACTTTTGAAGAAATCCTTGTGTACACAACACTGTACAACAGTCTTTCTGCGGCCAAAATCTGGTTTCCAATTTGTTTGTCCTCTTTCTGACTGATTTAGTCTGTTTCATGTGAGAGAAACCAACATAATCACAATTCTAGATAATCTGCCAAACAAAGACACTGTTGCACTGAAATACTGTCATGATAAAACATTCCTTGATAACCTTTTGACATAGTCCAGAAGGTCGAGCATGAAACTTGTCATCTCAACATGGATTCCAGATGACATTCCATTGGATAATTCCTGTCCTTTCACTAAACCGGACTGGACAACTCCCCTTTACTTTCCATCCAGTGATGTTGGGCATCAATTGCACAAAGTAAACACCAGTGATGCTCATTTACAATATACACATCGTCTCAAGATCCGAGTAAACGTAATTTCCTAGTTTCTGTAACCGCTGCTTGTCTTACCAAGTTGTACTGCTCTTGATAGTCAACCAGTGATTTGTTTATCCAGCAAACATCAATGTACTTTCCGGCACCACAGGAAAGTGCTGGTTGACTCAAAATCAAGATAAAACTCACAATCTGCAGACCACAATCTCCTCCTGTTTGTATCGTTGGCAGTCTGTTCTTGGCAGATAAGACAATTTTTCGGTATTTACTTTCTGATGACAGTGCCAGAACAAGAACACAAGCAGCTCAGTCCAGTCCTATGTGTCTCCATCAGAAAAACAACATAAAGGCATAGGGGCAGGGACTACTTTCCCGGAGGAGGAGATTTTACTCCGCCTCTGCTCGTAAAGTATGTCGGCTCAGGAAAGTTCATCCCAAGCAATTGAAACCACCAAAACAAACACAACTGATCATTCCATAACTGCGATTCGAATATTCATCTTATCCCTTCAAACCAAAATAATCCTTTGAAAGTTGAATGAATATCAGTCTGATTTCATCTTTTGTTATAAACAGAAACTCCCTTTGGAGTAAATGGAACAACCCGATACCAGTAAGATGTGGTGGAAAGATTCTTGAGGAGCAAGTATAGAGCAATCTCATATGGGATGCAGGATCAATGCAGTAATGCTTCCTCCCTAACTATTTGCTCCCATAGAGAGCAAGTCCTTGAGGGATCTGTTACAATCTACGTCATCACTCGGGTTGGCATTTACCATCTGACGTAGTTTCCAACCCAAGTAATGTTTGTGGCATTACTCCTTCTTATTTTTTCTCTCTAAATCTTCCTGCTAGCTTTTCCTTGGAAAAACCAGGGGGGTAATTAATGCAATCTGGATGTCTTGTTTGTTTCAAAATACCAGAAAAAGGGAAAGGTCGGTGTTGAAAACGCCAGCTGGAAATGCAGATGTTAAAACCAAATATTCAATTAGAGAAAACTAGAATTGCTAGTAGTAAACTAGTAAAACAGTAAAACAATACCGCAAATTTAACTCAGTAAAACTCAACAGGTTTGTATTAGTGAGTATCGTAGTTTAGGTTTACACTTCTACTGGCACAGGCTACGAGGCAAACAAACGAGAAAACCTTTTGTTGGAATGAAAAAACATGAAAAGTATAGGTCCCCTTTTCCCGTACTAAAAAAGTTCACTTTTCACATTGGTCAAAGTATCACTTTTTCAATACATGTAAAGGGGCCGATTGTTTCTTTTTCACATTTTCAAACTTTCCAAAAAAAATTACTTACGTCTTGGGGCCTCACCGTGGGGCAATAGGTGTTTATATTTGGTCAACCTGTTTAACTATTGATAATTGAAGCTGATAAACATGAGGAAAAGAAATTACTGATAGATCGCCTTTTTTCTTCAGATTTGGACTTAAATATGACAAATTATGATGGAGCTACTATTACGTATTAGACACAACATTTAAAGGTAGGATACACCATTTGCAGATATCGACAAAATTTAATACCAAATTATTAAGAAATATCTTACTTATTTGAAATTAAATAATGATTGTAGGCATCCAGCAAAATTATTGCGCTGGATATCCTGCAATTGTTCGAAAAATGTATATAATAAAAACCCAAGAAAAACAAGAACTGCCTGATGCCGGTTGAAAATGAACACCGTTTCTCTTGTAATGAACAGCTCGAACAATATGGTGAAAACTGTTCCATTTTCTTACTTTGAACATGTTCTGGTGGAGTGTGATTTTTGTTTGTAAATGGACTGTTTGTTTTAATAATTAACACAATTAAAAAAAAAGAAGCAAATTGGACAAAAAATTACTTAAACTTAATAATCAATTTTAAATCTGCAATGAACAGTTGTGTATGCATGCCAGTGATAAGAATTCAAGTTCCAATTCAAAATTATTTGATTCAATCGTGGTATGACTTTTACTAGGTAATAATATGTAAAAAAAAGGATCAAAGAAATGTAGGCGAGTCCATTATGATTAACTGAAGGAAGTGTTGATGCTGTTTGCAAAGTAAAAACTAATTTAGAACATAATGTAAAAAAGTTAATAAATGGAAATATAGAAAAAAATATAATTTTTTTTAAACACATTTTAAATTCAACCCCCACACATAAAAAAGAAAATCCCTGAAATAAACAAAGCAATTAATTACCCTAAATAATTTCTTATTCATTTGTGTTTTTAAACCATACTCCAGAAATCTGGAGAAAGCTTACCTCCCAAAAAATTGAAGTGTGAGTGTGCACTTGTAATTTAGTTACGAGTTCTTAACAAATTGAATTAAACAAACTAACAAACAAACACAGATACTTTTACTGAAAAGAAACGGCCTCATTTTATTATGTAGTGAAAAAGAAAAAAATTATGTCGCACTAAAAATATAGAAACAAACTATTAATATTCAATATAGTCAAAAGACTTCTAAAAATAATCAAGGATAAACATTAAGTTTATTTATAGATTAAATCAATAAATCATAAGAAATATTACAAAAAAATACAAGATCAAGAGCTATTATACTTGTTTTTGTCTTCGATGTGATTTTCAGAATACCCCCTCCCCTCAAAATGGAAAAAAAATAAGAAAATCATAAAACATAGGCATAAGCTTCCAATAACATACATCTATCAAATTTGAAATAATTTAAGCAAATTAACTTTAGCTATGAATGAGGAAGGAACAAAACCCACATTAATTAAACAAATACTCCAACACCAATTCTTTGTGATGATTTTGGAAGGAGTTAGTTAGAAGTCGTTTGGAAAGATGTGAAATGTATTATTTCCCGTCCAATTACAAATACAAAATGGAGGCAGGACATAGCCGAGCATCATGCAACATACTTCAAATTCCTGGCAGCAGTGCACGAAACAGTCCATCCACTTATTACCATACCCGGTTTATCATTTTGTTTCAGCAAAATGTCTCCTAAAGAATTACAAAAAAACAACTTCTATTCATAAAATAGGACAAAAGGATTGAATAATTCCTATTCAACAATGGCAAAGAACACGGAAAAGATTTGAAAGAAGTAACTCACCACAAATTCAGCAGAAAAGTTCCAGCATCCAATATGGTTGCCTTCCTCACCGTGATAAAAGTATGACAAAAATCCAGCCTGAGCAACTACACACTGGCTAGCATCCCCCTATCTATAGCTGTGGGTATTGTACGTAAGAGGTGTCCCTGGCCAAACCTCGACAGCAAAGGATCATGGGTAATTCCCAACTCTGGAGCTCACAGATGGAGTCTGCACTGGAGGTTCAAGGCATAAAGAGCAGACTCAGTCGAAAATTGCAAGCTGTGTTTTCTTTTCTTTTCTTTTTGTGCTGAGGAAACCCCTGAGGCAAGGAACAAAAAAAAACCTACACACAAACAAGCATGCCTAAGACAAGCCCTTCCCATAACATGTAGTATCGGCTAATGATATGTTAACATTCACAATCATTATCTTCTTACATTTACATGTAAACTTAGACCTAAACTTCACAGACTAAAACCTAGATGATATATTTTGATAATTTTGGTAGTGTATCTGAGGTAGTAAGAATGTGAAAAGGTTATGGGGAAGAGCCTGTACTGGCTAATTAAAGAAAATGTCACTAATATATCTTTATTTACAAAGTTCAATTCAAAGAAAATAGTATTAAAACAAAACTGTTTTAAGCTGTTAAAAAAAGCATTGATTTTTGTTTTATTACAAATAAAACTAGAGAAAGGACAAAAATTACCATCAAATGTACATGTAAATAATCGTTAATGAAACTTCAGAGATAGTCAAACTCTTTGAGAACTCGAGCCCCTCCCATTAACATGGAAGATTCCATCCTCTGGTATGCTTGGCATTCACATCCATATATGGTCAAGGAGTTCAACTCTCAGCCAATCAAAGCCAAGCATGTGGGAAGTATGCTAAATAGAGTATAGCAGCTGCCAGGGGTCTCTCACCCCTATTTCGACATGGGTCGAAACTGGTATTTAATGTTGACAGTGATGTTAGAATTTTTTTATATACATGCAGTTGGGGTTTTATTACAATTTGGTGTTTTGTCACGGAATTGTCAGACTGTAGATTTTGGTGTTGAACGAACATGACGATAATGGGGTCATTTGAGGACGTTTGTCACACCAGAGATTTATTATGCAGAATAACAATATTTTCCTAAAGGTCTATAATAATAAACAAAAAACAATATAACTAATAAACATAAGACAATAAAACTACGAACAAAGACAATTCAAACGTTAACACAAATAAAATTATTGAAATTATATTTTGTAATACATTTTATGCTCGCCAAAAGTTGAATATCAATCCGATTTAATATTCAGGATTATTATCAAGGTGATTTACAAAATCAAATTTACCAACAAATAATTAAATTAAATAATATCTAAGTTTAAAGACTATCTACATTATTCGTGAATTAATATCCACCATCGTAATGAGGTGATATTTAATAAAAGTATTTACATAAATTAGTGATTCCTTTTTATAGTGCACACATCTTGCTGGTGACAATATTTAAATTGAAACCCTCTTGTTTATAATTAAGATGTACTATGAAACTAAATATAGCTTCAAAGTTTATGAGACAATTACGGAATAATTGTCTGACTGATTTATTGAATCTTAGTGTTTCAGTTTTACTGTTTATATTCTATACAGATCACCAACATGCCTGAAATATTTGAGGTTGGCCAAAAACCATCGTCAGGTTCATTGGTGATCTTGAGACACGGCATATATTAACATCACCACAGGCTGTGTCCATGGTCATCCCCAAATATGCCAAATGTAAGGATTTGGGGAATCCAACTTTTTTTAGTCTGGTTTCCTGACCTCACCTCACATGGAACATGACAATTAGGTTAAGGAACCAGACTAGCTGGCTGGCACCCATTCACGATGTGTAGCCAATTGCACACCAAATGTGGACTAACTAAATTTGATGAAGTGGGGGCAGTATTTTAAAATAGTCAGGTTTTTTTTAAATACAAAAATGACAGCACATCGGGTGCCATGATTTCACAGGACGCTAGACCTTTAATCACTTTCAGTCGAGTAAGGTATTTCATAATTATTCAGAAGTTTTAAAAAAATGTTTTCAGGTGAAATGATAAGAATTTATACATGAAATTTGATGTATAAAGGAAAAGTAATCACATATGTATGGTGTCAATAGTTTTCTCTGAATAAGATCTTGTTAAGATCACAATATCAGGCTCTCCTAATTTATTTGATTTGTATATTATAGGTCATTCCAGTCAGAAAAGTATTTTGCAGCAGTTTTAATCGTTTTTTAATTTTCTTGTGTTATTTTGCTTCATTTTGTCTCTGAATAATAATGTTATACGTATATAGCACTTTATACCCCTACAATGTAGCGTTTCAAAGCGCTTTCAATTATTTTCCCTGATCATCAGAAAACGAGACCATTTCTGCAGCAGCTCAAGATTAGCGCATGTGGTCTCTATCGTACCTTCAAAGGTACCTATTTATACTCCTGGGTGGAGAGAGGCAATTGTAGCAAAGTGTCTTGCCTAAGAACACAAGCACCATGTTTCCTGCCGGGGTTCGAGCCCACTTACCACCGTACAGGAGTCAAACACGGTAACCACTGGACCACAGCGCCTCACATAAAGAAGAAGATCTCAATGTTAAGTCTAAAATATCGGGCCCTCTCAATTTATTTGATTTGAATATTACAGGTCATTCCAGTCAAAACAGCAGTTTGGAACAGTTTTAATCATTTTCAATTGAAAAAAAAGAACTTGTATTCTTAATTAATGTCCTGCATATGTCAAGCACATCTAAATTCTTACCACCTCCAAGTCCAAGGCACGACACCAGATAAATCAATCAGAATTTACACCTTGTGGTTTATTAGTGTAGAATTTAAGAGAGACGGTGTGTAAAAGTTCAAATGGTAAACCGGGACTAGCCTTTCCATATGATGCATTACCTCACGGGGAGCAGGACAGGCATTACTTCATCATCCATTAACGTCAAGCAAACTGCTGTTTGCAATTAATAAATCAAAATTGTTACCGCCGTGTCAGAAAGTCTTTGCAAGCTTGAACGTCTCCAACTAATCACAACAATAATTGAAGAATTTAAATCCACGAATGCAAGAGATACACATTTCAAAACAAATTTGTCAAAATTATCAGAAATATTAAATCTCTGATCAGTGATTTGAACCACAGAATTAAAACAAAAATCACCTTGCAAATTCTTTCAAGTCATATACTGAAATATATTTGGAAGGAAGAGATATATATTTGGTGAAATGCAATGTGAATTTTTGAAGCTTTACTAAGAAAACTCCAATCCATATATAATGATCATTCTTTTTACTTCAAACACAAAATCAAATGAATTTAAAATGAAAAAGGAAGAAACATGTCTTACTGGGTCTTTTTCTTTATATTTTTGCAACACACAAAAACCCTAGATATTGTCAGGCCCATGTACTTGTTTAAACCCCTCCCCCCCCAAACAAAATTCCATAAATAAATAAATTCAATAGAAATTGAATTTACTAATAAAAGTTGTTCCTAAAATTGAAACCCAAAGAGGTGGGCTTTAAAGACTTAGCGGGTATGCACTCAGTGGCTTAGCAAGAAATTGTGACCAAACTTTATTTCTGAAAATGTGAATTTGTTAGACGACTGCAAGAAATTGTAGACCCATACAAGTTTGAAGTGCGCTTATACCATGTGATATCAATCCCCCCCCCCCCATTTTTTTTGTTTTTTTTGTTATAACCCTGGCAACTGGCTCTCTTATTATCAATAAAACCCTGGAGGGTTCAAACAAACTCCATATAACAGTCTATGGGTATCAGATTACAACAGGCACACTCCATCCACACTCTGGCCACACTTATGCCAGACTTCTCCAATTTGAGGTGTGTGTGGCCCTAGGGGCAGTTGACTGACAAGGTTGACAAGTTCAGTCACAGTTCACCCAAAGTTTAAAACAATTCTGCTGAACCACAACAGAAGTAGCTACTGCTTCAGATTTGGGCCCAATTTCATGGCTTTGCTTACCGTCAACGAAAAATTTGAGGGTGGGGTCCCCATAAACAGGCACTGTTCGCCCACAAGAGCTTCACCATCCAAGTCACTAAAGTCATTCTGTCCGTCTTAGATATTGTCACTCAAAAAGGAAACAGACTTTTTTTTAGTATGGGCAATCGATATCTTCTCGTAAAGCCGCGATTTCTTGAACATGGTCCGATACCCATGGATGTATCACCTCGGTGTCGTTTTGGCCCCGTGCCCAAATCCTGATCCACATCCTTGGTGGCACTCTTCATGTTATCTAATAAACTCGTTGACCAAGAATTGTAGTCTGAACATGTTTTTATTTTACTTGGCAGCTATTTGGAAATGTTTTATATTGTGCATTCGAAAACACATTTTTGTTTTCTTCTTTGTATTGTTAAGACGTGGTCGTGTTATCTTTATAAATAAGCCACACAGTAGTTCCCTTAAAAATATTAACAATTGTGTTTTGTTTTCCATCATATTTTCACCCGAAATAAAACATTGCCTCCAAAGTGTAACTTGCCTTGGAAAAATTAAGACAGTCTTTTTTTGGTAAATGCAAATTGCCCATCACGTACCAAAGACCACCCATGGTGTGGGCTACTAGAGGAATGTGAGGAAGAACCAGCCCCTCACACTGAAACAAAACAATCAGGTCTCTTCAAAGTATGAATAGAGTTGGGATGGTAATTAGTCCTCAGCAGGGCATTAATAATGCCTCTACCCATATTAGGCATAGAAGTGTCCTAGCCCAAACTGGGCTTAAACCCACAACTTGCAGGACTACCCACATACCATGAGTTCAATAATCCAGATCACTAGGCCATGGCGCTCCCACATATTGCCATTCATAAAGGTACAATGCCCTTTTATGGTCATTATGGCCGGTCCTATACAGTCATATGAAAGGAATTACCCCATGTCAAACTGGAGGAGTGATATCAAGTATTTAACCAAGCCCAGGGGAGGGGCTATGTATGTTCCCAACTCATACCGAATGAGGAACACCGAGGCAACCCCTCCTCTTAGCGATAAGTGTTTAACTGGGTTCTTTTATGTGCAATACAAAAACACGGGACCTAGGACTTCACGTCCCATAGATGGAGGTACCGAAAGAACTCCAGGAAGGGGTGAGAAATTTCTAAATTGTTATCCCAATCTGAATGAGATTCTTGGTTATAGGCCTGTAAAAATATAAAGGAAGAAATTAAAAAAACACACATTTAAATATTTCTATACAATGTTCCTCTGCAAACCATCAGGTTTTTAATTGGGTCTGGTAAATTCATGAATAAATCAACCAATCATTTATATATTTAAAAACAAAACAAAATATTTGTAAAAAACAATTTGTGATGTTTAGAGAGATGCCGTTTCTTTCGAAAGGTCTAAACTAAACTACTGAGGGGAGGGGGAGGGGGAGGGGGAGGGGGAGGGGGAGGGGGGAGGGGGAGGGGGGGGGGGGAGGAGTAGGTACAAAATCTGTTTATTCACAGGATAATGGTGCTTACAGATGTCTGGTTCTAAAATATATATGTGCCTAAGTACAATATTATATTTGTGACAATCCTGTCAGAGTGAACATTTTGTAATTATCAGTGCAATACACACATGAAGAGTAGTTTAGAAAACTGGGATTTTTTTTGTCATAGTGTGGGTGTGTTAAGATATAAAGTCCAAGTGAATAGAAAATTGCATACTGACATTCTGAATTATGTCTTTTGATATAAAAAATTGTCTGGCTTACATACATATAACATGTACAAATAATCTACTAATATTACTGATATGTTAAGCTAGGGTTGATTGGCAAGTAACTAGTCTAGCTACACAGCTAACCTACATGTAGTGAACACCTATTTCAAATAGTTCTTTGTACAAATTACACTAGAAATAGTTTACGTATGTTCTACCGAAACAAAAATGTGAAAATGTTGTCCCATTCAGACGAACAGTAACATATATTGATCTAATCTAATTCATAAGGCAGCCATTTTTGTTTGCATTTTTTTTCTTTATATTTGTATTGGTTTACATTTAATAAATATTAATATAAACTTTGTACACAGCACACAAAGCTACAAATCAAACGGGCAGATGGTTGGTTTGTAACCTACTTGAATCTTTTAAAACTCACAAACATTCTTTGGATTTAAAAGTTGTGAATAATGATTACTTCGACAAGGTAAGAAAAACCATGTAGCAGATCATAACATTACAAGGTAAGGCACATTCTGGGATGCCGTAATCATTCATATCCAGAAATAGATGACTGTGTGAAAGAGGACAGAAACAGAAAGTGGAAGGGGAGGGGGAGGAGGGGGAGGGGGAATAGGGCTCAATTTCATGACATTTATTTCTGCTGAATTTGATATGGGTAATTGTTGTCGTCTTCTAGTTTCTTTTGTTTTTGATTACAAACAAGACTGTAAGCAATTTTTGTTTGCAAAATTGGTTACACATCGCAAGGTAACAAATCGAAGCTTCCATGCATGTGTAAGTGTCAGGCGGCCATGAAACATGCAAACTTTAAGCAGTGCTGTGAAATTGGCCCTAAGGGGTGTAACAAGGGGTCAAAATGATTATATTAACAATAAAATCTAAAAATAAATAATGATTTATAAAATCATTTTGCATATACAATATTTGTTCTCTTTATTTATTTGTATGTACGGACTTTAATAAATACGGTACAAATAAATAAGAATTCCAAATATTTTTTTAGAATTTGTTGTAAGCAGGATTTTTTTTTGATTACAGGTTTGAACAGTAAAAACTTGAAACTGAGCTGTTATTAGACTGGGCTGTGCTTATCCTAGTTCAGGCAGCTCTTATTGCTTGTTTTTTTTAATGACATGTAAACAAATTGAACTGCTCGACAAAATACTAACAGACATGTTGGTAACAAACAATAAATATGTATAGTGACCGGGAAATTAACATTCTAATGTATTACAATCAAAAGGGACGTTGGTATTGGCAAATTTCTGAAGTGTGATATTTATAACAGCATGGCTCCACTGCATCCTGAATCTTGTTTAAAAAGAAGGTTATTTTCAGCCTATAAATCGTTCTAAATTGGTTAAAGTGCCCGGGTGCTTAACTAAATGTCTATCTTCTTCGGAGTTGGCTGATAAGGCACGGGAAAGTTCATGACGTGAAGTGTGTTGGATTCTCGGCAAGAAGAATCTGTCCCGAGAAAATTGTCTCTACTGTGATGCGATGTTTTTTTCTGAGTCCAGTTCAATCGAAACGAAGAAATCTTCCTGTACAACGATTCACGACTTGTTCAGGTTTGGGGTTTTGTTTTTGAGAGGGCTGTTCTAATACCGAGGAAGGGGAATCACTTGAATCGAAACCCGTTGCTTTTAATGTTAGTCCTTGTGTTGTACCTTGTCGACTAGGGTCTTGGCCGTCTCGGGCATTTCTTCTACATATAAGGTGGCTTCGGAAATTGTCGTGCCATGTTTGTTGTTTGCCTCGCACCTATATAAACCGGAGTGCGTCTCAAAGTCGACATCGGTGATGGACAGCATGTACACGCCCTCTTCTTCGTCATCGTCGGCACAGATCAAGACCCCGTCGATATCCAGTGGTCCGTCTTCGTCGCTCCACTTGACCGTGATGGGTTTGTCGCCGTTGATCTTGACGACAAAGGTGGCCGCACTCTTCTCAAGTTCCGAAATGTCTCTCATCTCCTGAACGAACACAGGTCCTGCATTTTGAAGACAAATTGACCAGAGAAAAATAACACTCATTACCAAACTACCGAGAAAAGAGTAAATAAATTCTGGTGGTTTTTTTCAGTTACAACTCCCTACTCACATTATGCAAACAGTGTAATGGTTTGTATTTGACTGATGTTAAACCTTGCATTCAACTTTTGTTTTTAGCCCTTCCCTCCTCCCCCCCCCCCCCTCCCCTCCCACAAACAAAGACAAATCTAAAACAATTGTCAAAATACTAAAACAGGTTAACTGAAATTTAAAATCAAAGAAGATTAATTGAAATTCCAAACAGAATTGTAACCAATTCATGCAATATTACCAATCAAAAGAAACACAACTGTTATTCTAAAATCCTCCATTAATCCCAGACAATTGTGCAGTTCCTATTGGTCAAAATCAGTCACATGTGTGCATTGAACTGTTTTGATTTGTTATCTGGCAAACAAACAGACGAGGGAAGAGAAGAGGGAGAGGAGGGTCGTCAGGGGAGGGTCGTCAGGGGAAGTCGAAAGGGGAGGGGAGGGGAGGGGAGGGGAGGGGTGGGGTGGGGTTGGGTCACCGAGGGAAGGGAGGGGGAAGAGGATCGTCATGGGAGGGAAGGGGGTTGTTAAGATCAGGTGTTTACAATTTGTCTCATAATTTTGTTTACCAATTTAGTTAAAAAAATATAATAAAAAGCAAATCCAGGATGATAGGTAAACATTTTACATCAAACGGAAAAATATATCCAAAAGGAAGGAATACAATGTGTATATCCCAAAAGGAGATATCCCCTGGGAATATAACTGAGGTAAAACTACACCTAAAGTATGACAAAACCATTGATGGATCATATAACCTCCAAAATGGAAATACAAATATATCCAAATCAGGCACTTTTACTTCACATCTGATAAAACATACATGGTCTTATTTTCAAGTCAGAAACCACCCTCAACAACAATTAGTTCTGTTATCAAAATGGCTGTTCAAGCTGCTATAATATACGTACATCCCTATGAGCATACCAGACCTAATAACAATGCTATATATGGCATGTGCAATGAATGGTATGGGCAAGTGAAGCAAATCTAGCTGGGAAAACATGCAAAAGCAGTGTAAGAGGGAAAATGAAGAAAAGTAGAAAACAAATTATAAAAATGTTCCTCCTTGTTTTAGACAAATTTATAATGGCAAGGTATGGTGCAAACTCACCGTTACAGGTATCTACTGTTTCAAACGTGTATTTTTAATTGGTAAAAAAAATTGTGTGGTCTTAAAGCGCTCTCTAAAAGGTAAGAAATAAAACTGTTTGAACAATGATTCATTATTAACTGCTAACAATGTGTAAATATTAATTAAACCCAAGGGGAATTTTTGTTAGCTATCTAGGAGAAAGCTAAACATTAGTAAAACGTGCAAGCAAAACAAAAACAAAGGAGATTAAAAAAACAACCAAAAACAAAAATAGAGAGAAGATGAGTTCTCACCCTTTGAAGTCATGTTGAAGCCGACTTCCAACAGAATGAGAGAAATTAGCTAAAAAACAGAAGCCTCGGCGATGGCAAGATGAGGAAGATGAAGTTTGCTTGCTGGCTAAGCTTCAGACACTAGAGTGTGCGTGTGCAGGAAACCAACGTGGCTAACCCACGAGGAAAAAAAATGTTTTTACTAGGCGAGAGCCAGACGCAGTACCACACAGTAAAGAAAGCAAAGTCGAGGAGTATAAAAGACGGAGTCCTAGCGGCCTAATGCAGAGAGATCAGCGCCAGGGGCCTCATGCAAAGACATCCGCCTGATGACCTCCCGATTGGTATGCCTGGAATGAGTTCTAAAGAAGGCATTGCTGCTAATCCATGCATGGGGCGGCCACTCGCAGCCAATCACCGCGCAGGACAGTCAACCCTGGGTGTATGAGCCGTGGGCCGTGATTGGTGGATCACGGCCCAGGGACGGTGTTGGGATTTCTCGAGGAGACGCATTTTGGAAGCTAACCTCCGTCTGTCTCGGGCGGTATCTCCGAGTGGCATTTTTAAATAGACTGCTACCAGCGGGGAGTGGGCTGGCCATATATGAGCAATGATCTCGGCCAGGATCTGTAGTTTTTTGTGGTGTGCCATGTGTAGTAGTGGGTATAGAGTATAGATGAGGGTTGAAGTTGATAAACATGAAGAGGTTGGGGGAAATGATTGCCAATGATAAACAACTTAGTTTATTATCTTTTAACAAAAATGATTTTTACATTATATAGATAAAACAAAAATTCTTGTAAGTTGGAGTTCTTCACACATGCACGCACAAATTTAGAATAAACAAGAAAAGTTGCCTTTTTCCTTTCCTTCTTTTATTAATTACTACTAAAGTGTGAACATCTCTGAAATGAGTTTTTCATAGCCTCTTATATTTTTTTATTATATTTTATGCATTTTGAGTATTATGCCTTAAAAAAAAGGATATCTATAAATAAAATTTAAAAACAATCTTTTTACAACACAATTAAATTTAATAGTTAACAAATGCGTAGCCTACAATTAAGGTTAGTCAGTTCATTTTGTGAATAAATTTATGTATGTCACACAACTGGACTTTCTATTTCAAAGTATATCACAAGGTTTTAAAGAAACTTTAATATTACGCATCCCTTCAATGAAGTACTGTAGTATTTTCCAAGGTCGTACATGTAACTATTGATTTAAATCCTGGCGGATGAGGAATAGACTATTGCTTAGGTCAATCGACCGTGACAAAAAGAGCTTCACTGCACAGTGGAAGTAGTGACTGATTTCATTACTCTTCTGGGAAGGAGCCAGGATTTCTAAGGAGCATGGTCTAGGGGTAGAGGATAACCAAGACATGATGAAATGGGAAAGAACTAAAACCCAGGCCATCATAAGTATCAGTCTACCATACCAGAGGATCATTATTCATTCATTTTTTAGTGCCGACTCCTTCCCCTAATTAGGATCTGTTTTTTGTGAAGATTTTTGGTAGTCATTTTGGCACCTTGTTTGAACATGCAAAATGTGAGCGTTATTGTGAGGTTAGATACTCTACACTACTTACTGTACATTTTTAAAAGGTAGGATATTCCATTGGTAAATGCTTGAATTGTCAAAAATGGGTGAATTTGGAGGGTTGTGTTTTATATTAAATATCGTTTAACTGACCTGTCAGAAGTTTTACAATCATGAATGCCGAGAAAAAAAACCACAAGAAAAACGGCAATAGTTTTATAACAGTCGGGCAGTTGTTCTTTGTATTTATGTTATTTTTTTTGCGATTGCAAAAAATTCTAATTTGCAGAACAAAGACAGGATACCTAGCGCAGTCATTTCGCTGGGTGCCTACAATCATTATTTACTTTCCGATAAGTACGATATTTCTTAATAATTCGGTAGTAAAATCTTTTAATGTCTACAAATGGTGTATCCTACCTTTAAAATAATTTAGTCTTCAGTTTTTGTGTTTTGTTTTGTTGTTATGTAGTTATGTAGTGGCTGCCTTAGGAAGGCACGGCCAAAACTAAAACTTGTTACTCACCTATTTAACTGCCACATCTTCTTCTTCCTCCATCAGCGTTTCCCGACTCTCCGCCATTGCTCGCTGTGTGCAGGCCTCACAAACGGCGAGTCCATCTTCGCCCCCGTCGTCCTTCAGTGATTTGCAGTGAATGCACGTCGTGGACCTCTGGTGTTTACTCTTCCTGCAAAACGAGCCAAAATATTTTTGCGAGTTTTCTTTAAATCCTCAACCCCTTACAATCTTAACCAGTTCGCGTCAGATGCTGTGTACACGTTCAAAGTTTTTCCGGAATAAATGAATCAAAATGTAATTAAAAATATGGATAAATGCAACACTTATTTCAACCTGATGGAATGACCCATAACATTTGTTATTTTGTTTGCTCTCCGGTTCCCTGATACAAAGTATTGTACAATATATTTTGGTGGAGCGAAAAAGCACTTTTTAAATTAAATTTTTCTGATATATTCTTACAATTTAGATTCTCACCATTTAGTTATGTTTTTCTAATTCTTGTGATGGTCATATTTTATCTACATTTATTATGCATTAATTTCAAAGTGAACAAAGAAATTGGCAAGGCGGGACCATAACCTGCGACCTCCGGAATACCGGACCGCACGCTCTACCAACTGAGCTATCTTGCCCTATGTTAGCAGTCTTAATTTAGTTAATCCCCTAAACTGGCGGTTGGCCCCGCTAGGTCGGCGTCACAATACCGTCAGATTTTTCAAGTCAAAATTTTGTTTAAAAACTATAATCATAATATAACCCTCTGTGTAATTATAGCAACTACAGTGCACTTTGCACAAACCATAGACGAAGGAAAACAGAACAACAGAGCAACGGTCATTGCCCTGAAATACACTTGTCCAGGGGTCCCAACCTTAGTTAATTGGCCTGCCAAATTTTCAGTTCAACTCTAATTCATTCTATTCTCTACTACAGCTGTTTGGAACATAACGCCTCCCAGCTCCTTATATGCAGAGCAGTAGGGCAAGTCCTGTGTACAGCTAGACAACATAAGGGATGGATATTCCCACATAACTTGACCATATATGTGCATGCACAGTGGGGCCTGATGATAGAGCAATGAGACTATGTTACTCAGTGTCTCACTCTGGGAGGATGTAATAATATAATAATGAATTCACAACCACACCAAATTAGTTTGTTATTCTAGTTTTATGTTCAGGGGTACGTATATAGTAATATCTCGGCAGTGATCTGAGATGGCTGTTTATGGAGTAAATCTATTATGATCATTGATGCTGTGCCCTTAAAGGTATATGTAGTATACACCATTTGCAAACATTACAAAAAAACTACTGAAATATTATGAAATACCTTACTTGACCATAAGTTAATAACAGTCTCAAGCATTTTGTCAAAATCAAAGCACCTGGTGTGTTGTGGTTTTCAAGAAAATTGAAATTTTGTATCAATTTCCAAAGATTGCCGGCTGGCAAATCATTGGAAATAAAATTCATTTTATTTGTCAATAAAAATTGTTTTTACTAATTTCCAACTGAATTCTCTTGTCGAATGCCAAGATAAAATTGAAACATTATTGTTTCTCGAGGAGAGTACGGTTCATTCAGTCAACAATTATAGTGAGAGAAAAGGTCAAATGCTCATAGAAAGGTCACAGACAAATTGGCGCCCTTTCAGGCTTTAGCATAATTGTGTCAATCCATGCAAAGTAAACTAAGCATGTTATTAGCCTTGCTGCATCTAACATACTAGGTGCACTCGCCATTAGTTTGTTACTGTGTTAAAACATGAGATAAATTCTCTAATCTCTGGAACATTGATCAATGTTCCAGAGATTAGAGAATTATGCCCAGACCTTGTTAGTAACACACGAGTGTCATATTATATCAAGGTATGTGGATAATGTGCAGCAGGCTTAAAGGTAGAAACACCATTTGCAGATATCGAAAATATTTACCAGCGAATTATTAGGAAATATCTTACTCATTTGGCGATTGCCAAAAGTTGTTATTTAAAAAAAATTGTACAATTGGGAATTGAACATACTGACATTTCAGGCATTTCTTGGACTTTATATATAAACCTCAGGTCAACATACTGATGGGGAGGAGGTCTGAAGAAAGAGATTCTGAGAGGAGTAGGGGGTTCTGGGAGAGAGGTAGGTACTGAGGAGGGGTTTTATACTATTGTTTAAATAGTATTAAATATAATTAAATCTCAATTTTTTACATATTTTTTATTTGGGCATAGGTTCCCCTCCTGTGGGTGGGGGTTGAACTAGGATAGGTAGACCTACTGGGTTTTTCTTGCTAGAAGTAGATTTCCACAGACATAATTAATTCAAACGAAAACAACATTTTTCATTAACCTTTATTTGCACTTGATAATAAAACAAACAGTTGTAAATTTGAATCATGAAATTTACTTTTGTGACAATATTTCTTCATTTTTCTTTTAGAAAGTATTTTTAGGAAAAAAAATAGTACGGTTGGTTTACTTTTTACGTCCACTTAATAAAATAGACAAAAAGAACGTTTGTCTGCAAAATTTGGTGCAGACAACATTCATCTTGTTCATCGTGTTCGGATTTGATGTGCAAGAGTTGTTTTTAAACGGCGCTGGATCACATGATTTTGTATATGAAACGAACAGGCCCAAAGTTACATCAACATCTTGGAAACTTTAATATACATACAGGGCTAGGGGCATACAGTCGTACAAAACTAAGGACTGATAAGTGTCCTCATTAAAACTTTGTTTAGGTGACAAAATGAAAACACTTACTGTAAAGTACTCCCACTCTGCGATCTCTGCAAATTGGCAAAGATCTTGTCCTTCTCCATTCCCACTGTGCTGAAAGCCTTCCGGAAGTGCTTCCGAAAACTTCCGATCTTGTCCATGCCTGATTTCTTGCTGCTGCTGTTGCTGCTGCTGCAGGAGGAGTTAAGCATTCCGCGCCCGGAGACAGATGAGGCGCGGACGATCTGCATGGGGAAGACGTCAAAGTCTTCATCCAGAGTCTTAAGGTTCTCCAAGGAGGAGGAACGGACCAGGGAAGGTTCGTCCAGGGATGGCAAGTGGGTAGTCAGTGGGCTTGAGGAACGGGCTCGGTGGATGTCACCGAGATTGTCTGGGTTGTAACTGGCCGGAGCAAGACTCGAGGACTGCGAGCCTGGTGAGAGAAATACAGAGATAATAAATCGGCATTGTTGCCCATGTACGTGCAAGTTACTATGTTTAACCTTTCATGAATTGTGACTTAACCAGTTCGCGCCGGATGACGTATATAAACGCAAAGTTTTCCCCAAATTCAAAACGGATGACGCATAAATACGCCAAGTTCAAGTTCGGAAATGTCTGCCAGCAGCGAGCAAGGCCGGAAATGCGTGGGTGTGCTTCCCGGCACTATCGGCCTGAACCCGCTTCGGATCGAGTTTCGTTAAAAATAATCCCGCCCCTCGGCTCGGTGATGTTAAAATAATCCCGGCGTGAACTGGTTAAAAAAAAAACCATGGGCCCAATTTTAATAGAAAAGTTGTGTTTACTGTAATAGAAAATCTTGCTGCTGCCTTAGTTCATGGCGTGGTTGTGCTTAAGCTTGTGCGCACATGGAGAATTCTATTGTGATGTCACTGATTTAAGCAACTTTTAAACATGCTTTTCCTGTGCTTACTGTTAACAGTCTCAATGAAAAATGGAGGCTGTGTTAAAAATTGGCGGTTAACCAATTTGCGTCAATTTCCGGAATTCAAAACAGATGATGGATAAATACGTCTTGAGCAAGGCCGAAAATATCTGTCAGCATGTAATTTGACCAGATCCCAAAGTCAATTCAAACGCTACCTTTGACATCCAGTCTAGCCGTGCAAGATGCTGAGCCGTTGGCATTCTCCACCGTACACATGAACTCTCCCGCGTCTAGCATGGTGACCCTGTGCAGAGTTAGCGTCGAGCTCTCCTCCGTCGTCGCAATCTCTAGCCGCTTGTTGTCAGTGTTCAGGTGCCTGGGTAGCAACCAGGTCGTTGTCGGGTTTGGTCTGCCGGTGAAGGAGCACGTTAAGACAGCCGAATCATCGGTGCCGACCAGGCAAGATCTTAGCCGCTCTGTAAACGCAGGGGATTCTGTCGAGGAAAAACGAAATGTTGACGCTGTACATTTGTTTCATGAGAGAAAAATCTAATGGATTAAAAAATAGAAAAGACCTGAAAATACTCATTATGAGCTTGCAAATTGCAAGGTTTTTTTTCAAAAGTTTTCTAGGTGTTTTACTCTTATAGCATGACATCATATGTCTATCACAAGTCTTGCAAACGTCAACCAAAACCCATCCAGTCTCAAAGTCAAATTACAAGTTATTCAAAATGAACTGTGTGATTGACTCAAAATTTGCCCCGTGATGAATACCTTCTGATGGAAGTTGACGATGATGGGATTGTACACACATTCAGAGTATCTCATGAGAAAGATATTTGAATATAGGGCCATCGCAGATTTGTCCTTTGGAAAAGTATAGGTAGAATAAAAAGCAATGGCAGCCATTTTGAAAATTTTGAAAATTGTTTGTTATTCTACGTATATTTCTTAAAACGACAAATCTGTGATAGCCCTATATTCAAATATCTTTCTCATGAGATACTCTGACTGAGTGCCAAATTTCATGCTTCAAAGGAGGCACCATCACCCCCAAATATTCCTCCGACCTTGGTCAGACCCAGACACAAATGCTGTGACAAATCAGAAACAAAGGTGGACAGGGATTACGGCCAAGTTGGGAACAACGTTTCTGACCTTCAGTCAAGTTCATCTTCTTTAGCAGTCCCGGAGCCACGTATCCCTCCATCCCTAGGCTCCCCTCGCTGGATGGGATGGTCTGAATATGGAACAGGTTGTTCTCGCAGACCTCCAGGAGTTTGACCGCATCTCCTTTCAGGATGTCTTTGGTCTCGTGACCATCGGCCACCAGGTCTTCAAGAACTTCGTACATCGATCCAACGGATGGGACAAGCTGGGGGGAAGGGGGGACAAGACGTTCACAATTTAATCACTCGTTTGTGATTTCTGGTTAAAGTTACAGTATACCATTTGTCAGTTGTGCATTTTTATAGTTTG
The DNA here is from genome assembly GCA_037893245.1 of Crossaster papposus. Classification (NCBI taxonomy): domain Eukaryota; kingdom Metazoa; phylum Echinodermata; class Asteroidea; order Velatida; family Solasteridae; genus Crossaster; species Crossaster papposus. The sequence goes on along the minus strand of JBAIAA010000220.1, from coordinate 1,019,111 downwards.
AGGTCCTCAAAATCTAAAGAATGGTGCTTGACAACTAACCTGACAAAAACGTTGTTCTGTGAATAATGTATAATCCAAGATATTCCAAGATTTAGATTTCGAACCAACTACTAATGGACATTTCCAAAAATACTTCTTCGCAGAGATGCATTTTCTTCAAAATGGCAGCATGCCAGAAGGAATAATTTCACAGGGAGTATAAAGTCATTAATATCTTTACATCAAGTAAGCTAATGAACAATAATTTGTTACTTTTCGCTTTCATCTTGGCAAAGTTTGCAAATGAGAAGTGATAATGTTTGGTCTTACAGCAGTGAATGCACTCAAGTCCACGGATCCAGTCATGCTGTCGATACTGCCTCGACCGGATCGCGGAACAGTCAGCAGAGTTGGGCTGGATATCAAGCTGATCAGAGACTCAGTCGATTTACTGAAATTACCGTTCAAACCTGGACAGATAGAACAGAATATTGATAATTGTTGATGACCAAAAAGTAACGAGAAAGGACAGAAGTTCCAAAATAAAACCAAAACAGAACAAAATTGCTCAATCAAGACACGTATTTGGTAAGTTGCTAGAAAGGTTAATTTTATATTGTTCATTTTGTTAATTCATTCTGAATAGAATTCAATGATTAACAATTAATTTGGAATAATTGTTAGTCATCACAGTCAGTTATTTGGTTAAATCAGTTGTTTATATTGGACTTGTTCAAATACAAATTTTATAAAATTAAATTTGTCGGAACAATTATAGAATATCAATTTGCTGGATGCTTACAATGAATATTTACTTTCAAATAAGTAAGATATTTCCTAATAATCCCGTAGTAAAAATGTTTGATATCTGCAAATGATGTATCCTACCCTTTAACATACTGTTTTGAATCAAGTGATTAGGTTTGTTTGGGTTGTTACATGTTAATTAACCTTCACAATAATGACTTTGGGTCAGGTCAGGTCAGGTCAGGTCAGGTCGGGTGGGGTCGGGTCGGGTCGGTACGACCTCGACCTATTGCATCCTCCAAAATCAACCTGCAATTTTCATCGTTGAGCCTCAATCCTCCGACATTATCCAAAAGGTTCCCGGAAGATTTGGGAGGATTGAAGAGGATTAGGTTAAAAACTCTTCTCCACTAAATCAAATATTTCCGTTTGGAATGACTACCCTTCCCGATGGAATCGCTAGGCAGTACCTGGTTCCAATAGCGATGCCATGGAGCTTCTGGATGAGAGCATGGATGCCGCACGGCGCTTACGCATGATGATTGGTGAGTGGTCTGATGATAGAGGGCGGTATAAAATAAATCCCATCACAGCACACAGGAATGAAGAGGAAAATGGCAGAACACAGAATGGATAACAAAAACCACGGCAACTGAATCTTTGCAATTTGTAAACAAACGTTTTGCGATTTGAAAACAAAAGTTTTGCGATTTGTTAAAAAAACCAAAAAAGCTGCTACTTTTTCCAGGAAATAAAGAAGATAGATATTAGAAACGTTAACAAAATTGTGTGTGCACCAATTTTTTTTTTTTCTGAATAGTGTTTTAGAGATTAATACTTGTGATTTTGTTTATTAAGCCGTGTCCGAAAGGGGCTTAAAGATAAATCGAGCTACGGCTATGTCTATTGTCAGCCTGCTCACACGTAGTTGTAACGGGTGAACAGCTAGACAATAGCCATAGACAAGAGATTTGGATGCGGCCGTTAGTTATAGTTGGTAGTTAGTTATTATGTTATTAATCAATTGCAGGTAGAATTTTATTCATTATTGTGTGAATTTTTTTTTTAACCTGCAAACAAAATTGTTATCCCTCAGCCAATATTTTCCATGTTTCATGAATGCGAGTAGGTAAACATATAGAAAAATAAACATAAAAACAAATTTACATGCTTTTTTAATGATACCAAGTTGAGGTGTAAATTGGTACAAACAATAGCAATACTGACATTGAAAAATGGCATTGTCACGGGATCAACCAATCAAAACTGAGGATTCAAATTTGCTTGAGGATAAAGCTGAAGATGTCACATGATCCCAACACACCAAATGTCAATGGAACTCTTGTATTCTTGATGCACTAATTTAATTTCTCTATTTTCTTGTTATATTAACAAAAAGATCTTTACAAAAATACAGATGTGCATTGAAAATCATTGCAATGTTGCCAATTAAAACAAAAATGGCAAAGCAAACCAAACAAGAATAATTTATGCAAATTTTGAAACTCAAATAATTGAAACAAACAATGAAACCAAATGTCTCAAAATAAAATACAGCACCAATGAGAATAAATGCTAGAAGATTAAAACAATCATTGTAAATCACCTAAATGCCAAAATGCCATACAAGTTGTTTATAAAAACAAAAACAGCAAATTTCTCCAAATTATAAGAGGCTGTTTTTGCCTTAAAAATATTCAATTTTGCTCAAATTATTGGAAATTGCATTGATATCCATTCACGGATATGAGCAGCTGATGATTGCAAATAAAATGTGGACTAACTAAATTTTTTCGAATTAGGGGCAGTATTTGAAAATGGTCACATTTTTCCAACAATTGCCAGCTGGCAATCCTTGGAAATTTATACAAAACTCCACTGTTCTTGAAAACCACAGCAAACCTTTTGCCTTGACTTCCCAGGATGCTTGAGCCTGTTTATTACTTACAGTCAAGTAAGGTATTTCATAATAATTCAGTAATGTTTTGTTTTTTAACCCTAACTCCCTCACCCGCATTGTTATTGAACAATACAATTCCTTCAAAATCCTCCAACTTTCTTTGTTGTGTAGGGAGTTAGGGTTAATGTTTGCAAATGGTGTATACGACATTTAATACGAACCCCTGTCTTTGCTTCATTGCAACACACATGGATCAAATGAGGACCCTTTTTTTTTCTGACAAGTGAAAACCATGTGTATGAACCAACACAATCCACAATGACACAGATAATGATAGATCACCGAGCATTAGTAAGTCATTTACAGTCACGGTCACATACCAAAGCGTCTCTCACTAGATGACTTGCCTTCCCGTAGATCTTTGGGAACCTCAGCAATCAAATCCCGCAGTGATTTCACCCAAGCCTCCTTCACATACTTTGTCTTTCCCTGAAATAAAAACGGAATAGATTTATAAACCTATGACAAATCAATAGGGCGCAACATAGGGGAATTTTAAGATTATTCTTTTTACCAAATAACTTCAAATTCTTACCAGAAGTGAAAGAGGAGCCAATCTTCCCTGAGAGAGTTCAAATCTTCTCTCGTCTGATTGGTCTTCTGTCACATTCAGAGCACCAACCTGAAACAAGAAGAAAGACAAATGAAAAGCCAGAGCTTCTTTCACTTTGTTGGACTATTTTGTTGACGTAATAATTTGCTTAAAATATTTATGAGCTCAATACTTTAAACACGTTAAACACAAATATCCAACAATTTCTCCAAAACACACAGAAGACCAAATTGTCATTTTGAAGCTCTTTCGATGGTATTCATTAAATAAAAAACAAGTCAAAATTGGAGCACGAAACATAGAGAAAATACGTAACAAAATTACATTTGACCACAAATTATGAAAGTAAGTACACTTCAAACTTCTAAATTTGTTGTCAAAAGTTAGTTCGTGATGTTAGTGGAAAGTTTGGTGATGATTTTTAAAGATAGTTTTGTCAGGCAAAACAGATTATTATTATTATACAAAGATATACCAAGTTATAAAGTTCATGTTCTCAACTGATGAAGATCCAGCGTCTGCACTTAGAGGTACCAAAACCTGACATATTACACATCACACAGCATAGATCCTATGTATTAATGAGGAGTGAGAGGGCAAAGTTTTTTCATCAACTAGATAGGCTCGGGTAAACCTTTTTGCACATTCATTGTTGAACAATTTAAATAAGCAAAGTATAGTCCCCGAGACCCTGGCAATGCACAAGGTCCGTTTGCCTACCATCAAGTGACTCTTGTAGATATAGCCGACTACATCCCCCTTGACTTCCTTCTTAGGTTTAGCAAGGAGTAGGATGTCCTTGAAGAGGAAGAGATGCCGTTCCTTGCCTCTGCCTTTGGGTTTACCGGACCAGGCCGAGAAGCAATCTTGACGGTAGAGTTTACCCAGTTCAGTAACGTCGCGCTGAAAACAAAATTAGTGATAGAATTATCCCCCCTGTAACTCCAGATTGCAATATAGTGTCGAGCCGAGTCCCATCTGTCGAGTCTAGGGTTGTGCATTGGAACCGGGTACTCGGGTACCCGACCGTTGATGTCAGGAACCGGTTCCAAATTTTAAAATACCCAACTTTCAGATGTTGAAAGAGAAAGGGTTTGAATGTCTTGTGAAAGTTGTCTAGTGAAACTTTTGTGAAAGTTTACACCTTAAAGCTATAAACTTATGCATCTTGCTGTATCATCATGCACTGATGTGGTAGTATTATCGTGCAGATCGTTATAAACAAGTTAAACAGCAACATTTGAGACGATTTGTTGGGTTTGGTTTCTTTAACGGATATCTGGGTACCTGTGCTGTTTTTATTCGGGTACCCGGTACCCAAACTACCCGTAAATGCACAACCCTAGCCGAGTCTAAAATTGAGCAACCACAAACGTTTTCAAAGGTTATCCCACGAGTATCAGTGAATCACATAATAACATTATGAGCCGAGTTGAAACAGCACAGTAGTATACTGAACGTGGTATATGAGTAAATATATTACAGATTGCTGCCATGGATCCAACAATTAGAATCAAGGACAAAATACTAAAATCAAATGAAGCCAATTCTCAGCTCAAACTCTAGTCTGATGCCCTGGCAGGTCAAGCAAGACGACAATATTTGAAATGCACTACTTCTAGTTTCTACCTGGAATCCTTCAATGAGGTTGAGATGCATCAAATCGTTGGCTCGCTTTGGTACTTCAATCATCCCATTCAATCCCAACTGCAACGCAAAAAGTACACCATGCTATTACAAATGTTTTAACCTAAAAATACTAGTATACAAAAACACTGTCAGTTACTCAAAACATCATATATACCATGTCATCCCTGTAAAACAAGGATCTCTGATGAAAATCGACCAGAACAAAATAATGTAGACCCGACGTTTGTTATACCCCCCATTTCTTCAGTTCATTTAAGTCGACAAGCAGTTTGTATCTGTCGAATACTTGGTTTAATGTCCCGTCTCTAGAACCAAAAAATATGATAGATAAAGCAGATAGGGGAGCTGTGGTCCAATAGTTATATTGTGTTCGATAAGTTATACTGTGATAATGTGTGATGGGTACACAGGTTTGTATCCCGACGGAAACATGGTGCTTGTGTTCATGGGCAAGACAATTACTACAATTGCCTTTCTCCACCCAGGAGTACAAATGGGTACCTGTCAAGGTAGAGACCAAATTTCACTAATCCCAGGGCGCTATAATCTTGAGCTGCTACAGAAATGTAAGCGCCACAAGCTTCAATGTTCATTGCCTGATTTGCACTCCATACCTCCAATTCCTGGCAGTCTTCTTTAGCCCTGGATGTATACTTGATAATCTCCTTCAGCAGTAGCTGGTACTTTGTAATCCTCTGCACTGGTTTGATGAGGTAGTCCCCAAGGCCCAGTTGGCCAGGACCTGTGCCACCGCCGTATTGCTGGGTAGAAAAAGGCAAAACAGAGTAAAGTTCTATTCACCGTCTTTCCAAGGACAATTTCTACCACGAGGGATGATTGATAAATTTGTAGCCCAAGGTAGGAGGAGATTAGCTGTAAAGTTTCACCGACTTTGCGAGCAGTTCAACTTGTTGAATGGCCTACTGCGTTGATCTCCAGAAACAGCTACGAGCATTTAAAAAAAAAAGATTTCGGTATGGGAAGCTGACTATTTCTGGTGGGCTGCTTTTTTACTAAGATCAACCAAGGGTTAACTTTGCATAAAACCATGTGGGATGGATACACGAGTGCCTCGATCTTACCAGGAAGAATGCTTTGGCTGCTGGCGTCAGCACTGTGTCTGCTTTGGGTTTATTCTTGCAGTACATGACATGAAGGTCGATGAAGGTCGATTGCTGATATACACACAAGAAACAAAAAGTGTTAACCTGAAATAAATAGCTTTAATCATAATCAACACAATCAGTGCTCCAAGTCTCTAGACATTTTTAAGCATACTCTTAAAACTGTCCTTTCATTAATTTAATTAATTAATTATTATTATTTTTTAACTCTAATTGTTGTATTTTTCATTTTCTAGGTGGCCATCTTTGTTGTATATACTTTTTAGATTTTTTTTCTTTAATAATTGGTTTTTAATTCTTAAATTTCAAAACTATTTTAACTATTTTACATGTAATGCGTGATTGATCATTGGGGTAGAGACTGCGCAATACATATTTTAATTTGTTGTTATTTTCATTATTATACAGAGCTTAATTTGTCAATTTAACAGACTTGAAGGAAAATGGGCTCATGTGCATGTAAATGCGTCTTTTGCACGAAACTGTGTAACACAGTACTTTTATAATCTTAATACACTTTAGCCACAAATCTGCATTACAAGAATGAAAAACAAACCCAAAAGCAAATTGTTTAAGCATTGGGGATTAATTACTCACCCATTTGATGAATGCTCTGCCAATGCTGTTGGCGTCATTTTCACACTCTTCCAACTCATGAAGAAATTTACTGGCGAACAAAATAAAACAAAATTTAATAGGCAATCACAGTTAGTGTTGTTGATGTCCCCTAACGTAGCATGGTCCCCTATAGTGGCGCACTTTTCAACTCCTGTTCTAAACTTTCTTGTTTGAGGTGGGCTCGCAAGATCCAAGATGGCAACATATACGCGACGGGCAGAGAGAAAAATGTATTGTTTGTGAAGATTTGAAGCACAAAATGAGCTTTTGTTACATTATTTCTTCCTGATTTTGTTCAGATTTTGTAATTCAGAATAGTACAATTGATTTACTTTTTATGGACATTTTAGATAAATTATTTCAAAAAAAATCCTGTCAGCCTACACAATTCGAAGCAGATGACATTCGTCGCGTGTGTTGGGATTCCACATGCATGAGTGGTTCCGTTTATTTTTTTGCAGAACTGGATCACATAATCTTGTGTATGAAACGAAACATGGCCTATTCCTAAAAGGGGTCCGAGCATAATATCGGCCACTTTTGGTTCGACTTACGTATCGTGGAATTGGTAGATCTCTTGGAGGTTGCAGAAGATGACGTCCTTCTTGCCTTTCAGGATGATGGGGACGTTGGGATGCTGGATAGGCGGGATGAAGTGAGTCGTGACGTACCTGAGATCCTTGACGAAATCCCGCTCTGTGTCTAGGAGCTCCTTCAAGACAAACCTACCGAAGGCAATCAAACGATGACTTTAACCTTAATATCCCTGTGTGATTTACTAGGAACTGTTCCCACTCTACACTATGCTAACCAAGTGCAAAAGACAATAAGTTTAGGGTTCCAGGACCCATCCCGACAGATTCCAACAAAACATGCAGTTCGATTTTGATAGTTCTTAAATATAACTCTTAAATCTTTTAAATATTTTTCACAAATATAACTTGCCTGAAGACAGGAGTTTCAATAAAATTCTCCATCATGGTGATGAATATGTTTAATATGAGTTTTGCCCGACAAGCGTTCCAGAGTCGCGCTAAACCAAATTGAAATCAAGTCACTTCTGAGTCATTTTAACAACTCCAGCATTTTCTTTTTTTTGCCATCTGATGCACCTAGTAGCTCCTAATTGTTTCAGATGTTGGACCTTTGATGAACTTAATTCACTCGTTTGGTTCGGCGAGACTCTAGAACGTTCGACTTTACCCTCGTTTCGTCATAGCCTCCTTCTCCTTGCTTCCAACCTCCTCTGCCCCTTCCTCCCCCTCCAGTCCCTCCACCTCCTCCTCCGACAGACTCCTCGAGCCTCGCCGCGTGTCGTTATATCCGCTGCTCACGTACGTTGTTAGGTAGCTCGCTGGTACCCAGCCCACATCACCAGTCTCACCCCGCCGGACCAGCCAGTTCAGAGCGCTGTTGGAGTCCAGGACCTCAAAGACCTGATTCTCGCTCATGGAGATGAAGCCTTTCTGCTCAGACGTCGGGGTGTAGGAGGCGACTGCCATGTAGAGATCGTAGGACTAGAGGAAGAGAAAAGACAACCAGCTTTAAAATAACTAGTACAGTGTATACAATTTGTCAGTTGTGCATTTTATATAATTTTAAATGGCAAAAATTCTCAAAATCTAAAGAATGGTGCTTGACAACTAAATCTGACAAAGTTTTAGCTCTGTGAATGCTGTATATTCCGAGAAAATATATTTTAATATTTCAATTTTGAACCAACTTATTATACTTCTTTACTAATTTTCTTTCAAATTATCTTTATGACAGCATGCCAGAAAGAATAATTTCAGAAAGGGTGTGCGCAAAATTGTATTAAAAATTGGAGGATTCGGGACTGTTGGGTTAATATCTTTACATCAGGTGAGCTTTTTAATAATAATTTGGTTTGACATAAGTTTTACAAAAAAAAGTGTATTATTGGGGCGGTATTGACAATTGTGACCCAGCACGAGTAAATGAGACACTTTGAGGCAAAAATAAAATTTGATGATTTTAATTTCATCATTTAAAGCTAAACAAGCTTTAAATGATGAAATCAAAATCTCAATTTTTATTTTTGGCGCAAAGTTTCTCATTTACTCGTGCTGGGTCACAATTGTTCACAGTGTTAAATTGTGGAAGAGCTTATTGAATGGAAATAGCATGGATTGTAAGTTCAAACCCAAATATACCTGTGTTGCCTCTGTATCCGAAAACTGGAAGGGGTGTAGGAATGGATCAGATGAATTAGTATGGGTGCAGGTGGGCAAATGAAACATGCAAGAAAATAAACAGGTACAATACTAAATATATACGAACAATTAATACGAACATGCGATATAAAATAAAAACAAATAAATGTGGTTGTGCACTTATTAGTTTTCAAGTGATTATCAATATTCATTTACATGTACATGTATATTAAAAAATATCAAAATTTTTAAAAGGGAAAAAACAAAAACAGGTACCGAATTCCTTCAGATATTTTATCCACGAGTGTTAAAGGTAGGATACAGCATTGGTAATTGCTTGAATTTTGGGGTTGTAAATATCATTTAACTGACCTGTCCGAAGTTTTACAATCATGGATCCCGAAATAAAAAGCAAGAAAAATGGCGTTCATTTTTCAAACGGTATCGGGCAGTTGTTCGTGTTGTTCTTGGTTTTTTTTGTTTTTTTCGCGAACGCCGTTCGGCAATCATAATTTTTTTTTACACAATTCAATTTTTCGGAACAATTACAGAATATCTAGCGCAATCTGGATGCAATCTGCTGGATGCCTAAAATTGTTATTTACTTTCAAATAAGTAAGATATTTTTTAATAATTCGGTAGTAAATTTTTCGATATCTGCAAATGGTGTATCCTACCTTTAAATGAGTTGTGTTATAAATAAAACTAGACATCCAACGAGAGCGTGACAAAATAAAAGAGGAACGGTTCAAGAAATACGGAAGAGATGGAATGTTTTCTACTCACATCTTCAATCATCTTTGCCTCATCCAGTTCAGACAGCTGAGTATCCTTCAGTGATAAATGTCGGTTGACTCGTGTTTTTTGCTTCATACTGTTACTGGGTCGTCTCTCAATACCTGCAGAGTTTTCATCATAATTTAGTTTAAAATAAAATGAATACACAGTACACCGAGTAAAAAGATATAAGAATGGACATTCTTTCAAACCCGAGGAAGATAGTTAAAGGTAGTATACACCATTGGTAATTGCTTTAATTATCATGAATGGGTAGATTTGGGGGGTTGTATTTCATGGTAAATATCGTTTAACTGACTTTTCCGAAGTTTTACAATCATGGATGCCAAGAAAAGCACGAAAAACGGAGTTTGTTTTCAACCGGGGTCGAGCAGTTATTCTTGTTATCTTTGTTTTTTCGCTCTCGCCGTCCGGCGAGAGCGGATTTTTCTTTATAAAATTCATTTTTGTTGAATAATTACAGAATATCTAGCGCAATCCTTTTGCTGAATGCCTAGAATCATTGTTTACTTTCAATTGAGTAAGGTATTTCTTAATAATTCAGTAGTAAATATTTTCGATATCTGCAAATGGTGTATACTACCTTTAATTTAGGACAAAGAATTTCTTTTAAAACAATTCTGGTGCAAATTTATGCACAAAGAAACCAAATTGAATAAATGTAACTCATCAAATAATTTTTTTTGCCAGAAAATCTGTAATGGGCCAAATAAAAAATATTTAGTTTCTTAGCCTTGTGCGAAGTTATTTGTTCTTGTTGCTGCATCAAAAATAGTATTTTTATGCTCATTTTTTAAATAAAAGCAGAGACAAATCCATCCCAGATGATTTGACTTAACAATTGTGACCATGAAAATGCCCATCAATAAAACCTAGTCAAAATTGGATCAGTCCACTGAAGGTCTAAATGGTTTGGTTTTTTTACGTCTTATGACTTTTGAGAATTCTTACTCTGTCTGGAGATGAAGTTGTAGATAGTTTTCTTGTCTTCCTTGTCAGAGGCTGAGAAGGGACTTCTCTTCAACAGAGTACACGGGATGTAGCCAATCTGTGGGGAAATAAATGGTCAAAATTATCATCTTTTCAAAGCATCTAGCTCATTAATTTTAATGTTGGTACAGCATTTTGGTTAAATCTGATAAACATTTGTATCCCGAGTACTCATTCACTCGGGGGAGAGTATGGCCTGGTGGTTAGGGTTCTGGAATTATGATCAGAGGGTCGAGGGTTCGAATCCAGCTGCTGGTCATATGTTGTGTCCTTGGGCAAGCCGTTTCACCCAAACTTGCCTCTCCACTAGGATTATAAGTGGTTACCAGCATTAGCTGGGGGTAACCTATGGAAATATTCCCAGTCGTTTCATGCTACTGAAACCGGAGTTAAGTACAGATTTTGTTGAACACAGAATGTCGAGTAAAAGTCAGACTCACCATATTTGAGTTGGTCTTGTGTCTGACCAGCCAACGGTCTTTACTCCTCCCGTCCAGTAACTCCACCTGGTCTCCTTTCTTGACCGACATTCTGCCACTGGAGTCACTGTAATCAGACTCCACATTGAAAGTCTTCATCAAATCCTGACAAAAACATCAGAAACAGATGTAAGTTTGGATCAAGATGAAACAATACAAAATCTTTGGCTGTTCTCCGTGGTTAGATATGGGTCATATGGCCGACTGCCAGAGGCACCTTAACGTGCCTTTGACTTGACCAGCTGCGAGTAAGAATTATTAGACTCCTAAATATTTTTATTTTTTGGCACTATCCCTATTTTTAGAGCTAAAGTGTAGATAACACAAGATAAATTCACAACTCCTGAATCTACATGGCAAGACAAATTAGGGCTGGTTCACTTCACTGCAAAAACAAAATGAGCTCAACATTTTGATTAGGCACAACAAAAAATTGAAATAAAAAGTGGTGTGCTAAGTACAAATAATGTCAATACAAACTGACGTAAACACAATAAGGATGTCTTTACCTCCTCAATCTGAGATGATTCACCCAGGCTCTGCTCATCTTCTCTCTCTTTGAGGAGCCTTGAGACGATCCTATCATCCGCATCGTGACTATCATTGGCATTCAGAGCTGAAACAAGAAATAACAATATTGTAGACTTTACTTGATGTCTATTGAACTGTTTTTCAATGTTGTAGTCGAATCCATCACAAGTCAATCACAAGTCCATTGCAAGTTCTCCAATCTTAAATCTTTCAGATGAACTTTGCCAAAGGCATTTCCAGGTCAATGCAACATTGGTAATGTTGCTATACCAATTTGACAATATTATGTTGGCACAGAACTTATTTTGATCATACTTTTCAAATTTCAGGAAGAAAATACACATCAAGAAATTGAGAGACAATGTTGAGGATTTTAAAAGTTCAAAACTATTGTTAAGCTTCTTACCCTCAACAACTTACCCTCAACAATGAGGAAGGCAAAGCAGCTCTTGACACCAACACTGTTCTCTGCTTTACAGACGTATCTTCCGTCGTCAATAGTCCTGACATTTGAAATCTCCAGCCGCCATGAACACTTTTCACCGCTGTTTTCAACACAGGAACATTTGATGCGGTCCGTACGCACGAGTTCCGTTCCGTCATGGAACCACCGGACCTTAAGTTCTGGCTCGCCACTCACACACACGTCAAATTGCACCGATTCTCCTTCCAGAATTTCAGTCGTTTTCAGAGGTCGAACAAATTTGGGAGCACCTTCCGTGTCGCTCTCGGATGCAGAGTTACCCGTGGAGCAAGGTTCTATGGAGGTCATGCTATCTCTACTGGGATGCTTCCTAAAGGCTTTCCGGTGGCGGATGATCTCTATGTTACTGTCCGGACGGTTGCGTTTGTTGAGATGGAAAGGCGTGGCCTTGTCGGAGTTGTTGGAGTTTGACCGGCTCACATCCGGCGACGATTCGTCGGCCCAGTTAGAGTTTCGGTCCAAGTGGAGGGTTTCATTCAAGTGCGCGGTCAGCGCCTGAAACTCCTCGTCCCCGCTCTGACTCCGGGTGACGTCGTCAATGACCGTTTCATCTGCACTGAGTAGAATCTGTGGCAAGACTTCTTTGGGGTTGGTCTTCACAAAGACGTCATCATCCAGGGCCGAGGGAGAAGATATCGAGATTGCAGGGCTGAGATTTCTTACTTGGGTGCTACATTTTTCTTCATCGACATCGGTAGTATCTGGCCCATCGGCAAGCCCTGAAACAACAAAAAAAGATTGTAATATGTCTACATATATTTATTAACCTTAACATCCTAGGCATTCATTTGGGGTGTACACTATACTAAACAATACTACTCAATTCTCATGGGCCAGTGTAGTAAAAGTATTGCATACTACATGTACAGTTTACTCAAGTAATATTTTGTAGTATTGGGTGACGTTAGGGTTAATATATAACTTAATATGAATTGTCAGTGCCAGCACATTTAAGAGTACGCTATGCCCCCTCTAATAGTTTTGTTGCTTCAACTGCCATTATTTTCTTTAGTTTTAGTAATCTCAACAATGAGGAAATAAATGTTTCTGTCAAATATTGGCACTAGCATTGTCCATATCAGAATAAATTGCCATACTAATATGTGAACAAAAGTGTCATGATAGAACAAAAGTGAACAAAACTGATCAAAACAGTTCAATCACTTTACTTTGAGAAATTGAAATCAAGTAAACTTTTTTTTCGCCTCGAGTATAAACTCAGCCTTTTCAAAACTCACCAGCTACAGCAATGACCCCACTGGTCGATGATGATCCAAGCTTATTTGTAGCAGAGCATGTGTACACTCCACCTTCTCGAGCCGGTATGTTCCGGACGATGAGTGCCCAAGTGTCTTCTCTGTCAAACCTTAGTTGGAGGTTCTTGGCTTGATGTAGCTCCGCGCCATCCCTGTACCAAGTCACCTCGGGGATTGGGAAACCTCTGATTTGGACCTCGAGTCTCATCGCGTCCCCCTCAAGGATGAATGTGTCTTTGAGTGGAGTCAAAATCTCAGGTGAAGATTCTTCTTGCGGCAAGTCATCAGTGGGTTCCGATTCGTCGATGGAGTTGGGACTTTCCGAGTGGGAGTAACATCCCAACATTGTAAACTTCTGAGTCTTGTCCCCGGGTGAGGTGGAACCTGGACTCTGATTAGGGTTCTCGTCGATCGCGGTTTCTGGTAGACAATCAATGATCTCGTCCAGGGTGAAGATTTTGTCCTTCGGGCCGCGAAACAGGCAAGTCCGCGGTGACATTGACGGTGTGCTATCATGAGAAATATCAACATTCAGTTTGAGATCAACCCTGATGGTTTCACTTTCAACACTTGGAATTGATTCCTGCACTGCAGCAGATGTCGTGTAGCAAATAGGGGACGATTGCACTGGACTATTTACGGACGAGTCTTGGTCATCGTTTTCTGACGTCCTACCAACCTCCTCTTCAGAGGATTCCTTGGTTGCCGGGCTAGCTAAAGCAAAACCGTTTTCTCGTGGTGAGTCGTCACTCTGCTTTGGCTTGATCTGCAGACTGTTAGCTTCGCGCATCATTTGAGCAGCGATAGCATTAGCTACAGTCTGCGCTGCCATCTGTTTGATAAAATCAACATCCGTATCACTATCCATAATGACATCTTCCAATTTGTCAGGGCAATGGACGTTTTCTTCAGACTCCCGTACACCTGGTTGGAGGGCATAGATCTGTTCCTGGAGCGCCTCGTCTACCTCCTTATCCAATGACGTCATCTCTAAGACGGAGTTGACGATGTTCAAGCAGGTGTCCGCTTTCTCTGACAGTGCCATAATCCTCTCCAGCCCGTTATCAAACTCTTCATCCGAGGTGTAAGAGTTCCTGAACTTTCTTGGGAATTTAGCCTTACGAATTAGCGTCTTTTCCTTCCGAGTTCTTGTTACATCGTCACTTGACGAATCAGAATCGAACGAGTCGAACCTGGAAAAGAAATGATGGTTGAAATCGGCGCTGTGTCTGCTTCCACGGTTGCTCTTCCGATTCTTCCGATTCTCCTTGTGTTTTCTCGGGGATGCGTAAGGAGGCTTCTCCCTCCATCTCAAGTTAGCGCCCTCCTCGCTTCCGTGGCTGGATGTGGCATTCTCAGAAGAGCCAACCCGGTTAAAGCTTCTGCTCCCAGCATTCCTGCTGTCGGCATCGTCAAATATCGGGCTAAAGTGGAGTGGATTGACAACCTCAAGACTGTCAGTGTGCTTGACCTTCGTCTGCTTCCGATTGGGACGTCTCGTCTCTTCTTCGATGGAGGATGTTCTGATGGCACCTTGAGGAACTGGGGGTAGTGGGGCAAAACTAGCGAGGACGTTTTTGTCATCTGTGTCTGGCTCCGCTTCTATTAAACCAAAATAAAATATATTAATAAAAAACAGAATTATGCTGATAAGCCGGGGCCAATTTTGTTGAGCTGCTAAGCACAACAACTTGCTTAGCATGAAAATTCTTCCTTGGTAAAAACAGGGTTCCAAATCAAATTTTCAGTTGTATACCGTTTGTAACTAGAATTCAGACTCAGGAATTTTTTTCCTGCGAAGCAAATTTGTTGTGCTCAGCAGCCCCATGAAACATACATGTTTTATTTGTGGCATTTGGACCACTTTTAAATATTAGCTTTTAGGTTCTTTTGCACTGGCCTGCTTTGTATGCTTGATTGGCGTACCAATAAACGTATCAGACAGTTAAAAGAAAACAATCACCAATTTGAGGTAAATAAAACAACAGACTTAATTAGTCTCTAAAATTATTAATGAGCAGCTCACTTGTCATATCAGATGCAATTCCTAGCAATCTAGAGTTTAATATTTTTCACCTGTATGGTTCCCAAACTTTTTCTTAGTCTACGGGATTAGAAAACTGGTTTCAAAACAATTCAAGTTAAATTGGTCAACGTCAAGTGTACGATAACATTATATTAACTGAGAAAGGGGGAATAGATCTCGATATAAAAGCCTTAAGATAACATACATGTGTATGCTCAGAACAGAGAGATAACAATAAAAAGAATTTGTTGGATACTAGTAAAAACGTAAAAGAAATTTTATAAGCGAAAGACAGATCTACCAAAAGACCTGATAAACAAAGTCTCCAAGGGAAGTCTGATAAAACAGTTGCCGAATGTTTCAATGCAGATGGGCTTCATTTAGGTTCCAGTCTGGAAACTGTTGGATGTGCTCAAGATTTGTTAACCATCAAAACTGCTTTTTCCACATTTTTCCCCGCATTTTTATCATGGATTCTCAATACATAAATGAGACGTGTAGTACACAGGAATGGCTTCTTGTTTGTTCAGGATTTCTATGTCACACAAAAGACACAATTGTCATTATTATAGTGCTTCTAGTCTTGATCGGCAATTCAGTCACTTTGGTCGTCATCGTTCTGACCAAACCTCTTCGCAACTCCCACGGTTACCTCCTGGCATCGCTGACTTGCGCAGACCTCGGTCTGGGAGCATCATCGTGCTTAGCCATCTACCCGGCCGTCCAACATGGCGGAATAACTGGATGGCCTTACAGCTGCACAACATGTCGCCTCATGGCTTACTTCAGTCACGTTTTCAAACTGATGTCTTCGATGACGCTGGTTTTCCTGAGTCTCGAGAGATACGTCGCTGTTGTGCATCCCTTAAAATATTCCCAACTTTTGACAAAGAAAGCCACCTTAGTCGCTATCCTAATTAGCTGGTTAGTAGCCGCTGTATTTTACTCGCCAGTTTTTTTTGACAGCCTCCTTGGATTTGAGTATATGCCAGAGATGTATTTCTGCATTCCGGCATACTTCAAGAACACAGCCTTTTCTCTGTTGTATCTCTTGACTGTTGGTGTTCCGTACCTACTCACAATAATCCTGACTTCTGTGAAAGTCCGCATGACACTTAGTAAAAGCAGACGCCAGAGAGCGCTCATGACAATGGCATCGATCGGAGACAATCCTCCTGTCGTCCGGAGGCAAGACGCGAGAGTCAGCTCAAAGCAAACAGTGAAACTCTTCCGAATGATCACGATTATGGCCGTCACTGGCTGTACCTGCTGGATCCAACTGTTTGTAACCAATACCATAGTGTTCAATTTATCTGACGGCAGTCTGGTTCCAGACTTTGTCAGGTTCCTGTCGCACTGGCTCGTCGTTGCCAACAGCTTCGTCAATGTCATCATCTACTCTGCCATGAACAAGACTTTCAGGGATCGTGGAGTGGAGCTCTTGAAGATAGGTCTACAAAGGTGCTGTGACAGGGTCCGCGTCAGTCAACGCAGAAAAAGAAATGCAGTTGACAGTGAGTACACACTCAATAGTCACCCAAACAGACAGCAGTCACATGGACAGTGCTTGGAAAGAGTAGAAGACAGAAGAAATACGAGTATTCAAGAACTTCCAGTTTAAGCATTCGGATTCGGTTCACATCCAATTTTCTATCGTATTCTGCCCAACACTTTCATTCTATAGTTAATATTATTGTCCGTCAATAAAAGACGAAAGCGACAAAATGATAGGGATTTATGCTCAAGTATTATGAACAGATGTAATCATTTGCAGAGTGAGGGATAGTTTTAAGGGTTTATTGTTAATGCTTTATGTTTTGTAGCTTCAGTTCCTTCCGATTTTGGGGTTTATTTTGTTGAGTCACATCGTACATTATCAATCAATCATGCTAGTATAGACAATGGACTGGTCCGGTCTGTCAATCAAACAGCGCGCAGTGACTAATGAGAGCACGACTTTCGGTCAGGTGACTCAGCAACAGTTGCTTCAGGCATGATCCGCAATAAGCTCGGTCAAACGCACCGTGAAAAGTGCACACGAACAAATGGTTGCGGTACAACAAGGCACCGTATTTTCAATCAAAATTCAGTTGTACTATGTCTATGTTTAATGGGGAGTTAAGGAAATGGTCAAACTATTTTTTTTTGGGGGGGGGGGAAGGGGAGGAGGAACTGAGCATGTTTAGAAATGAATTATTTTGTTGAAGCAAGTTCAAAATTGACAATCTTTGTGACCAAAATATTTTCCAGAATAAAAGTTTGAGAGATTCCAGCTATATCAATATCCTAGACAAAGGTCTGACCGTCTGCGAAACTTTTCTCTGACTACATCCATTTCGTAAAATGTCAGAGGTTCGCCCAACCCTAACCTGTACCACTATCTTATCAGACGGTGATAGGAATATTTTCTTAAGGGCTCTTGAAATTCTGTTTATCTTGCTGGTAAGTGAAGGAATATCACATGTCCTGATGTAACACTGCCAAACTAGTCACAAAATTAATTGATTTACACTTTGAGCTTTGGAAGGCCTTGGGGAAAAAAAATGAATATTTACAGATGTTTATGAATGACCAGATGAATCGTTCTGTAAGCATAATGTAATTAATGCAATAAGGTACTGCAGTTAATTTGCTGTATTGTGAAATGACAAACTGAAAGTAAATAGTAACAAATTAAGTATATTATTGATGCCATTATTTGTTGCTTGGCCTGAAGTCACTTGTTTCTAAACATTTTTACTATGGTTGTAGTAAATAAAACTCTCAATCAACCAAACTGAGGAAGAAAATAATTACTGAGCCTCGATCGAATCTTAAATTTGGTTATTATTATAATAAATATCAGATTATTATTACCATGAACAACTTTCGTGATTCTCAACCAAACACGACTAATAAAAAACCAACAAAAATCATACTTGACTGACAGTACATTACAAAATCAAAAAGTTAAGGATCAATAAAAAAATAATACATTCACATGTAAAATGTAGTTTACTTTTCGGTCATTTTGATGTTGTTCAGTGTGGGAAGTATGATCAACAGAAAAGGGCAGTCGTGTCTATTGCATCAATTGTTCTCAATTAGTCGATGGAAAAAAAAAATCAACGTAGATAGCTCATTGCCCAAGAGAAAAACCTGGAAGACGTTATTATATTAAAAACACCGTAGATCCCTAATACAGTGGAACGCCTTTATTACGAACACCACGGGATCCACAGATTTTGTTTGGTATATCGATCGTTATATCGATCTGTGGATCCTGTGATGACATTCCCCAATGTTTACAGCATGACATAACAGTTTTCAGTTGGAGGAAGGAGGGGGGGGGGGGGGGGGGTGACTTTATAATAGACTTACCGGTACCCTTTACAACAAGAACACAGCAACACAGTAAAGTATAAGGTGGCTCCGCCAAGCAACATGTGTATTCACCCTCGTCAACTAAACGTGTCTTGAGGAACGTCAGAAGACTATTATCTCCATCACTGCTGAGGATTCTGTGATCAGTAGATACTAGGGCTTTCTGATCTCTGTACCAAGTCACAGTTAACTGTTCATGGCCTGCAAAAAAAGAAATGTCCACTTTCAGGGTAGGATACACCATTTGCAGAGATCAACAAAAATAAATATTTACTACCGGTAGCGAATTATTAAGAAATATCTTACTTATTTTAAAGTAAATAATGATTGTAGGCATCCAGCAAAATGATTGCGCTACATATTCTGTAATTGTTCCGAAAAATTGAATTAAAAATAATAATAATTGCCAGACGGAGATCGCGAAACAAACAAGAACAAGAACTACTGCCCAACGATGGTTGAAAACAAGCGTTGTTTTTCTTGCTTTTCTCAGCATCCATTATTGTAAAACTTTGTACAGGTCAGTTAAACCACCTTTCTCTATGGTTAAACGGAATATTTACTTTAAAATACAACCCCACAAATCCACCAATTCATGGTAATTCAAGCCATTACCAATCATCATGGTGTATCCTACCTTTCAAGTTAAGTTGATCTTTACTGTTACAAGGCTAACATTCCACACTTACTGAAAGTTAATCCTTCTCACCTTGAAACTAAGTCTCAAGTTTTAGGGCATGTTCAGACGGTGGCGTAAGTTAAGCTAATCCAAAAATACTAAGTTATTCCGTTTTTAATCCAAAACATGCTTGCGTTCAAACGAGAAAGTTACGCTATTCCCCAGGCGGAAAAGTTGATCAAGTTACGCCATCGTGGTTACGCAACGCAAACACCACTTTCTCAGCCTTCCGGTTAAAGCGCGCGCGCGCGGGAAACAAGGAAAGTGTACATGTACATGTACATTAGTATACAGTATACATGTACCATAGACATGGAGGAAAATGTCTATGCATCTACATTAGAGCGCAAGCGTACTGCCGTTTTCCAAACTCCAGCCTCTTCGCAATATCGGCTTTATTTATGCAGTTTGGCTATGATAATGGAGCGCATTGGACCGACTGGCCTAATTAGCTAGGGTTTGTAAAACGGTCTGGTAAATAAGCCGTGTACATGTACGTACACGCACGTCATGCACACACGGCGGACGTGTACATGTAATTGCACGTGCGCGACAGGCCATGCGTTATCAAAATGGCGCCGATGATAATCAATGCTAAAGTTTTTCTCGCGTTTTTGCTTGCCTGTATTCGGGATAAAAGGAAACGATCGTCGGATTCCTAGGCCGGAGAGTTGAATACTAAATCGTGTGCTGAAAAGGCTCAGAAGACAGAAAAAACCCCGATTGCGTCAACAAGACCACGCTACCCGTTGACTTTTTTGGCAGTTTGTCAAACGAAGGCAACGGGCAATCGGATGTATTCTCGGCGCGGTGGCCATCATTGCAAAGGGTTAACAATTAAATCGCCTTGTCCGTGTCCGGCTAATGAGCACGGCGTGGACCTGTTATGGAAAAGGTCAATGTGAATAAACTACCACCGGAAGTGGCAGGTCAGTTGCGTTCCAACGGCACTTCACGGCTCATCGCAGCGGGGGGAGATCGTTATCTTTCGCTCAACTTAATCTAATCGGCCACTTTTGGGAAGCGTAAGTTACGCCATTTTGGTCGCGTAACTTACGCCGCGCGGGTGGATTAGAGCGTTCCAACGGACAGATTAACTTAGTATTTTTGGATTAGATTAACTTACGCCACCGTCTGAACGTACCCTTATTCAACTACCCTTGATATAAAAGTTTCTCAAATAAATCATAAATAACTTACATTTTTGATGAAACAGGCTTAAAAATCTACGGATATGGGTTATCAAAAGTCTCACTCTGCACTTTTATTTAGTCCAAATGAATATGAAACTACCATGGGGGCCCACACTGCAGGTTTGTCTGTACAATCCCCGAACTCGAAATAGTCCACTTGTATGAAACCCGGTTTCTCCTATCATTCACAAACATTATACCAGACCTTAGGCGAACCAGAGATTTCACTGTTGACACTGTATTGTTAGATTCATTGCAAGGTAAATTTTACTAATGATAGGGGTATTAATCATTAACAGCCTATCTTTAACTGGTATGCCAAGAGTTTGGTCTTTGTACTGACTGTATGGAGACTGGCATGACAATAATTAATTTCAACTCTAGTGTTTCCGTGTTGTCTTTTGACATGTATTTGTTCAAAGCACCGTGGGTTACAGTGTTTTTGACCTGTGTGTCATGGTACGTGGGTTCGAACCCTGACAAGGAATACCACGCTTCTGTTCTTGGGCAAGGCACTTTACTGCAATTGCCTCTCTCCAACCTAGAGTACAAATGGGAACCTGTGACTGAGTACAGACCACGTTACGCTTATCTCAGTTGTAGAAAGGTGGTTCCATGGCCTGTTGAACAGGGGTAATAATTTTTTTTCCAAATAGGGGAAACTGATTTCAACTAATTTACCTATTATTAAATTAAAATGCCACCTTTACATATCAATCTCACAGAAAGAAACAAAGCTTAGATGTCAGTGTTTTCTGTGTGGTTTGTCTTAAATGTATCAACTACACAATAAATGTAATTCAGTGTATAACCCAAATATCTGGAATGTAATTAGTAATAAACAAGTCAACTTAATGTGGAGTTAATGGTTTAAAATATGTTAACAATAATTTACTTGGACAATCTGAATATGTAAGTGCTGGATTTAAAAATTATAAATTCCAGTTTTCAAGAGCTTAAGTTTATACTCACCAGCCACAGGGCAGTGAAGTTTGGTGGTTTCGCCCTCCATCGCAAATAATTTCTGTGGGATAACAGGCCGTGTCTCCTCCATTGGGGGTGGAGCCTCAACCACTGCCTCATTTGTGATGTCAGGTCCATACTGTAGATATTGGACTGGCAAGCTTTACAAAAAACCAAAAAAACAAAAACAACCAATAGTAGATTTTAGTGTAATTTTCAAACTATAAAACACATTTTTTTTGAAGACTTATATGTCTTGTCCACGAATCTATGTAGACATACTTTACGACACTCTACACGTATGTTTTAAACATTGAAAAAATACCTACTGTTCAATTTGTTGTTGGACAAAATTTGACCAGAAACACAACATTTGCTTGGCCTAAATTTCAACTCCAAATGACTTTATGGTTTGAGAGAAGAAAAAAAAGGCAAACAAGTTAAAAAACCTAACCACTCACCAAACTCGATACTTCTTCTTTACCTCAGCCATCCAAAACAACAGAAATCTACAACTCCGGTCATTTAAAACAAACTCGCCAGCTCATGATGATGCACAACTGAATCCATGATACATTTATGACCTAGAGCCTTTTACTAGTGCACTTCCGTCAAATCACCACTGAGACTTGCCAACTTTACCCATCGACTCCCACAAATAAACAAGGCCTTTCAATTCTTCGCCTAGTCCAGTCTGTTTCCAACAGAAACCATGACTCAACCCTAGAAAAATGAACAGCTCCTTTCTCTATGCTAATACAACCCACCCTCACTGTGAACAAACCAATGTGTATTTTCAGTTAACAGCAGACTGAAGCATCACAATACATTTCGTTTAGTACATGTATCAGTATCAACTGACATGATTGATTTCTACTTTACCCTTGTCCCAGCTGACTATAGGGAACAGGCTT
The DNA here is from genome assembly GCA_037893245.1 of Crossaster papposus. Taxonomy (NCBI): domain Eukaryota; kingdom Metazoa; phylum Echinodermata; class Asteroidea; order Velatida; family Solasteridae; genus Crossaster; species Crossaster papposus. The sequence continues at coordinate 996,630 of JBAIAA010000220.1, read as the reverse complement.
TTGTCCAAGCCTGTGAAAATAATCCAAGGCCGTTCCATGAAAAACAACTCCACAGGGCATCATACCCATGTGGCTTTTTTTTTTCTTTTTTTTTTAACAATGTCTCATGTTAAGCACTGATTCATTGTTCAGAAAAAAACCTTGAAAGACAAATTTAATGAACACACAATCTGATTTAATAAAATGCCAGATCTGAACCTATACCTGACCCATAATGTTGTAAATAATGTAAAGATACTTGGTGCCTGGAATTATGTATGTGACATATCATTTATTCACTTCTTGAATGAATGCACAATCTTTGTCTAAATCTTTCCAACTTTAGGTTTAGTGTTACATCAGGTTCAGTTTTAGCTTTAGCTTAATATTATCACTATTGTTATCATGATTGTACTGTCAGTGATAGGCATGTATGCCTTCATGCCTCACAACAGAAATTACTATTAACATACATCAAGGACAACCAAACCACGAGCAGTTTGACCATGCCGTGTTTGACAAGCTAATGGGCCTGGAAGGCTAAAGTATAGATGATTGTTTTTATGGGGAACTAATGCTGTGGACACCTGTCACGTGTGCCATGGTTTAACCGTTTAATATGCATGGTGGTTTAACCATGGATGAAGGAACTTCAAGTGAAAAGCACACATGACACACAACATACATTCAGTGATCATTGTACATAATATTTTTGTGGGCGTTTTATTTTGCCTGCATTTATGTACACACTGAGAATCGTGCACAATACTTCGTCCAAAACCACCGCCAACTTCCTTGTATAATGGTTGTGCTGACCGACTTCCTTGATCTACGCACACAGTGTGCCTAAAGGTTGTTAATATGGTGCTGCAAGCAATGAATTGTTTAATTCAGAAAAAAATAAAGTGAAACAACTATTTTATTATTTATACCTTCTTTTAATAATGTTGTAGTCATTTAACGCGACGGTTAGTGGGATATAACCACTTCGACATTTTCGAACGTGCGATTAAACGTTCGTATCGTACCGACCTGGACCAAAGATCGTCTCGCCACACGTGCGCCGCAAGGCGACCATCATCGATCACACGTGTGCAGCGACAAAAGACGCCCTCAGCCGTCTACTTGTGAATACTTAAGAAAAAAAAGAGGGAGGGGGGGGGGGGGGGTGGGGGGGTTCCAATAATAAACTTGTCGAAATTAACAACCTACCTCGACATTTCGTCTTCTACCATCTTGACATCAACTTCTGGCTCGCCAAATTCTGAAAAGAAAATCACAATAATAATTATGATTATTTAAATGATGGAGCATTCTGGTAAACGTAAACAACCATGGGAAGAGAGAGGGGCTAACTCTTTCGATATGAAGATGCTCGACCCAAAAAACAAAAAAAAAAGAAATCAAAGACAAACCAAGTAAACATAAAAAGCACAAACCTTCGACCGACAGTTCTGTCGAGCAATAGACCTGCCCGACGATGTTCCCAGCCGTACAGGTGAAAGTGCCAGCGTCGGTGGGTCGAACCTCTCGTATCTCAAGCACGAAGTTCCCCGGATCGTCGCTCTCAAACGCGCGATATCGACCCTCGTTCTTGATTTCCATCCCCTCACTGAACCAACTCACCCGCGGCTTGGGCGACCCTGGGATAACCGTTTATTATTTGGTACAAGCAATTAACGGATTAAGGGATTATGAATTGGAAGTAAAACGTACAACAAGAAGAAGAAATGGCGGGGTGGGCTGGCGTCACTAGCTGGAGCAGTGGTATATACACGGAGATTGAACAGCAAATCGGGACACACACAAGCAAAATCGGGACTGGAAAATTATTAAAACGAGACTTAAAAACAACAACAATTGCAACCAAAACATTGGACACGCACCCGGCACATGATAAAACAACACAATTTTTTTCGCCACCGCCCCTCGAGGGAAACAAATTAAAACGACATGGTATAGATCTAAAATTAAATAACTAAAAGAAAACGAAATTTAAACCAAAAAAATGAATAAACAAGCAAAAAAAACCAGAATAAACAAACACCCCAGCAAACAAACAAACAAATAAACAAAACAAACAAACAATAGCTAATATAAACGTTAGGGATATCGAATATTACGAAAACATAAATTATAAGTAAATTATAAATAAAGTTTATAACTGTTTTAAACCTGCATAATTTCCAAAAGGTTTTTTAAATAAACAGTTTTTGTAACAGCATACCGGGATTAATACTTTTTTTGAGTCGGGGTTTTTCGAAGACACCAACATTTTGTCGAGATTATGAAAGCAAAATAGACATAGACAATACACTCTATTTTTTAAGATGTTAATTTTTTTTTTTAATTCCCTCGCAAATTATACCTTTGACGCCACAAATTAGCCTTGCCGTTTGGCCGATCTCCACCACTCTACTCTGCGGCTTAAAAACAAAGCAAGGCGCCGTGGCTCCGTGCGTAGTGATCCGTACCGTGCGCTTGGGTACCACCTTGCCGGTGCCCTCGTCAAACATCCCCCTTGACGACCAAAACTTGTCTGGATGACGATCCACTATCTCATCCCTGAAGCGAAATAATAGTTGGTCTTTAATTTGGGATGGAATTGGAGCCAACCAACATTCACCAAATCATTGCGCGGAGCTCACGCAAGCTCGCTCATTTTTTGCTAAAGGATTGGAAGCTCTTTTGTTATATTAAAATGACATAGGATGACACACTATTTGCAACCTTATGCATTCTAATACAAATACCAAATTGCCCCTTGCTGCTTTTGCATTTCATCCCGAAAAATGTGTTTGGAATTGATGTTTCTATAAGCAATACAAAATAAGTGTTTTTGTCAATTTCTCAAGCGGATTATTTGAGGAGCACAAGCTGAAATAAACAACCCAGTGTCGGATACCCTTTTGGGAAAAATGATGTAGATTACAAACACAGAAAATGCCTGCTAAAACTAACAAAAATAAAAAATAAAAAGTATCCCCCCCCCCCCCCCCCCCTTCAGCTCCAGGCTTGATCCTATCTTGGATCGGCGCCTGTGAGCCACTTTTAGAAGATTTCCAAAAAAAATGACGGAAAATGTTGATTTTTTTTGGTAAAAAAAACCCCACACACAAAACAATTCCTTAAAAGAGAAACAATCAATTTTGCTTAATTAGCACTAGGAGATGCACCCTTAACAACATTTTTTCCATAAATTTGTTGACATATAAAACAAAATAAGTCGACCCTATACTGCATCCATCTGTTATCTGTCCTGTGTGTGTCATGTGCGGTTGTTCAGAATTATGCAAATGTAGGTTACTGCCCTTCAACTCTGCTAAGTTACAGCCGAAAAATATGTCAACGTTTTACTGGATTTGTGTGAACGGGGTCATCCCAGCCATAGAATCAGCTTGGAGATGGTCGAGTATATGATAATATTAGTCTCAATATTTTGGTATTTTTCGGATTCGTTATTTACTTTGTTTACACCTGTGAGTAATTGCTAACCAAACGAAATCCCACGCAGTGTCATTATTTGCAAAGACCTCGGATAAAATGGGCGCCTACATTTATATTGCCAGTAGAGGGGGCACTACGACTAACACAGACCGAACAATTTTGTTTCTAACAAAATTATTTTCATTATACATGTACCGGCAAATCAAAATATTTATTATGTCAGCAAGGTTCTGAGTTGCTTACTACAAGGGTATCATTCCGAATTTTTTTACTTCATTCGGCCAATCATTTAAATAAAAATAATTTTTCGAAGCAGTCGACTGTGCAAAATTATATTCGTCAAACGATTTTTAGACCGTGTACGAATTTACTTCACTACGGCTTGAAAATAGCCTATTACACACGAGTCTATTATGAGTGTAATTTCGAGCCGTATACTATGGAGTTCCATATCTGCCATCTCGCATTTCCCCTCGTGGGTCTCCCCTCCCCATCTCTGGGTGGGGAGATCCGTGCGTCGAGATGCCAGATATAGAACTCCATAGTATGTCAACACTTTTAAACCAAACATGCATTTTAGAGGAGAACCAAAATGCTGAAAGTTGGTATCACGTGATCACAGCATTATTATTGTGTCAACAAAATTGTCACATGGTCTATATGGCGTACATTACATATTGAGCTATGTTCTCTTCACATTAGATAGTATGGCCAACAGAATGATTTATTGTCGGGAAAAATGAAAGTTCGAAATTTAAAGTAATAATTTCATAACTTAGTATAAACGCTGGCCAGTGTTTTCTATCCATGTCTAAATAAACATTGGATAACTGTTGAATTGCTAGAAATACATGTATAGCAATTTAGAAAAAGAATTCATTTTTAGGATAAAACTCTAAACTAACACATGAAATGTAACTTTTAACAAACTCTCAAAATATTTGAGTAATTAAGCTATAATTAAATAAACGAGTAGAATCACTTACCCTGAGGTGAAGTATGAACGAGCAGTTTCGTATTCTGAATCTGAAACCAATTCTATAAAGAAAAAAGAAAAGAAAAAGAAAGTGGATTGGTATTCATGCTTGAACATAAACTAAATACATCTTGAATGCGAGTTTATGAATGTTGGTAGTTATAAGCTCAAAAGACTATTATTTGCTCATATTTTTTCTCGCCGGCTGCACCCCTCTGGATCCGCTACGGTATTGTCACATGACGATAAAGGTATCGCAACGGCTACCCATACTTTGCACCAACAGAGGGCATTATCTTAGCATTTACACTAAGCTAATATAAACCTGATTCGCCGTATATACCTTGTATACACCTATTATTAACTGCATCAAATTGTATTTAAAAAGTTTGTAGTTATTGTGTTTTAATTATACTTAAGTTTTTCGACACCCCTTTTCTTGATTTTTTTGTTGTAGACGTACATAACCCAAAATACTAGCATTAGCCAGCCTTATCATCAACACAAAAAATACTTTTGTTACAAATTAAACAGCGGGCGTGTTTACAATGTTGTCAATGTGAATATGCGTGACCTATTGCGTTTGAAATCGTGATGGCTTTGAAAACGAACTTGAGAAAAGCGATCAAGTTTAAAATAGGACCAGTTCCTTGTTTACTTAGCAGATTGCTTTATAATACCGGCATTGCAGGAGGGAGACTGTCTTTATGATTACAGTTTAGTGAACCGGAATAAACGAAGTTGGCTTTTGTGGGTTGCCCAAGTTGTATTCTATACGTGTGAACCTGTGTTGACCTATGCAAAGTCATGGACTTCGAAACTCATGTTACAGAGGTGTTTTCGGATATAATGTTACTCATAGTCAACATAAAGGAAAGTTGCACAACCTATAGTTTGAGCTGTGATTACAGCAATACAAAAGTACAAGACTACGGGAAACACATTTATGACTGAACTAAGGTACATAATAATTTGTATTTGACAATATTACAACAAAATGACGAGTGTCCAATTTCGTCTCGAGTTTTTTAAGACAAAAGTATACAAGAAATATAAATTACTACGGATTGCTCGAGTAAAGTTCGGTTACTCCTAAATGTTACTCCTATGATGTGTGAACATTCATATAGAAAATGATGGATTCAGCACCATGTTTAAATTAATGGTTATGGACGTTAACGGCTTCCTTTCATTCAGTTGAAAAATATGTATACAAATTCATTGTCCACAAAAAGTTATAAAAAATAATAATTATAAATATTACCATAATAACAGAAAATATATTTATTTAGTAGGAATTTGTCGCACTAAAAAGACGCTCTTCATATACAGAGCTTATCTATCTGGCTTGTAATGTCTAGAAAATGTAAGATCTTCTGGAATTATGTCAAGATAATGTCACTATTATTTATAATATTCTAAGACTTTTTTCTTACCTTGAACGATCAACTCGGCTGCACTTGTCGCCTCCCCGATGACGTTACCAGCCCTGCAGGTGTACACCCCTGTATCGAAGCCCTCAACCTCCTTCAGCAAAAGCGTGTAAACACCCTCTATCTCATCACAAGTCAGCTCGACGCGGTCGGGATCTACCGACTGGTCGCCATCTCCGAGCAACTCGTCTTTGTAGAACCAGTGGACGCAGGCGGGCGGCCAGGCGTCGATCTTACACCGCATCAACACCGCGTTATCCCCGTAGGCCTCCCCGCTCGGCGCGCTTAGGAAAAGCTCTTCGAGAAACTCCGGTCCTAGTTGTATAACGAAAAGATGAACGTGGCGGGGGAAGCTATAAGTTGATTCGTCCTTTTAAAATTACTTGCCGTAGGCACTAAATAAGACCTTGAATGTCAAATTCGGTGAAAACAATATGTTGGCATTTACTAATTGAACCTAAGTTGTGGGCGTCAACAACGTCACTGCGAATTGGTGCATGAGAGCGAATTAAATGCAGACACGATGTGCACTTATTATGAAGCAAATTTTTGCAACACATTGGGTGCACATATCTTTCTGTGTTGGCCTATATAAACAAAATACTGACCTAACTAAAATAGAGGTAATTTTGACCAATGATACTGGTTATTTTGACCAATATGATACTATTCATATTGATTGGACACCTTTCAACCAATCAAATGGTTATTTTAACCTAGCTATCTGTTTTAGATATACGTTTGGATTTTTAAGAATTCAAACCCAGACTATAACGAAGTTAAAATATAACCTTTTGTTTTTCAAAGTGCTGAAAATACGACACATCGAATATCTTACCTCCGGAAGATTTTAACGAAATGTCAAAAATAGGTCACCAGATTCAGCTTACGAGTCCTTCCGAAAACGGCACTTGTCAATGCATCCATTAAAATAACCTCACAACAATGCAACAGAATACAGGAATGGTCGTGTCTCTTATACGCAAAATAAGACCTACATACTTATCGATATCAGATTATTAGGTCTTGTGTGGATCAGATCGAGCCTCATCATACAATATCAGCTATACTTTAATATCCAACCTCCCATCACCAGAATGCCGTTTTATTACCCTCGCAGCGTCAATTGTTGTTTGGACGTCAGAGTCGTTGCCATGGTAATAGTCAATAATGAAACAAACTATCAGTTAGCTACACCCGATGCTAGAAGCTAGTGGTGTGTGATGAGGTCTGTTGTCCATGAAATATGATTTTAACAGAGCACATGTAATAATAATCGATGTATTGTGCAATTTGACGCAAAAACCTATAGGGCCAGGGGCAATGCTGCGACAGTGTATACTAGTAATATACCTTAATGGGTAGTTCACCGCAATATAGGCTTATTAGATTTGAAGGGAATGTATACATTTTGCAACAATCCAAAAAGTGAACAACCAAATTATTATTCAAAAGCTCACTTTATGTAAAGATGTTAACGACTCTCAACTCCCTGCTGCATGGCATGTTGTCATTTTGAAGAAAATAATAAAAGAAGTAAAAAATTGTGTCCCAGCATTCAAAGAGCTAAAACGCCATCACGTTAGTTATACCAATCTTTAGATTTCGAGTTATTTTGCTGCTTTAAAAACGATACAAATGAACAACTGACAAATGGTATACTTTAAGGTAAGCCAGATCTATATCCAGCATTGAAATACGTCGATGTGAACACAGTAATGTTCAGCCATTACTATCTAATTCGTCACAAACCGTAACAATTGTCACCTTTTGACCATAGGTTCGGTCGTGCTGGTAATTTACACTAGTTGAAATAACCCAAAGTTATGTGACCAAACATGTTATTATTAATATTATATATAGGCCCCTATTTGTTGTATTATTTTTGGTATTATTAATTTTTTTTTAATTTTTTTTTATTGTATTATTTATTTATTTTTTATTTTTTTATTATTATTATTATTTTTTTTTGAGGGGGGTCTTGTACTTGCAGTAATTTAGCAGATCTTATAAAATCCGAGCCTCTCATAACTGACCATGTATACCAAAGTTTACCCCCAAGTTATGCTGCTATTCATTGAAGCCTAAATCAACCAGACAAAGAAACAATTGCAACTCTATAGCCTAAGAAATAACACATTACTTTCTAAGAATAGCAAGGGTTATTTTTAGCGCTATTAGCCGGCCATAATACCTAATTCATAATACCCACTCACAAAGGATAAACAAAAGGGGTCGTGTCAATAAGGACGATGGCAACTTAAAAGTAAATGTACACAGTTAAGACAACTCAAAAGAAAGAGCCACGAACGCACACAGACTTTGTTTGGGGGTAAAACCAACACAAACACACTGTGTATGAAAATGCACATAAAGTGGTTCAACATGGTATGAAGAATCAGTCTTAATTAAACAAAAAACAACACACGGATTTGACTGAGAGCACATAATCAAATTGGCAAGAATTTAGTTAATGGCAGAATAAAATGTCCAAGTCTGTCTCACCATTCACTTTTTATAATTTGCCTTCCCGTAATAAAAAATGAAATTTGTCAATCAGTATAGATAAATATTTACACGGTAGCACAAATTCAGAACAATTAAATACCGACTGTTTTTTTCCATTTCCTTACCTTTAGGAATTCTTTTGATCTCATTCGTTGGCGTGGTCGACTGTGAATCTGGGTTTCTAACCACCCTCAGGTCAAAGGTCGTCGAATTGTCCAGGACTGGAGTCAAACTTCCTTCATCTTCTTCTGAAAACGCAACAAGAGAAGCATCGTCATCGTCCGAGTCGTCTTCTCCCCCGTCTGAATTTGGTTCGCTCCCAAAGGCGGTTTCGTCCAAGTCCTCCCTGAAAATGACCTCCAGGCTGTTTTGTCCGGAGTCGTCGTCCACAGATGACGATGTGTCCGTACGACGCAAATAGTTGACCGCCGACTGTCTGGAGAGACCAGGAGAGCGAGGTGAGGGCGTCTTGTCGCTGTCGGGTTTAGTGGCCAGCTCGAGGTCAATGGTCAATGGCCGAGAGAGAGGTGACCGGGTTTCTTCAGGTGGCGATTCGTCATCCCTCGACGACATCCGCGGGGGTGGAATCACAGTGGGGCCCCCAAAAGCGGCATTCATGGCTATAAACTGCTCGTATTCCTCCTGAGATAGATCCAAGCTGTCGGTCAGGTTGATAGTGGATTGAAAGGACTCGGAGCGTTCGACTTTCAAGTCAGTACGCACGGATGGTTGTTGAATAGGGCCTGGTTGAGGAGCAGCTTGGTTGTCCTTTACAAGACACTTCGGAGGCGGGATGACCGCTGGTCCACCAAAAGCATCGTTCATGGCCATAAACTGCTCGAATTCCTCCGGTGTGAGGTCCAAGCTTTCCCTGAATGAAAAAACGTCCTCGTTAACCTGATCACCCATGTGCTCTGCGTTCAAACTCTCGTTTTGAGAAGCGTCTAGCATGAGAGATAAAGGTTGCGACATGATCACAGGCGGTGCGCCAAAGACGGCGTTCATTCTCAGGAGGTGATCCTCTTCCCCTTCTGTCACATCAAACAGAGTTGGCTCCGCTTGTGAAATCATATCGGTGGTTGGCACACTGCTCAGCAGTAAATCCTCATCTTCGAAGACGTCTTGAGTTTGCCCCGTACCATCCATGGCAAACCCGATGGACGATCGAGTTCTTTCTCCGTCCTGGTAATCATTCGAACCCGAGATTTCATTGTGACCCACCGGTACCCTCTCGATGTATTCCCCAATTGAGGCACTCGTGTCTCTAGCTACCTCGTCGGCTGTGCCATTGCTTGCAGATGACCCAGAGGTACTTCTTTTCCGGAGGTCAAGTTCTTCATCAATCTGTAGTGCAAATTCCACAGGAGTAGTGGCGTCGTGGTCGACTCCTATGTTGAATATTCTGTCTGGCAATCCATCTGAAAAAGAAAAAAAACAGCCAAAATTATAATGCACTGATGAGACTGTCATCACATTTGCACTACATTGTATATTGCTTTGGATTTTGACCGTGACAAAATTAACTAGAAATGTGTTCGTGAACCAACACATGTGCACATGAAAAAAACTTTCATCGTGAACCCCTGTTGTTCCTCTTTTGGAGGCCTCCCATAGGTTTTGTGTTTTTAGGAATATGATAAATTGTATGTAAAAACAGAGTTCAGTGGCTTTTCTTTTGCTACTTGAGAGATACCCCACCAAGTTTTGTGACGATCGGACCGTTTTTTTGTTAAAGGTTTAAAGGTATTTTCATTGTAACTTCTGGTCTGCTGACGTCATTAATATTTCTTCCCTCAACTTGTTCGTAGAATAAAGCTGATTATATACATGATCAATTATAAAATGATTTCAGCAAACTTCGCCACACAATTTAACTAATTATTAATTTAAAACATTTTTCAACCTGCCGCTAGAGGCCGCTATAATATTTTATGACGTCACCGGGAGCTTTTAGTGTAAAGTACAACTAGCCAGAGACTGACATCGTTGAAAGTAAGATCACATCATTTTCCACTTTTAGATTATAAGGCACTTCCGGTTCGGACCGGAAGGAAGGGTCACGTAAGTTTACGAGATAAAATGAAGATCCTGGATTATTCTATCAATTCCCATCAATTTCAAGTTCAGGGCTTTTTGCGGTTGATATTTTATTGATTTTCGTCTAGGTGCCTGGCAAAAAGAGCTGTACCGCGTGGTGAAAGTTGTGCCAGGCGCGTTGTCAATGTGGGTCGTCATGCGAGTTTCAAAATGGCGTCCACTGACCGGAGGTTACTCCAAGGAACGCACGCCCCCCCCCCCCCCCCCCCCCCCCCCCCCCCCCCCCGGTATCCAGTCAGTATAATATAGATCAGTGATATCACCCGGGGCTTACTATTGAAAACGAGGTTGAATTTAAAGCAAGCCATGCTAACGAGGTTGATGCCAATTTGTTACGTGCGTTTGTTTGTGTGTTCGTGTGTTCGTTCGTTCGTTCGTTCGTTTTGTTTCACTCTACCAACCAAACCCAGTATCATTCGAGGTGACACCGAGTCTGATAAGGTTTTAATACGATCGTGTCCAACCCTCATATTACAAGCGAACAATTATGGCGAATGAAACCCTGTCCGTTCACTCCAGCACTGAGCGTTGGTCAAATTTACACTCGGTAACTTGAAAGGAAGTTTGCTTTCACAAGAGTACTCAGGCTCAGTAAAATAATGTAACATTTCAACGTACACTGTACAGGCCTTGCTCGTATAAAGAGGAACATATTTCTAGGGTTCTAAACGTGATGATTGGTTATTTTTTTGTGATTGCAAATAATCAATAATTATAAGGCTGTATTTTATTTATTAGGGTAATGCAACAATTCAAGTTTCAATGCAATGGTTTAGATGAGCTGAGAGTTGATTTAAGAGAAGTGATGATATACCAAAAAAAATGACAACAAGCCTTCGTTTGGAATGAATATCAATGAATTGCACAAGCCTAATGACCATAAACATACCTGTCTGCGTTGATGCGTCTGATGTATTTTTACCATTTTCTGCACCGGACGTTACTCCATCTGGGATAAATCTGTCATTTTCCCCAGAGTTAGCAGTCGGAAACTCGATGCCGATTCTGTAGGTTTGAAGTGACGGTAGATCAACGTAGGCACAGGACAGGTATCGCCGCTTTGTCGGTACCGAATGTTCCCTCGGTTGCGAGTGTCGACTCTGTACATCACTTGCACGCGCCTTGCAACTTGTACACGGTGCGCTGCAGGTGCTACAAACACCTGTTTCCCGAGTCCGCTCCTCATTATCTACAGTCCCCCCGAATCCGGTTCTCCTCTTGAAGACATTTCCTGATGAATCTGTCGTCTGTTGCCAGTGTTCAGTCGTTGGTCGGAGCTGTAGTTTCATGCCGCAAGGTTTGGATGCGTCGATGGATCGAATGGCGCAATCCGATTGCGTCTCAATGCCCAACTCTAAGAAAATGCTACCCGGTGGCGACATTTTTTTCGGGCCTGTCACCAAAATTGTAAAAACGTATAGGCCTACGACATGTGCATGTTTAATCCACAGGTGGTCTCAGGCTGACGCTTTAGTCGGATGCCCTTGACATTGGATAGCAGTTTCATGTGTAGTACGATGCAGCCATGCACCCACATTCAGCGCCACCGCTTCCCAATTCACTCATGTCTATATCGATCAGTAATCACGAGTTCCAACACTGAGTAAACGCACGCACTGACAGTGTATTATATAAGGCACTGGAAGGCCACCAAGCTATCCAAAATAAAAGGCCAACGGACACTGATAATTGCAATAATTGCAATAAATGCAAAGACACGGCAAGTGCATGAAGGCAAGTTTCAGGTAACGATCTGCCGACATCGTGGACGTTTCCGTATTAAAGGCAGTTAGCTTACTCCATCCAACGGTGTGCAATTCGGCATCCTTGTCTTTTGTACTGTTTTTGTTATCATCGTTATTATATTGAAAAGAGATCCATGAGCGATTGTCAACATTACGCAGCCATCTCTGTTGGTCTTGTGTCTTTGTTATATTATTCTAATGAAGTGGAATATTACGCCAGTGAAGGTTGACCTTTTATTACTGTTGGGACATATCATTGGGGCCCCCATTGTTTGAGTTTCTATCTCGTCGACAGAAGAACGGTGACAACACCCAGGAGATACTCGAGTGCCGGTGCGTGCCTCTTGAAAAGCGCAGGGAACAAAAATTACGAAATAAAATATTTCGCCTGGAATGTTTGATGTACATGTATAGTAACGATCTGCCACGTAGGCCCACGCACTTTATCAAACGCTGGAGACGCCAGAATGAATGGAGTGTGCGAGATTAAACGTGACGGCTTCGGAATGACGTGAAGTTATGTGCACACGGCGTATGGAGGAGTGACGTTTTATACTCACGTGATATTTCGAACAGTCTTCCACCGAAGTCGTAAAAACACAAGAGTCGAATTACGAAGTTTTATGTCAGGAAACGTCATCAAAAAAATCAAATAAAGTGACATGTAATTGCTAGAAATGTAAAATCGTATTGGAAGAAATGGCGATGTCACGATTACTCCTGCTCGATGTATTATAATGACACTTTAGCCGAGCACCAAAGCCGTCCTACCATAGTACGAAGCGATGAACTGTACCTAAGAGAAAATTATTATATTCTAGAGAAGATGATGCAAAAGGCAAGGCGTACACAACTGCGCAGTGAACAGACTGATAATGAATGGTCGCACGTGTGATTCCATAGGATTGTACACACTACTCGCCTGCTCCTAGAGTTAACGTGAACTCCACGCGGATCCCATTGAAGGCCGCTGATGTTAACGTGTTCGAGGAGGTCGCCCGGTCTTGGAGATGACGCCTTGGCTCACCCTGACAGCTCGCCATCTCACTTGTCTAATCTGTCTTGAGAGAGAAAAGCAAATGAACGAGAAGTTTTTAATCTACTAGCCACAAACGTATATGGTGACTTAAAGTGGCCGATGTGTGTGCTAGACCTTTTGGTGAATTCTGAAAACTGTCAAAAAAACACCACTATTTTGTAAAGATCCGATTAAAACAGTCGTTGGAAACTAACGTCTTGACTGACACTATGAACAAGTAACATTGGGTTAAGTGCCGGGTACACAAGATTTTCATTTTAGTGCACCGTTTTTCAGTTGTATGTTCAAAGATTAAAACACAACAGACAAAGTTCCGATCCATTATACATCCTCAATCCAAACATCTCGTAACAAATATGGAGGTGACCTACCTTCCAGCTGTTTAGTTGAGTGCAAGTTAAACATGGCGCACATTTAAATTAGGTCTCGAGCGAAGGTTACAGTCAGGAGCCTCGGTGTACATGTATATCAATGAAGCATGTCAACAAAATCCGTTCAATCCCCCAAATTTGTCATAATTATTACATCCGCATAAGCGAACGCCTCAGATCACTGTGTGTTCCTTTTCATGTCGCTAGATATACTGTAATATACATGCATTACAATATTGCTTTATCAGAATAAAACATTGTTTCTTGTGCATTTTTTTTAAATACTACCCAAAATCCGCATCATAATAATATTATACCTAGGTCCCGATGAACGGCTAAATAGCGCTGCGATGTTAAACACGAGGAATGAATTATACGTGATCTATACACAAATTGTTTGAGTAACTTTTATTCAGAGATTCTTTAAGCGATAGGAATATGAGAAACGCTTTTTCTTGAAAGTAAAGCGAGTGAATTAGATAAAACACTCTGATATAGAGCAGACAAGTGTTTACGCAGAACCCACGCTACCGACACTTGTCTGATGAGATTGCTGTCGAGCCTCAAAAGCATGTCCGATATTTTCAAACCACTAAAACAAACGTCATTAATATCCAAATGACGAGCAATGTGATTGGATTTAGATTTTCCAAGCGTATTCTATACATGTATATGTTGACGCAGTATGCACAGTGTCAAAATAGTTTCCAAAAAAATACAAACACAATTATTTATTAAAGGATATGATCAAACCACATGACTCATATTCAATTAATGAACAACACCTTGGAAAATGTCACAGACTTCATTATGCATCAAGCAATAGTAAGCCGGATTGTTTGTTAACGGAATAACACCTCATGAAAAACAAATTAACCGTAACATATGGTATTTTTATAAATTAAATAGTTACATATCCATCATATTCCATATCTGCAACATCAGAATGCCATTAGCAATAACAACCATCATGTAAATAAATGCAGAATAATACAAAACTCAGGCAGAAGTGGATGAGAGTTCTCACATATTTTGTTTGATGCGTCTCAAGTGGAAACAAGGCCATTGAAGAAGCACTTAAAAACAGAAGAAAAAATTACTTATAGTTCTGGACATTTTGGGAGACTGAAACACATCAATAAATGACCTACACTTGTTATTCTTTCGGCTGGTAGGCCTATAGATGAGCTTGTAGTGGCCAGGGTATTATTAGTTTGATTGGTTGACAAGCTCCGAGACAGGACGAAAGCAATTAAACATTGAGTCATTCTGTCATGGCGCTGAAATTAGTGTTTGCTTTTCTTGTTAACGTCTCCGAAACCGTGATGCGTTCAAACTAGGAATTGTCGTAATTGCTATATTTTAATGGCAGGTTTTGTTCCAGGCATTTTTCTCTGTCTCCTTTGTTTCAAATTGTCTTTTTCTTTTTTTGTTAACAAATCAGCTTATTATTTTGTGCACTGTGATCATGGAAATTCATGAAATCTATCGCATATTTTGATTTCATTCCTCAGAAAAAATAGTGTACAAATAATGAGTGGCTCAGCCTCAGAGTGGAATGGGAGGAAAATTATCGCCAGGTAAAATTTTGACTTTTCTATCAAAACCCATTGTAACCCATAAGCTATAAGGGAGGAAAGGTTGTTTTTTGATAGGTTGTGACAGTTTTACTTATAACAGGACGGCGAAACCACAGAAATTCATAAATTGAGACTCTTTCAGTTGAACACCACATCGATTCTCTTCTATTAACATATAGACGATGTGCCCTATACAACTGTATTTAAATGTGCGCACGCATCATGTTTTGCATAAAATTTGGTTGAGGAGTGAGGTCGCAGGTCAGATCACATGTGACCTTTGAGGTCACTTCTTAACCAAATTTATAAAAAACACAATGCGTGCATGTGCATACCGCCATATTTGAATACAGATGTAAACAGAGGACACATCGTCCATACTCCTGTCTTCTAAGTCTATTTGTTGTTCATAATGAGCGGCAAGGACCAGTGACGGACAACCATTATAGTTAATAATGTGTTAGCTTATAAATACTGCTTATAAGTACCCTCATTGGACTTCGGATTTCACCTATCCATTAAAATAGTCCATGCGGACTAAATAGCCGCGATGTCTCACTGCGGAGTAAATTAGACACGTCGGGGAATCAACTTATCAAGCAATTGTGAGTAAACAGGCGAGCAAACGACTAAATACCCATCGTTGTATCATCCGGTAGCTGAGTGCCTAGCAACAGTCTCCTAGCGACGCTATGCCAAGTCTGCGCTCGAAGAGCGCCGAGCGGTGACAACGCTATGCAGTGAATCGTGAAGCACAAAAATGGCCTTTGTTTTACGCCTCCGTGTTGTCCCCATGTTGTCGTATTCCACCAGACATTGTTGCAAGGGATATCGATTTTAGTAAACTGCCTGCATCCTCTGTACTGCTTTCTAGCTTCTCCTGTATTGCTGGTACATGTATTTTCAACGAGGAGACTAGTGTATTATTATAGTACGGCAAATAGGTGATGGGGTTGTAGCTTTGACACACAGTCAGAGTAATAGTTGGCTGTATATAGGACCATCGCAAATTTGGTCCTTTAAAGAAATACACGTAAAATAACAAGCAAAGGCAGCCATTTTTTTTATTTGAAAATTGCTTGTTTTTCCGTTCTATATAGCGTGGCCCACAAAAACGTACAAGCATACTTCCACTACCCGGAGGTCAAAACAACCTACACCAATGGATGAAGAATCTGTCTAGAATGACAATGATACCAAGATATATCGATTTGGGCCAGTAGCTTTAGCTCCACACCGTATTTTGTAAAACACAGTCAGATATTTTTTCGCAATAAGACATTTACCTAAACCACGCCCGCGAATTTAACATGACATGGTATAGTTATTTCTCGGTGCCAAAGGACCCCCGACTTCGCTTTACAAAATAGGGTCTTGAGATAGAACTACTAACCCAGATCGAGATATCTTGGTATCATTTTTCTACAAGAATTTCTCCATAATATTTTATAGGTAGTTTTGGCCACAGGGTTGTGGAAGTATGGTTGTCTGTTTTTGGCTACCCTAGCCTGTAGGACAAATCTACGATGGCCACATAGGTTTTTTCATGACATATTCTGACTTTGTGCCAAATTTCATGCTTGTATAGTTGTATCAACAAATGCACAATCCCGCCGAATATTTCCCCTACCTACCCCACATATTCGATAATACCAGCCATTATTCTCTACAATCAACAATACTCGTGTTTATTGTATTCGTCTTACCTCTGACAATGGTTTGTCCATCCGTGGATAACTGGCTGAATTCCCCACACTCAACTTAGCTGGGTTTCGAACAATTGGCAAACTGACTTATTGTTCACATTGCGCATTGTGTTTACTCCATAATCTACCCATAGAGAAAGGAATACCAGTCCCACACACGTGCTGGAATTCGTCTCGGCTTCCTCTGTCTTGGAATTCTAGCGCAAGGTTCAGTGAAGTCGGTCAATCGAAAGCTTACATGAAAATTCAATGTTTCTCTAGTCGCTTATTGATGCCGTTGTCCCAAGTTCAATATACTATCTTGACTTATACGCTTGCTGGTTGCGTTGGAGGTTGTCAATCTCTACGGTGTTTCCGATGCCAGACTTCCCTGGCCGTAACAACACCGTAACCACCCTGGTATGCTGTTTGATCCCAGGTATAACCATCCACTTTTACAACAAACCAGGCAATATAAACACGGTGCATGACTAATTATCATAACACAGACCACTCAACCATCAATGCTGTCATCATGAATAATATTATGGTATATAGTAGACGCATTTCTCCATAAAATACCTCATGAAATATGAATTGTCTCGAATTAAGTAATCGAAAACTGGTAGTGGTTGGTTCCTGGTGGCTGGTGTATGAGTTTATAGCGCCGTTAAACCGTCCTATTTTAACGGCGAAAAGCCAGACGAAATTATTTAACAGTCCAAAGTAGGCCTACAATCTAAATGCACATGTAAACGTAAGGGGTTTTTTGCCAACAGAAATATAAAGGGAAAAAGCCAAAACATTATGGAGATATATTTGAGGATCTCATCTGACTTAATTTTTTTTTCAGAAAAGATTTCGAACTGACCATTACAAAAACATAAATCGTATGTCTCCCGAGTGTTTAATTTTTCATATGACAAAGACGAGATGAGAAAAAAAAACCGGGCTATGTTTTTGTTTACCTTGTAACTGATGACGACTAACCAACTCGGCTGATCATTTACTCGGCTGATCAAAATGACAACAAAGACCCACAATTAAAAACATCCTTACAAACTGTGACACTTGACGTCAAAGGTCAAGACTGGACGCCATTTTATGTTTTGGATTGTTTACTTATCCTATTTTAAACATTATGGTTGAAAGGAAACCAACCTAATGTCTTACCGTTCCCGATAAATGACGAAAAAATCACGTGGTTTGCGTTTAACGCGGCGAACATTAATTTGGGGGTAGCTCCATAGTATGATATGCATTTCTAGCCTTCATTAAATTCTGGGCTGTATCTCGTACAATCGTCGAGATGACAGCATCAGACTGGTGCCGCAAACAGTGCATAAAATCATAGAGCAAGGAAAATCATGGAGGTATAGGAAACATTAAATACAAAACCGATATCACAATGGGAATTGGGGTTCCATCTGCGAGATAACAACATCGCCGCCATTATAAAGCGAGATATGAGTCAGAGGCCCCCCCCCCCCCCCCCCCCCCCACCTCCTTTGTCGCATTCATTGTGCTTGCGGAATGTTGAGGTTTCTCAAAAAATCCTTTTCGCCGCCATATGAAGCGAAATTTGAGACAGAGGAACCCCCCCCCCCCCCCTTTGTTGTGGTCATTGTGCTTGCGGAATGTTGCGGTTTCTCAAAAATTGTTTTTCGCCGCCACCTGAAGCGAGGTATGAGACAGAGAACCCCCCCCCCCCCCTTCCTTGTTGGGGCGATTGTGCTTGCGGAATGTTATGGTTTCACAATTTATTTTTTTAGATTTTAGGGGGGGGGGGTGCGTTAGGTAACAAAAGTCTAGAGAGCGTATAGATATGGAGACTATAGGGGAGGAGGGGAGGGGGGAGGGGGGTCTGGGGGGCTCTCAGTCTCATATCGCGCTTGGTATAATCGCCGCAATTTACGTACGTTGTCATGGAATCGCGACTATATAGTACACCCGAAAGTACAGGTCGAGTTTTTGGGGTCAGAAAACTGACCCCAGAAACTCGTTCTGCACGAGTTGTGTGGATGTTTATATCCTACTTTTAATCTTTCTGATTAACATTGTTTCGTTCAATGTCGATTCCAGGACATTATAGTACACCTTTAATGTCACGTTTCCTTGAAAAGCATTTATTATACGTAATTAGTGTTGAGCGTCCAATTATAAAACGGCCTTGCCTGTATATGTGCTTCATTAAGAGTAGAAGCCGTTATTTAGAAGAAAAAAATATGCAATCGACTTCAGGCCTCTTATCATCCAGGAAGGACTTTGCCACTTGATATAAGAAATAGATAGATTGGATGAAATTTGACATTGTAATAATCGTGATTAGATGCTTGCATCTTACAGGGAGCCTTTGGGGGTCACTCTGGCAAATTGAATTAAACAAGATAATAGTCCCAGTGATTAAAAAGAGTCTCCTTATTTCGGTCGATTTTTTTCTTACCCTTTAAAATTCATCACAATTGATCAAGGGCAAAGAAAGGAGACAATGGATTTACCGGAGTTTCCTCGGACATAGTCTTGCCCAAGACCCTTGTGGGTTTTTTCAGGGCCCGCGCGCAGATCATTATTTGCTAACGTCGTGCCTTTTCCAAATCCCGGCTTCGTTTCGTCAACACACACGTACATGCGTAGTTTACAAAATGCAACTGGATCAACGCTTAGCATTCTGGGGGAGGGGGGGAGGGGGGGAGGGGGGGGGGGGGGGGGGGGGGTAAGGGGGATAAGGTAAAAGGTTGCTGTTGATCTCTCCTGCACTGCATGTGTAAATCTTTTGAAATATGAAGGATTTAGGTGTTAATATTAATTGTCAAATTTGTACAAAATAACAGGCAGTTTATTTGGGTTGCCTGTCGGTATAACGTGAGAGGGTATTCACAAGAATATTTGGTATACTTACATGTGGGTGATGAGTCGACACCAGGGGCCAATTTCATAGAGCTGCTAAGCACAAAAATTTTCTTAGCACCAAAAAGTCTTGCTCATTAAAAACAGGTTACCTACCAAAATTCTACGGGTTTTTCATGCTAAGCCAAAAACCAGCTGATTATCAATCGAAAACAATAAAGATCACGTAAAAATTTGGTCTGTAACCTTGTTTTTGCCAAGGACAAATTGTCATGCTAAGCAAATTGTTGTGCTTAGCAGCTCTATGAAATTGGCCCCTAGCAACTAACAACAAAGCTTGATTACTTGTCCGTCCTGTTCCATTGATCAAGATAATTTGAAGCGGTTTGTTTCTCCTTACTACCTATACATCGTGTCACCACCAACATGATTATCAGGCTCGTGCACGCTATCCCTTGTCATTGACAAATGACAAATCGGACTCGGCATTACGGACACTGTGTGGTAGACATGTTAAGAATTAAGAATTATACCTCAAAACAGACGGTGAAGAGCTCCTTGAGTATCTCTAATAGTAATGCTTAGCATAAATAAACATTCTTCCTTGGCAAAAACAGGATTACAGACTCTTAAACAAATGTGTCAAAAATACTCTATTTTGATATTGTTTTTTCCGTGCTGTGTTGCTCTTGACGAGTGAGACCAGTCAATAATGTATTCCTCGCACAACTTCCATGAAGTTACCATGGTAACAGCTACGGCAAATTAGTTTCGACAGGAATGATTATAATACACCTTATTCGCGGTGAAGTCATTTTTGATCGTGCTCCCCGAATTCGAATCACATACGCGTATTAATAGACACGCCTATTAAATTCACGCATAAATCAACGAACGCGTTGAATTGTGACTGCCAAAACAATCAACCGTTTATAACGAACAGTTTGAAACGTAAATCAAAACCTTGAAAAGAAAACTATCGTCTGCTAACCTCTCCGCCATCTTTAAAATACGTCACTGCCAACAGCGAACAGCTCGGAATAACGTTGGCCAACATAATTGGCGCAAATTGCGTTCACTCAAGCGAACAACGCTAACATTGGCCAACGTTCGCGTGAGTGGAACGCACCCGTTCTCACGCATTGAATAACTTGTCAAAAGAGGGCGCTATTTATTAAGGCCATGCGCCAGTCACCCACACAGACATAACATAAATAACCTATAGACGGACAGCAGGGGGCGCCAGAGTGAAATTTCATGAAAGCCACAAATCGTGGGCAAATTTTTAATTTCTGTAAGAACTCATTATTTTTGACAATTTTTTTTTTTTTTAGAACTATGCAGCATTTATATAGTTAACAGCTGAAAGTATTTTTAGTCGACATCAGCTGCGTTTTCAACCGAAATTACCGATTTGTATCCGTCCTCCCGAAGTTTGTCCATAGAGTCGTGCACATTTGTCAATCACTTCCGCCCACGATTTCATACTTAGTCAGGCGCCGTCGAAATTACGGTACCTGGAGGTTGATTTCCATAGGCGCTGTCCGTCTATAGGTTATTTATGTCTGTGGTCACCCACCGCCTGCTGCTAGGAATGACGTTACAAACTCAATTTTCGATAATCGGTTATCGAACAGCGTGGGCTACAATGAAAGTCACTTCTAAACCATTAAAAAATTAACTCCACAAATCTATTATTACAGACAATTCTAGATTTATCAACGTTCAATTTTTGACCGCGTGTAACTGTATTAAATTAGCGCATATTTAATTAATTCGATATATTAAACCGGAGTATAAAAATTTCCCATGACAATTCTGAATAGTATTGAATCGAAAGCTATCGCTATCATACTCTCTGCATGCGATTATTTTATTTATACCCTGTACATTGTATATACTATGTCGACGGGAATGCATGCAACTTTATTTTGGTAAGAAATTCAATCTAGAAATTAAACGAAGAAAAAGTTACTGATAATATCTGCATATTATTGGAGAAGAAAAAAACTGCACAGAATGCATGTCTGTGCCTCTAAAAGAACAATATATTAGAAAAAGAGGTATTTAATACCCAAGAAAGGCCGAGTGTTTCGATTGCATTTTGAAAAGATTGTGTATGTTACGCGTTTAAACTAAGCCTTTATACTGATGACGTCACACTGTGTTTACATGTGTGTATTATTATGAGTCTGGTGGAGACGATGGTTTGGTAGCCGCATAGATAAGCGCACATGTAAACAATATGTGACGTCATCGGTACATAGGTTTGAACATAGGCTCGTTTGAACTTTTCAATCCAGTCTTGTTTTAGTTTAAAACACTTGTGCTAACTAAAACTTAAGCTGGCTATACAATAAACCTCGTTTAAAGTTTAAAAGCTAAGTTTGCAGTGGTTAATCAATCCTGGTCGGTTTAATATCCCTGCTAATATTAACTTCTTATAGTTATCACATGCATGCCTTTTAACCAAATAAAGTATTTTGGTCACGAAAATGGCATAGTAATAAACCGCTTTAGACAAACGTATACAGAGGTTAAAAGTATTTATAAACAACAATTATTATATACATTAGGCCTATAGCCACTATCATAAATTGAGATTTTTCGTTTTGGTTGTGTCATGTTGGTGCATTAAGTAATTATTACAATTTGACCTAGGCCTACAACATACTGAGTCAGGACTGTATTTATAGCGAAATATAAATGCAATATGTGTACATCTATTATGGTTTTGAAAACGAACTAGTAAAGTTTCAAGATGAAAGATCTCAAAAATATTTAAAAACTAAAAAATATAAAAAATTTAAATAAGTGCGGTTCGAAGTATGGAAAACATCATTTTTCTGTCGCTATAAAAATCGGAATTACCTAAAATAATAAACTACTTACTACATTTGTTGGTGGGTATAGTTAAGAAACCTACAAGTTTTGTCCAATATTTTGTCCAATTACTAAACGATTACGGTATTTTCAAGAGAAAAATGTAGAATACACAGCATGAATTAATTCAATTTCAAGAATTAATTTTCCTAATGATCCTACGAAACTTAAAGCAATAAAACAAAATCGGCTATTTCTTAAAGGCAACGTAGACTTCCTTGATCTGAAACAAAACGAAACGAAGCGAAACAATACAATACAATACAATACAAAAAAAAATACAAAATCTGCATATCTTCATCAACTTGTTATGTGAACTTTAAATCTGAAAAAAAAAAACGTCACAAAATTGTTGACTGAAATGAGGTAAAAAAACAACCCCAAACTAAAAAAGCACATGATGAAAAACCACCTAACATTTTTTTCAGTAAATATTTACAAATAGCTATAAAAAGCCTTTTAAAAGGAATTCTTATCAAATTCCGACTCCTGTTGAATACTACAGCTGGAATACCCTATCGTCGAAATATTTCCACTAGTAAAAAAGAAGTTATGATACATTGCAGCTTTAGACATGAATGATTGAAAAAGGGTTAGAATTAAGAAAGCTGTACATCAAATATTTATTTATGATTATTATGGAGGAAATGTTGCATAGATCTATAACCATTCATTTCCTTAAACAAAAATACACCAACAACGACCTGAACTTCTTTACTACCTTTGGCAGATCAAGTTGAACCACTTTAAACGACACGATCGTCGCAAAGACTACCGACACTGGGCAAAAACGCAGCACTATTGCTGGACGTGTTTTACAACGCGTTCACTTTCTACGTGGGATTGTGTACGATGAGATCCGCTATACTAGACGCCTTTCCAGCCGAATTGACGGCCTCCACCGTGTACTCCGCATCGTCGGCCTCGCCCGCGTTTTTGACGATGAGCGAACAGGCGCCCTCATCGTCCTGCTCAATTAGAAACCGACGGCTCTCCTGGATCTCCTCGTCGTCCTTGTACCACGTGACTTCCGGTTCCGGTTCGCCCTCTACGCGGCAGTCAAATCGCGCGCAATCGCCTTCGAACACGGTAGCGTCAATGATGTGCTTTGTGATTTTCGGCGGGCACCTGCTAGTCGAGTCTGGTACACCAGACTGCGACCCACTCGGGTTCATGTCGTCGTCGTTACCATTCTGAACGTTAACATCATTCACCGATGTATTATCACCGTTACTTTTCTCACTGGGGTATTTCTCCGCACGTGCATTCGTTTCGGGACTTGTTTGCTCCGCCTGTAGTCTACCACTTTCTTTGTCTTCCGAGGTTTTCTTCGACAGCGCATTTACTTCGTTCCCGCCTCTCACTTTTTCCTTGTGATGTGACAGGGGCAACTTTCCCGAGTCTTCTAGTCCTTTCTTGAGCGTGGATTTGAGGAGAGTTGTGTGGGTGGGCGAGCATGGGGGAGACTGTCCGTTGGCTTTCTTTAATAATCCAGAGAACATGGTGAGCGAAGCCATGCGGCCTATCGCCCGGACTGCAGTTGTAGTTTTCTGTTGACAACCAGATTCAATTGAAAGTAATAATACAATGTTTAGTAATATTCGAGACCATTACTAGATTCGATACGCGGATTCGCACGGGATACGTATGCGACTGGAAAAAGTCGCCTATTAATCACCATTTTGCGTTATTGTTTCATCTTGTACACTATCGGCAATTTATTTCTCATATAAAATTGTTGAAATGTATAATGTAAGACTGATACAATTATAACGCAAAATGGTGGTTTAATAGGCCACTTTTTTTCTAAGCCCCATACGTATCCCGTACGTGCATCAAATATAAAGGTCCCTTTTATGTATTTTGGGATAGTGGTAAAGAGCGCCATCTATTGAACGACATACTTTTGCATATCAAAGATACAGTCACAGCATGTCACTTTTTTTGCAATGAGTTTGCTGTAACGATGTACCCTTAACAGTCAACAGGTGGCGCCCTTTGAATTAACCGTGTTACACACGTCAAGTGGTCGAGACCGCTTCTGATTATTTAGCCACGGCTGGCAATATTACGTGCAAAGCGGCCGACGCCATTTCCTTTTGAGGCGTGTGTAGGCCTATATAGCTGTTAGCCATATCCACTAGCCAAGCAATATTCAGATGCAGCCTTATACAATCCATGCAGAACAGAAATCAACATTTTGCTCGGTTAGCGATTCAAGCTAGAGTAACAAAATAAATCAATAATGTTATTAAACGTAACAATTTCGTTAATAAAACTAAAATGTGATATGAAATTCATACAGCAACGGAAGTGGCTATAATTAATCGACACACCTGCTACCTACTACTTATCTAACATGTAACACCATTTAGGTTTTGTAAACTATAACGACAGTTTCGGACGAGCCTAAAACAATCGAACCCGGATGTCCCAACAGCTCCGTGTTTTCTTTTTATCTGAAGCAGAATCAAATTAATTTCAACCCCAAAGTATTTATGCTCAGAAGCAAATGACACATTTGTTTCAAATCCTGAATATCTGTTATTATTTTGGTTAGATATCTTGGCTTAAAAAAGTTGACGTTATTTGTGTAGGCTGCGTTTTATCGACGTGCATCTTCTCACACTACGTGCGTTCATCGTTCACTGTGAAACATGCAGCGTGAAACAAAATAAGTAAAACATAACGTGTAGTCTAGTCTCAAGCTGTGTTTTGTGTTTGTGCAAATACGTTAATTCTAGAATATCTATATACTTTTTAAGATCCGGAAACAGTTTCAAGCAGACGAAAAACAACCCAATATTTGTAACATTGCAATTAGATACCAGCGATAGAAAATGTCCATATACCAAACGCTCATGTCTCATTGGTGATCAACTCTGTTTGTTTTGTTCAAAAGACACCAAATATGCAAGGTTTTTAAAGTCTGTACCAATATCTGACCGAGCGGTAAAACTAATTCGATATTCAGAGAAAACCCGAAAGAGGTAACTAACTTTCGCTCAAATGAAGGCCGCTGTAGCAAAAAATATATACCACTTATGCAAAGACAGTCGCATTGAAATTATTAGTCTCAAAAAGCTTATACGGGTTATTTTTTTATCTAGACCCTTATGCAGCGCAAGCGTATAGAATGACCAAAGCCAATTTTTGCAGCTTACTGAACTCTACACCAAATTCTGCAAAAAGCCACGCGTGCACGTGGAAACTATAAGATAGTATCACTGCTATGCAAACAACTCTCCTAGACATGACGTCATTCTCAATCACATTGGAAGTGACAGCGCCCTCTGTGATATATTCTGGCGGCAAAACGTATCCGTGAGTATTGTGTTCGTATTATGTTTCTCACAATCAGATTATGTTTTTGACTGCCACCTAACAACAGAGGGCATTCCATATTCAAGAATAACTCCATTAAATAAAATCAACGTATTATGTGTTAGGGCACTCCACGTATCTGTCATTCACGTGGAGGGTGAATTGTTAATAGCATTTCCATGGCAATTTAGTCTGAAGCCTGGACTTGCCTTAAGTCTGGAACATGAACTATACGTTCGAAAATCCCTCCGGGGTTTGTACCTAACAAAACAGCAGATGTTTCTCAGTAAATTAATGTTAGTATTCCAGCATTGTTTTAAAATAAATCCAATGGTAATTATATGTCATTATAAAACATTCAAGTTGAAACGTACTGTCCTGCTGAAATTGATGAGAAATTTAACATTTTACAAACCGATTTAGCCCCTGTGTTTCGAATCAGGAGTTTTCACTGTGACGCCATTGTGCCACTGTAATCATTGAATTATTACATGAAAGACAATGTCAAATTGGTTGATAATTTAATGCACAATAAAACTCGAAAAAAAATATTGAAGAGCTCGGCACTCTACACAGAAACACCTGCCAACTATAAATAATAAAACAGACTTTAGTCCCATCATTGATTTGATCAATCATAACCGACACCAAATAAGACACGTTTGCACGCTATACATTATCTTCCACACGCTAGTGTTTGCGTTACTTCCTGATGGCTTTATATACTGTACATACCTGCCACCTTCGCCTAGCAACAAACTTCTTCAGTTTGTCCGTACAAAGCTGCGTTGCTTTCATCGTCCTAATGTCTTTGTTCAACCATTCGTGTTGGAGACATTCCTCTACAGTCTGTCGTTTTCTGCAAGAGAACGAGGAAACGGAAATGCTTATCTTTGTGCACAGAATCGATTGTAAAGGGAAAAAACATTTAAAGGAAATATACATTATGAAAGTGAAACGAGTCAAGTACACATGATAACACATTTTTCAGTGTACGTACTCTTTCCTCTTGATAAGTAGTTTTTCTATGAATTCTTTAGCTTCGTCCGAGATCTCGTCAAAAGCCTCGTCTTCAAAGTCCCATTCTGCCGCCGTGACGTTGTTGAGCGTCTCTGCGTCCGAGTCGCCCATGAACGGAGACAGACCGCTCAGCCTAGAAGCAAACAACATCGGTAAGCACGCGTCTCATTCTATAATGCGTTTTTGCTTAATGTTTATATACGACTTCTCCTGAACAACAAAACATTGGCTGGAAAAGGTTCCCCAAAATTATTGAAAAGTTAAACACATACCGTATCTCTTTGTTTTAAAGGATATCTGCTATAATTTGATTGCCAAAAGAATTTAATTTATTTTGAGAAAGCTATTTTATAAATCAAATAACATTTTTTACCATAAAGGTTTACCATAAAGGTTTACCATAAAGGTTTACCATAAAGGTTTACCATAAAGGTTTACCATAAAGGTTTACCATAAAGGTTTACCATAAAGGTTTACCATAAAGGTTTACCATAAAGGTTTACCATAAAGGTTTACCATAAAGGTTTACCATAAAGGTTTACCATAAAGGTTTACCATAAAGGTTTACCATAAAGCACGATGCGATTAATTTATTTTGTGCGCAACAAAACCAAACATTTATAAACCAAACTTACAGAATGTAACAGATAACACCGATACTCCACAAATCGGTGGCAAAGCCGATCAGCTCGTAATTGATCACTTCCGGGGCCACGAACTCCGGCGTCCCGAACATGACCTTTGTGCTCTTTGTGGGGTCGAACTTCCGGGCCAGACCGAAGTCTATCAGCTTGATTCGGCAGCCGTGGGTGTCCACGCACATGACGTTCTCGGGCTTTAGGTCCAGGTGCAAGATGGTCTGCTGGTGCATGTAGTGCACGCCTGCGCAGATCTGGCGCATGAATTTAATGGCGTCCTTCTCCGTCAGGAAAAAGTCGTCGTCGATGACGCGCTCGAAGAGCTCCCCACCGGCGATGCTGATTGGACAAAAATGACGCCATCGGTTAAAACTACAAAACTGGACAGAGTGCTTTGGAGACCAAATTAGTATAACGGATGGGAAATCTTTCTGGAAGAAAAATATACCAAGATAGGGTCTGGATCTAAAACTACTGGACCAAATCGAGAAATCTTGTAATCATTTTCGTCTAGAAAGATTTTCCATCCATTGGTATAGGTAGTTTTGACTTGTGTGGTGGTGGTATGCTTGTCTATAGTATGCGAAGATTTTCTTTATTTCTCAAAATAATGACAAAGTATGGGGAATAAAATTAAAACTTTCAATTAAATAAAAACGTTCGTCGGGCGGTATTTCTATATATATATATCCTAGAAGTATCTATCCAAATATTTTAAAGATTTGTTATTCAATATTTGGCCTTCAACACAACTTTACAACTACACTGAATTACTTTTTTTCTTTCTAAACTTACAATTCCATGACCATCACCACCTGCCTCGGCCCTTCGAATGCGTCCACACACTGCAGTAGCTTGGGGTGGTGCAACTCGTTCATTATGGCAATCTCCGACCTCACCGCCCCGCGGTCAGACGATTTGATCTTGATAAATTTGGCGGCAAACTGTTTGCCGCTCTTTTTCTCAAGGCAACGGTATACAACGCCGAAGCGCCCTCTGTTAGTAAACAGAAAATAGTTTGTACTAACGTAATGGGGTGGGAGATGACAACCTTCACGCGGTCCACCCTGTTTCCACTAATGTCATCAAACCGATGTATGCAGCCAAACGTTAAGCTGCTCATCATCATCATACGAAAGAAGAAGACTAACGTAATGCGGATTCAGTGAACTCATTTTCATGGGCTTTGAATAAATAGTTTACATGTACGTGTTTCTGCAGGCTTGTTTATACCAACATCCATATTAAACTGAATATTGAACATGACAAAACAAAACAGTACACTGTATACACATAATGGTAATTAAGATTGAGCAGGCACCATTAACAGTTAAATAGATAAAAACCTCAATTTATAAAAACCTATCTAAAAAAAATCAACCCCTTCCTCTCTCATAGCTTATAACTAAGTTACAACCTATCAGGCAAAGATGACTATCAGACTTACTTTCCACATTGTTCTTTCACCTCATAGAGTTCAGTGACCTCCTTGTCAGTACGAATCGTGACGTCACCGCGAACTACAAATTCGTCAATCTCTTCTATAATAACAAATAATAAATTAGTCATTTAAATCAAACCAACTCTAATCAGATCAACTTGTGAGAAGCTGTTAAAGAAAACAAAGTTAAACATGCATACATTGATATGTATTAAATGTAAAGAAAGCCAAACCGGTTGTTATTTTATTCAATTAAAAAAAATCGAATTGGTTTTACACATGGCGACTTTTAAATACCTACCGTCAGACTCGCCACCAGTCTTTTCATCATTTTCGCAGACCGGTTTAGTAACGACAGTCAGCACGGGGTCCGAAACCGGACTGGGCTCGCTGACCCCGTGCTCGTTTTCCGCGCTGACCCGGAAGAGATACTCTATTTCCGGTTCCAGGTCGGCTATGACGTGCGACGTACTGACCGTGGAGGTGACGGTCCCCCATTTCCCGTCCTCCGCTCGGCACATCTCGACGAGGTAGCCAAGGATGCGACTACCCCCATCGTAGGAGGGTCCGGGCCAGGAGAGAGCGAGGGAGGATCGTGTGACATCAGAGGCTGATGGCTTACCGGAGGGTGGGTCTGGTTTATCTGATTGTGAACAAACCAAAAAAGATACTATCAGAATTATATTAACCGGTAACTCCTTTATCATTTTTCTCTTACAGCTTTCTCAGAGCTTTCTTTTATTTGGACCATATTAGTGACGATATTTTGGAAATATACCAAGAATGCAATTATTACTTTCGCACTTTGGATCACCATAACAGACAGGGATAACGTCAAATTCTTGTCCTATTTTCGTATGGATGTATTCACATTATAAAATTATTTACATTATAAAACAATAATATTGGTTCTCAAACAACAATAACACACTAAAACATAAATTTGTTCACACCTTCACAACGGCTGATTATTCATTTTCAATACGGGATTTTGCCCTTCACCATACCAACGTATGTGTTTTGTTTTTTACAAAACATGTATTTATATTATTATTAAAAATCACTCGGTTGGGACACGAAGCCACGTCCTTCTGCTTTCTAATGCAGACGTTCAGTGATTTGTTTTCTTATAATCTCTCAGGAAAACACCGAGTATACAGGGGTTTTTCTTACCAAACAAGTCGGCGGTGGGAAAATTCCGTAATTAATTTACATCACCCTAACGCAAATTACATCTTATGAAACATTATCGATTTTGTGTTTATTATCATTGACAATTTGAAGATGTCACCAAAGTAGCAATGCATTATGAGTCACACTAATACAAGACAATGACAAATATCTCGAGCTACATCCATCGGTTTGGTCCTCACCTACGACACTGACAGATATCTCGAAGCAATCGCCACCGAGCTCATTACAGATGGACAGGGTGTATCGACCGGCGTCCCCTTCGTCAGCCTGACGAACGACGAGCGTTGCCGCGCTCTCCGTCACGTCTATGTGTTTGCGCTCACTTTCCTCCACTTCTTTCCGGTACTTGGTCCACGTGACTTCCGGTTCGGGGCTGCCGGTTATTTGGCAGGAGATGCTGAGAGTTTGACCCGCGATGACCTGGATGTTCTTTGGGCCGGACTCAATTTTGGCAGGTACTGCAACAAAATATAGGAATTTTAATTAATTGTTTTATACATGAATTGAAACCAATTAATTTTAGACTCAGTCACAGACTCAACAAGCCTCGACTTAAGTAAGTTTCAGACAAATAGTCTTTCGAATTAAAACTCCGATGGTTTGTTTAACTTGAATCCACTAAGAAAAATAATATGGCCGACGGCGTGATTTTCTTTTAAATGAAGCAAGCAACTTGTATGAATATTCATTAATTAGATTTTATTCTGATTAAAACAGCGAATGTTGCTGAATTAACTAAAGGCAACCACAGTGAAACAATGTAAAATATTAATACATCAAAGCAAAACAAGGGGAAAAAAATATGTCAACCAACAGTCATTAAACACATCATAAAACAACTGCACCAGCCGTAAACTGCGAACCCGTAAACTGATCGAGGCAGGCATGCATTATTTTAAGGCCTTCTCACCAGTAGTACAGGCCAATTCGTTTATAAGTACAACAACATACACGCATCCATAAGACACTCAATATCCCCAGGTACATTATATTGGTGCATATATTCCCAACAATTGGAGAAGATGCCGGGTAGATAAATATAGATTGCCAAGTACATGAAATAGTTGAATTAATATGCCCCAGGCGACGCTGAAAATCTGATTATACGACGGGTTGGCCACTTTCAGAACTCTTCAATCGTCGGTTGCATGCGACTCTCCGTGTTCGCAAACTGACCCATTTTTTGGGTCTCGCATGAACGAAGTTCAGACATAGGCTGTGCAATCATTATTTCCGTGCGTAGTCCGTCCGTCCGTGTATGTGTCATTTTGGCTAAAGTAAAAAAAATAAAATTGTCTTATATGCAAACTTGAAGTTTAATTGCAATCAGACTTGGGTCATGCATGAAATATTGTAACAAGATGGTCGAGTACTAAGGTCATTTGAGGTCAAGTTGTAAAAGAGGCTGGAATTGGTCTCATTTGAAAACTTGGTCAAAACAAATATCCAGATAAAAGTCTCCATTTAATTTTTGATTTCCTAGTGACATAAAGAAAAATATAAAAGATTGATTTTCTATCAGACGATTTTTTTTCAAGCATATATTTGTTTTTAGTGTGTATTCCAATCGTATTTTCGTTTGACTGACTCCACCCGCAGTAAGCCACACACGAAAACAGGGACCAATTTCACGGAGCTGACAGGGACCAATTTCACGGAGCTGCTAAGCACAACAATTTGCTTAGCACAAAAAAAGTCTTGCTCATTAAAAAACAAGTTATCAGCCAAAATTCTACGTGTTTTTCATGCCAAGCAAAAAAAACAGCTTATTATTAATCAAAAACAATAAAGATCACGTGAAAATTTGGTTTGTAACCTTGTTTTTACCAAGGACAAAATTTCATGCTAAGCAAATGTTTGTGCCTAGCAGGTCCGTGAAATTGGCCCCAGGTATTTATATCTTTCTTTCTAATTATTGCTTCGAGTGTCTAAAGCGCATTGATAATATTAACCACAGCATGTTAACACGGGCGAGTGCCAAACAAATTAAGTCACACAAAAAAAACCACATAAGTCCAAAAACCACATCAGCCTAAAAAAAGCTACGGTTGAGCTGAGAGGAAAAGCCCAGATGACAAAAACAAACGGTGTTTTGCGTGTTCGCGCGCATAGCTGACGAGTGCACATAAGCGGGAAAGATACTCGATTTGCAATCCCAATGGCACAACAGGCCCACAATATCCTATTATATCCTTCCGGAAATCTTCGTTTGAATTGTTTCCAGTTCATATGAAAATCAGATTTCTATGAAAAATCGGGCTCCTGTTCTCTACTATTGGTTAAACCGTCCCACGTGACTGGCCATTCTCCTAATTATCTTCAATTTAATAAGCATGCGCAATACTATACCAATGTAGAGTCTGAAAGTCACGCTGCACCAGGATAGCGACTTATGTCTGATGAAAGACAACCACGGGGTCATAAGTCAAGTGTTGTTAATGTTAGATCTTCTATAAATCCATATTTTCTCTAAACATCTAAACACAATTATGGCATCACATTGTCAATTTTAACCGAGCTTTTGTTTTGTTCTGCCGCTGTCATTTACACGAAATTACAGTTGCACTGGGAAATATCCATCACATACTCAGATATGTATTCATTCACAAAGGTAGAACAAACATCGTGTAAAATGGTATAGTTATTCATCATAATTTCTAAAAGTGGCGATTACGCCCCAGGCATACTGCTCAGCCATCTGTGAGACGCGAGACGCGAGTCGGAACGTTCCATATAGGTGCGCATCCTCGTCATCGCTTTGCTATTAAACGGGAGAGCAGCGGGTGTCCGGCCAAGCAGTGAAATGTTTGAAATTTGTCACCATCTCGACAGATGGCCTCGTCGCAAGACGATTTGAATGCCCACAAAATATCAAGCAAATGTAGCATATTCTGCCTTAAAGTCGTAGCAGACTGGACGAAATAAATGTAGACTACGAATGCTAGAGTAACACTTTTACTAAATAAATAGAATTATAAATTAAATTAGGATTATACTAAATAAATAGTCATGTTTATTTTCATTATAATACAATTATATCCCATTCTATCGGAACGATTTTTTATAAAACACGAAAATATTGACGGAACTGACAAATTAACATAAACAGAGTACAGATGCAACATTGTTGATATTGCCAAATGGCTATAAACGCAGCTTGTTTATATCCTTGTTCGAAATAAGGAAATAGTTTTTCGGTCTTTTCTGTACAAGCTAAAAAATGTTTGGCTAAAATATTTGGCTATATACTGTACTACAGTGCCACAGTTTGCCCCCCGTTTTCTTCACCAAGCTAAATTAAACAGCCTTCACCTTTTACCGTCACCATAATATTACAAATTCAGTTCACACCCCCAATAGGACAGTTGGTTAATTTCAGCGCATACTTGTGAGTCGAAGTTCAAGCTAAATTGCGTGGGAAAATGAGGTTTCAAGATGTGTCGTGATTACATCGAACGTCTACAAACAGCCGTTGGTAAACAAACCTATAAGGTTTACAGGCAAATCCGACTCAAGATTAAAACAACAACACACGAAGTCTTTCTAAACGTCTAATGCAATACTTGGTTAATTAACTCGAAGCTGAATGGAGAATATCGATATTTGACGCCAAAGCCGAGAAAACATGTGTTCACTTTGACGTAATATCTGCTGCGATCCAAACTTCGTGATAAAATGACACGGATACATCAATACCAGCAGACAATAGATTTCGATAACTCCTTTCAACAAATTGTTTTACAAAGGACTTGCAGATGTCAGTGGTAATGGCGCCCCTAATATTGCACCAATTCCTTGCCAATATCTTAAATTATAAATACTTGTTAAATTATACTTTTAAATTATATTTTTTTTATTTTTTTTTATCTAATCCTAGTTGTTCTGCACTCTTACAAAACTACACTGAAACATTTGCAAATTTTGCTTGTAAAGGCAACGTGAACTGTCAAGGAGCAAGCACAAACATTTGACACGTTGGATCGAACTGGGTTTTTTTTCTTCACGAAATTACATATGACTCGGTTTAATTGGCGTCGGATTCTTTCCTTGCCTTCCACAACTGTGAACCCGTCTGCCTGGGTAAATAATAAATTGTATTGGGTGGATTGGGTTTTCAGTCCCTTCCCGATTCTGTGGGTTTTCAGTCTCACCTGATTTGTTGGGTTTTCCTCCCACCTCAAAAACTGTACCTTTTTTCATACCAGAACGAATTAATAATATTTGTAGCAATAACCATTGAAACCGGTTTCTTTTAAATTACACACACAAAATATGGTCTATTGTGTGACTGAATTCACCAGTATACGACCTAACAAATTTAACAAATTTAGGACTTATGCGAGCAAACAACCCACGTGTGATATTACTCCTTGCATATAATAGTGACAAGTGTAACTCCGATCCGGTGCGCAAGGCAATAACAGAAAACTTATTGAAGTGTCGTGACAATTCGTAAACCTTTAAAACCCCCGGGACGTCCTTCTGATTCCGGTCGTTTTGGCTCAAATTAATTCTTTTGGGAATAAAAAAAACCACCACACATTGACGGTATAGGAGAATACCTGCTAAGTCATTTACTGAAAATATATTTCTGACGATATTATTTCCCGCAGCGTTGCTACCGACCAGCGATTATTAGGAGTAATTCAAGCGTAATATCGGTGGAGTTATCAGCAAAACGATCCTGAATTAATTTCCACTACACCTGTAGGCCTACATTTGTCAAGTGTGGTTATATCACATGAGGTAAAAGGAGGTACTGCTATGAAACACAACAGCTCCAAATACATAACTGTCCCCGGTTAGTAGCTTTCTCAAATTTAATTTCGCACCTCACGCGAAGAACCTCAAGTGAGGTTTTCTGTTACGATAGTGCAAATCCAATATTTGCATTTCACTAGCTTGTACACGAGTACAATTTATTATTTTACTAATTATAATTAGGTTAATTTAATTGTATAAATGGCTATATTATAAACATGCCAAACCTTTGAAGTGAATTGTCTGTTTAGACTTCGCTCATTAAACAAATATGGGATCCAAAGGTGTCACTTCGGGTGTCTAATTCACACCTGGCCTGTGTAATTTCCCATCAAGTATCAGTAAAACTGACTTCATACTATTTTTTATAATTTGTTTCGGCAGGTACTTTGCTTTAACTAATTACCCTTGGAAATATAAGGGATCAAAATGACTTGTCCTGAATTGCTAGACGTTATACACAATGTCAGATGTAACAGATACGTCATAAAAGGACCCCATATTTTTTTTAGAACGACCCACTTCGACTTTCTTGAAACACATACATCATTCTGAAGATGAATAATTTAAAAGCGGAGGGATTTTCTGATGTGTTCGTGACAGGTATGTGCGTCAAGTTAGCGAGATATAGGGCCATGGGTGAGTGCACGCAATAATCCAATATGTCTGAATCTCGTCTGATACCACGTCATGTCTCGAAAGATGCGTTTAGTAAACGGTGAAGTGTGAAAAGTCGGGATTGTCTAAACCTTGGTTTTGACAATGGGTCCGGCTTATTCTCGGGCTTAAACATTATTTCAGAGCCTTTGTTGCTAAAAGAAATTCCAGATGCATGGGAACACTTTCATTTTAGCCTCAGAGTTATACTAAGATAATTATTAAGAACTGGAATGTTCAAGTTAAAAATTCACAGAAGCCCCGGCTAGAACGAAGCCGAGGTTTGGAAATTCCCATAGACTCCTTGATGAAAACGGATCATACATTGACAAAATATAATATATCAAATACGAATTGAATGTACGTGTATATACAGATATATAACCAAACCAACGTCAACGTCAACATTGAACAAAAAATGTATAGGCCCACGAAGTCCATAAAAACAGTTGATAGTCAAACTAGAGCCGTTAATGCTTAATTTATGATATTTGTAAAGCTTTGTGTGTCACAATATCAGAAAAGCACTCGAGCGCAACCTGTCATAATACACTATATACGTCTACTCTAACATGGGACAGAAATAATCTTCAAGACTTCAATGACGTCAATCAAAATATGAGATTATATTGCTTTTTAAATTGTCATGGAGATTCATAAAAAAAAAACCTTGTCAAGATAAGAACACAAACACGTTTGTTTACCCTTCACACAATACTTCAATGTAGGGGACACTGTCGAAGCAGGGCAAGTTTAAATATTATAGGATCCGGCCCGACCTTTGCTTAATTATTTACCCCAAACTTTGCCCATCCCTAGAGCTGCAGACTAGTCAACAAAATTACAAGATATCTGAAGAAAACAGAGCGCTGCCAAAATGGGACTTCGGATAGTGTAAAATGATATAGCCATTTTGGATTTTTATTGCGGACTGTATACACCCGTGATATATACTACACGTCAGCCTGTCAATCACTAAGCATATCGTCTGCGGTAGAGACTAGACAGTAATCATTCCAACTACAAGCAAGGAATTATCCAGCGGATTTAATTTGCGCAAAAGGCTTGTAAATCACAGACGAAACCCGTGTAATTGAGAAAATCTCCTGAGAAGTAAATCTGCGCTGACGCGGTGACATTTTAAAGTAAATGAGTCAGACGGGAAGGGAATGAGAACGACACGCAAGACGCCTAAAATCTTAGGAATGATACTTTTTATCATATCGTGTTTCCCCGATGTTTTTTAATTTTTTTAAATTTAATATGTTGTATTTTCATCGACAGCAGTAATTATTGTGACCCAGCACGAGTAAATGAGACACTTTGAGGCAAAAATGAAAATTGAGATTTTGATTTCATCATTTAAAGCTTGTTTAGCTTTATATAATGAAATCAAAATCTCAATTTTTATTTTTGCCTCAAAGTGTCTCATTTACTCGTGCTGGTGGGTCACAATTAGCATTGGAAACCACTTTTTTAACGGCATGAATTCCAGGGTATGGAATACGAATCGGACTCATTGGTATAGTATTGCGCATGGTGAAGATAATTTGGAGAGTGATCGATCACATTAGAGGGTAATAGACAAAAAGGAGTCCGATGCTCACAGGAGTCTGATTTTCATATGACACCGGTCATACGACTGGCTCATTTTAAATGAGTCAGTGCGCATGTTTCAAGTCAGATGTCACTACATATAAGCTTATAAGCGAGCACTAAATAAAGTGCTTTGGCTGACTGACGCATGCGTTACTGGGATTCCCAACGACATAAACTCTATAAGACGTAAAAATTAAATTACGTTCGGTTTATCATGCCAGACTCCTTACATTATCCTAACATATTATAACCAAACAAGGTTAAATCATGTACGACATGTCGCGTCAGTGTACTATTAATGACGCTATGACTGTAAAGTGCACTGTGCATCTGCGGATATCTGCTGTTACTTTGAAAGTGAACAATTTAATACTACGCAATTCTCATAGGCCAGTGTATAGTAAGAGTACTGCATAATATACAGTTTACTCAAGTAGTATATTTTGTTTGGTAATGGGTAACGTTAGGGCTGGATACGATGATACAATCTACGAAATGTGTACAATCTACGAAATGCCACCCCTGCATGCACCTTTATGGCATGTTTGGAAGATAAATCAGATAAAACTTGTTCGTGTGTTTCTGAAGTTGTGCCCCTGCACAACCGAGTTAGGTCTACCAAAGTCTATTTGCAAAATGTATGACCAAGGTCCGTGGCATAATAAAATGGAAAGGTTGAGGTGTTTGAATAGCTCCGTGCATGCACCACTTAAAACTGTTAAGAACTTGACATGCCAAAGGCTCCTGTTTGCACAACGCATAGAACAGATTTATCGCGGACCCGTAGTTTAAAAAGGTAGGTTTAACTTGTATACATAGCAAAAATGTAAGCAAGTTGCAACATCTGTAATGTAATTCTGCCCCTGTCCATTTTTGTTTTACGTTTAAAGGCCTTTGTCGTACATGCACAGTTCGGAGGGAACCAAATCGCGTGATATATTTACGCTATAGTGTTCATTTCGTGCGAGGAATGCAGGATTTGACTTTGAAGTTTACTCGTTTTGTACATATTGATTTCGTTGTGAACAGCAAAGAATTCAACGTCAACCCAATTCCCAGGATTACCTGGTTACAGAATTTGACACTAAGTAGGGCCAAGTAAGTGGCTTTGGTTTGGTGTTAGTGCATTTCATCATAATGGCTTTAACATCCAATATCAACCACTGTGCTGTATAAACACTATAAAACCAAAATTGTATACGGAAGAATATTTCAGATAGTTGAATTTTTTCCCCATATATTTGGATTGAAAATCAAAAGCAAAATTTTCAAAAATACAGAAAATTCGTATGTCTTGAGTGGCTTTGATAGTCTTTTGGGGTATCTCAGATGTATCACCATAATATAAAAAAACAGTTAGGCACAGAGGGTTCTACTTTTGTGGCTGACTTTCCAAGAGATGCAATATTATTGCCAACTAATTCCGCTTTACAGGCTCCTATTGAGTAGCTCTGAAGTGTAATGGCTGAAACAAGACAGTGAGCGAGAAAAAAAGTAATGTTATTACAGAGAACGACAATGTGTACTGACCTCTGCTGATGAGTTGAGCTGAACTTTCAGCCGTCCCAGCTGAGTTGACAGCCTTACATGTGTAGGTTCCGGCGTCGCTCATCCTGGCATTATTAACGACCAATGACACGCCGTGTTCCCCTTCAAACTCGTACCGGTATTTCGGGTCAGTTTCCCCGATCTCGTCCCCGTCACGGTACCAGATTATGTCTGGTTCGGGCTCGCCGGTGACTTGGCACTCTAGTACGGCCGACTTGCCCTCCGCGATCCGCTGGTCGCAAAGTTCCCCGGTAAACTGCGGCTTCGTCTGGGGTTCTACATTCGCTGTTTTTGACTCGGCGGCTTTGCCAGACCAGTCAGAGTCGGACTCGTCAAATGAGGGCGCTGTCGCGCGCGCCAGCGAGGTCTTTTTGGCGGGAACCGGTGGCGGTGGTTTCTTGGATTTCTTAGGCGACGCTTCGGTGACTGTGATTGCGGGTCGGGGTGGGGTATCTGGGTTATCTGCATCTATATCGTCATCATCCTCGGATATTGTCAGCGTCCTCTTGAAGACGTCGTCCAGATGGTCTCGAGGGCTGCTGGGGGCTTTGGTTGACGATTCTTGGGACTTCACAAATTCGTCGTCGTCATAATTTTCGTCTTCTTCCCATACTGTTTGGAATAATGCGTGAGAAACCTTTTTTCTTCTTTATGTCATAATCGTTCGTTAATATAAAATGGAAACTCTTAAATATAAATATTTAATAACCCAATATTGTGTCGAAAAAAAGTCAAAACAATTGATCAAAAAAATGAGTTTATTTGTTATTTTTTCGCCAATTATTTAGGCTTTTATCCACTTACGAATAATCTTGAGGTCCGATGTTGTCTTTTCCTGACCAGCTGTATTCGATGCAATGCACGAGTATTCACCCTCGTCCTCGGGGAATGATTCAGTTATTGTCAGTTTCACAAGTGTACCTGGGGACAAGGTGGAAATATGAAGTTGTCTCATGGTTTTTAAGATTATTTGTAACAGTTTTGACAAACAAAAATCTTGCCAATGTCCTATGAAATGTATACTCGTACGGACTTATTTCTTTCATTCTTTAGATTCTTATGTCGGCATCTCTTAAAACCAACAGTTTTACCAGTTATAATTTTCCTTATAATCACTTTCAGTTAACGTACCTTCAGTCGTCATTTTAAAGTACTTTGACTCTTTGATTTCCCTGCCGTCAACCGTCCAAGCAATGGTCGGCTTTGGTATCCCCTCTACCCTGCACTGAAACACCGCCAGTTCCCCCTCTTTAATGCGCATGTTCTTTAACCCCTCGGTGACCTTTGGCGCCTTCTTGGTTTGTACGTGACGTGTGAGCACGTGACGGAAGTCAAGTTGTTGGGCGTCAGATTCCGGCGAGCTTTTGTCAGTGCTGCTGTCGATCGTGTTGTTATTGTTGATATTCTGAAGTCGCGGTCTGTTTCAAAATAGTAGAATAAAACATGACACAAAATCATTACACTAATTTGGCTTTAGGGGTACATGACTTTTATCTATCATGGACATTCAAATTGAAATAATTACATCCCCAAAATGACCTTCAACAGCAAATAGAATCATAAGGACTGCGAAATAATTATGTTACACAATTTTATCTTGTAACTGTCTAAAATAAATGCAGATCTAACACATACCGAGTACATTTTCAATATCATGCATACTTAAACCTCAACCCGAATGCTTTATGTTCCAATTAAATGATCAGGGGTTGCATCAGCAAATACTTTTTTCCTCCTATAAAGCAAATTTCAGTTACACAGGCAATGACTACTTTGATGACCGTCTGTGTCTTAAAAACTCTTCCTGGTTACCTTGATTTTAACAGCTGCCTGAAATCCGTCTGCTCTTCGTCCAAAGCATGCACTACCACCAACACAGTGCACTTCTCCTCACCAGAGGAGTTACTGACTGTACAGGTATAAGACCCGGCGTCAGTCGCCAAGGCGGTGGGAATCTGGAGGATCCGAAGACTGCCGACACCAAGCTTCTTCATCAGGATCCGCTGTCCCGGCGAGATGAGGCGATCGTCTTTGGACCAGGAGATCGCCGGTTCGGGATCACCTTCCACCTTGCAGGTGATTCTCAGACTACTGCCCTCGTCGACTGTCACCGAGCGTGGCTTCTGTGTGAATCTGGGAGGAGATCCCTGGCAAACTGGGTCTGTAACCAAAAAGGAATGGCAAGTGCCTCAATTTAATTGGAGAAAAAAACACTGACGCAAACAGGTTTGGTCATGGTTTTTAATGACTCTTAAAATTACAAACGCCTATAGTCTCAAGGCTTTGCGGCAATGATTCTAAAAAATAAGCGCCTGACGCTCAAATTTTGCACACTGTTACACACACCACAGCAAACATAAAATAATACTATTAAATAAATTGCAATTTAATAATGGTACAACAGTGAACAGTACATACATGTATATATAACAGTATACAGCAATATATACAACACAGAGCTGTTATACCACCAGTAACTGTTTTTACAACAGCATGCTGCAATTGTAACAAATCAACGCCGACAAGGGAGAAAAACGTTATGGTTAATCGCAAAAACATGCAGTTCATCATAATGAACAAAAGTGGTCATAACAACTTTAAATATACAGCCATTATAACTTTAAATGTATTTAAGGGGCACACTAAAATTTAATGCGTGGAGTCGTTTACCATACAACTGACAGAAGGCAGAAAAGGATTAGGAGACCTGGAGACGTGAACTCCTTGGAAGAAGTCGGCTAAAGCAAAGATATAGGATTGAAAGGATTGCCTAATAAGACTAGAGATAGGACTAACCCTGGACAGAGAAATGCCCAGTTGTAAAATTCACTCAAACGCACCGAGACAATTTGATAATGAAAATGCAACATCTTATTGACGAGGTATTCAAACCATTGCGATAAAATTGTTACGATTATCGTTACTCATCGTAATGCGTGTTCATTTTATCATTGTAATTTAGTCTGATCAGAGAGAGGGAGAGAGAGTGACGTCATCTAACCTTTCACAACGATCTTTGCCGAACACTGGTTCTCGCCCGCTACGTTGAACGCCTTACAAAAATAGACCCCGGCGTCCTCGGGGTAAACCTCCCGGATGACCAAGGAATGAAGCTCGCCATCGTGAAGGAGTTTGAAGTCATCGTCTTCCAAGATCTCACAATTGTCGAATATCCACATGACTTCGGGCTCTGGATATCCTGAAATTTAAACGAGCACAAAAAGGTGGTTCTTATTCTCATAGTTTGATTACATTGCGAGGGCGGGTAAAGGTATTATATTGAGGTATGGCATTTGAAATAAAACCCAGCAAAGGTTTCTAGGTACTAAATTATGAATTACTAAAAATATCACAGCAAATATCACTCAAATACCTTTGACTTTTACGGTGAGGGCCAAGGGACTACCATCTATCACCTCCACGTCATTTGGTGTCTGAAGGAACTCTGGTTTGCTCTGAGAATCTGTTGATGTAGGAACTGATTCCTCGTTAATCTTGGTCTCAATTTTGAACAACGGCTCCTCTCCAACATCTCCAACAACCAGATTTGTATTTGTGTCGCCAGGCACGGTTTCGAGATCCTCGACCTCGGCAACCGAGACCTCAATTTCAGACCGGCCATCAATACGCGACTTGGACTGCATCTCCGAGGCAATGTCTACTTTTTTAGGTTCTTCGTTTTTTTGCCTCTTGCCTTGGCGTGCTTCCACAATCCTCAGGCTGGCTTCCGGTTCCGATTCTGTTTCTGATTCTAGCTCGAGTTGCAGCGCCAAACTCGAAGGCGCCGCTTCATTTGTGTTAGATTCCATCAGAACGAAAGGAGCCTCTTTGGCAGCCACGGGTTTATCTAGAGATACTTCATCGGGTTCTTGCGATGGCTTTGACTGAAGGATTGGTTCTGAATCTGGAACCAACTTAAGTTCAACCTGAGAATCATCTTTAGAATCTTCAACATCATCTTTATTGTCAGGCAAACTTTGTTCATCTAGTAATTCTTTCTTTGCTTCCAAGTTCTCCTTAACATTCACCACAAGCTCCTTGGCTTCGGTCAACGTCTTCGATTTAGGCAACTCGTCCTTGGTGCTTGAAGTGGAAGCTGCTTGTTCGTCTTTATTGGGCTCGTCTTTATTGGGCTCGTCTTTAGGTCTCAATACCTCCTCTTTA
Source organism: Crossaster papposus (assembly GCA_037893245.1). NCBI lineage: Eukaryota > Metazoa > Echinodermata > Asteroidea > Velatida > Solasteridae > Crossaster > Crossaster papposus. Next base: position 953,694 of record JBAIAA010000220.1, on the reverse strand, counting down.
AACTCGGGTGGAGTAGCTTGGAGAAATATCTCTGTTCTAGAGGTCTTCCTTTCCAAATCCCAGGGCTTTTTCTTGATCGCTTGAACCGCTGACACGGGCTCGCTTGGAAGAGCAGCCTCAGCAGAATCAGCCGGTTCACTAGGAGGGACTAACATAAAAGGTAACCAATAAGGCTAATGTTGAGATTGGGCAAAATGTTTCGTTGAATTGGCATGTTTACTAAGGCAATTTAGTTTGCATATTTCTTTTCAGGTCTATTATTTGTTGTGGCAACTGAAAGAAATGCAAGTGAAGCACACGGAGTATCATATAATATGCTGAAAATGTTTGTACCTTTACTTATGCATGGTCAAAATGGCGATATAAACTTGGACACCAAATTGTCAGGAATACAAAATGAACGATAAACTTAACATTCGAAAACTAGTATGACCAATGTACCACAGGTAAACGGCACCTAACATACACTGGCATATGAGAATTGTATAGTATTTTGTAGTAAAGTGCACTGTAAATGAAATTTAATTAAAGTTTGTCTTATGTTATGCTATATTTCTTAGTTCATATTTAATCCAAAATACTTGATCGTCATATTTTTTGATTAGTGAGTTTCAATCCTGCTTACTTTCCACGCTAAGCCTTGCTCGACACGACACCTCCCCAGCCCTGTTGCGCGCGATACACTCGTACTCTCCTTCGTCTTCTGGCAGTACCTCGGGTAGAACCAGCGTGGCCTTCTCTCCGTCGAACGTGATCTCGTAGATATCATCGTCGGGGGAGATCTCCTTACCGAGGAACAGCCACTGAATCGTAGGGGCCGGCTCGCCGAACACACGGCAGGAGAACCGGCCGGCCCCGCCGTCTTTGGTGCGGCAGTTCGTCAGCCGTTGGGTGAACTTAGGTGGGTTGTCCCTGGTGACTTTGCCTATAAATGTAATGATGATCAAGTAAAACATTACCGGGTAGAACTACTTGTAATAATATGTGAAATCAATTCTCATTTTCTCGACACAGAAATATTCAAACCAATTAAAGGCACACAAATAACATTAAATTAAGTTAAGCTCAAGTAAACTTTTTTTTATGACGCACCAAAATCTGACACCTTATTGAAAATGTTTTAACCCTGAATTTAAGTCGATTTTTTCAGCTATCCAAAAAATGAAATTCATAATACCAAATCCTTATTTGAAAAACCTTACCACGCAAAGCAAGATTAGCGCTTGACGTAGTCTTGCCAAGGTCGTTAACTAAGACGCAAGTATAGCGACCGGCATCCTCCTCTGCGGTGTCATAAATCTCCAAGAAATGCTCTCCTCCAGCTTGATAGATCTCGAACCTCCCATCGTCCTTCAAGACTCTGGTGTTCTTCTTCCACGTCACGTTCGGTGCGGGGAACCCTTTGACCATGCAGGAGAATCTGGCGGTCTCGGGCGGCGTGATGTGGGTGGATCGCGGTCGGAGGATAAACTCCGGCGGATTGGGCGTTGGGGAGGCGGACTGGAGCGACGATCGGCGGGGCTGCTGGTGGTATTTCGGCGGTAGCCTAAAACAAAACCAAAAGATTAGATTTAGAATTTAGCAAGTCTAAACAAAATCGGATATTTGTGATATTACACAGAAATCACCGCACTTACTCGGCATGGACCTCCTCCTCTTGACTCTTAACTTGGATGTTAGTTTCATCCTTCAAGGCGCTACCATTCTTTTTATCTTCCTTTGTCTCATTTTTGACAGGCTCAATTTGCTCTTCCTTCTTTGGCGCAGTTTCCGAATCATCTTTTAGCATCGAGACTTTGGATGGTGTTTCGGATGGAACTTTTCCCATTGGTTTCTCTTTCTTCGGATGTTGAGGTTTTGGAGCCTCGATAGCTGAAACAGAAATTCAAACATTTTAAAAGTTAATCAAGTTTTAAAAGAGGTATACGATCTTCATTTTTTTCTGCAATAATATGTACAGTATATCTTTATAAATATTGTGCTTGTTTTAAGCCAAAAGTGCTGAACTCTGAATACAAGAAAGAATAGGTTCATGGTGGCAGCCATATTTATGATGGATTAATGTTCACATTACGCACTCACCTACAACGAGCTCTGCAGTGCTTGAAACCATGCCTAACAAGTTCTTTGCCGTGCACGTATACACGGCGTCATCCTTTTCTCTGACGTCATTGATGACAAGTGCGCATGTGCCGTCCGGTTTGCGCGTAATCTGATGACGTCGATCCCCCTGCACCGCTTTACCATCCACGATCCACGAGATCTCGGGCAAGGGGTCGCCTGCGACTTTGCACTCGAACGCGGCCTTCTTGCCTTCGCAGACCTCGCAGTCCGCGATTCTGCGGACGAAAGACGGAGCTTGTCCCTCAGTTGGAATGACTGGCTTGGGTTTTTCTGGGCGAGTAAAAACAAACAGGAAGTACGGTTAAGAAATCGTCTTAATGGTTGACATAAATGTTGACGCTGACATTTAGCATTGCTGAATCCGGGAAGACTCCCAAAGAATGTCAAAATTTAAAGTTCATGAGGTAAACAAATTGTCTGTGCATTTTGGCAATTTTAGCCACAAAATGCTGATGACTCATCTAAAATTCAATCTACAATTACAGCATTTAAGAAAAATAATAAAACGAACACAAAATAGACGGAAAACACCTGTTTCAAGTACATTGTGATCCAAAACTCCTGGCCAAGCACAAAAGGTCAACGGAATGGGATTGCAAAGATTTGGTATTATCTGACGCTAAACAGGCGTGATCCGTATGGATATCGATTACATTCATTAATACAGAGGTATAACACAAACGTATATTGATATCACTTTAAGAAATTTTTAATTGTCTGGTCTAACAAAAATGGGAGCCTGGACTTGTTTCGACGAGGTAAATACTCCTCGTAATCTCAGAAAAAAAATGTGAATCTCAATTTCTCACGTAGTGACAAAAATGGGGAAAATTAATAAATTCTCTATATACGGAATAAATAGCCAATTATTCATCAGTCGCTTAATTTTTTTGTCATGGTATTTCTAAATTGACGGCTTACTACGAAAGCCCTTGAATGATAATTAAAAACCCGAGTTAAATTACAGCAGTAACAAAAATAACTTGCAGTAAAATTATTAGCCAAGACGGCATCAATAACTAAACAAAAAACATACAAGTGCATATTTAACAAAATATGGAAAGTTTGCGGTATTGATTAAATGAATTATTATTATTTTATTTTTTTTTGGGGGGGGGGAATACTATAACAACCATATTCTTGTCTGATATTCAAGATATATGGTCAACCGTATACATTAATTGTGTAGCTTTGAAGTTGTCCAATTGTTTTATGGGGTTTGTTGTTTATACACCGTCCTTTGTTGATGTAAACGACACCTTAAAAAATGTGGGTTTTGACTCATTCGATTACAGCAAGAATTTGACTCCCCGCGACCACACAACCTCGAGCCTGGCAATTTACGCCCCTACTCCCACGTCGGGAAGCAATTTGTCGCCATGTCAACAAGCATTCCGCATCGTTCGTGAACTTCAGAGATGTGTAAATATTACATGTATTGCTGAGCATTACTTTTGGCGGTTGACATTCCTCCTGGTATTTAACACCACAAGGGTTTGCTTTTAGAGAGTATCGAGTCTTAAATTCCACAAATTTGATACAACTAACTGTATAAATTGACTCTTTTTGGGTAGACGCGTTATTTGTTATTTTTGGTATAATCGAAGTTCCACTTTGGGTATTGTTACTGAAATTGAAGAAACGCATTTAAACAAGTCATCTGAAAAATAATAGCCTTGTTTTTCATGAAAACGGGGAGATTCTATATTTCGAAATCTTGCCTATAGATTTCTTTCTATTGGTGTCATCCGGTGCTTGCCCAAAAATAATTGTCAAATTATTGTCTGTTTTACATGTGGGACATCATAGGCCTTAACATTTCATATTTCGAAACGGATGAATTTCACTACACAAACGATGTATATAGATTCGCCAAATACAAATAATACTAAACTATTAGTGTTTTAAATCCTAAAGTGTGTTTTACTCATTACTGTTAACTTTCTTAATACTCTGTAGGCAGTTTTACACTAATAAATATGAATTAGAATAAAATATGTCAAGCACGATCAAAATAACCGACAAACAATTATTATTCAAAGTGAATTCAAAAGGTAAAACGCAAAGTAAAACATAAACAAATGTACAATCTTATGCTTTTGCCCTTTTTTAAGTGTGGTCAAATTGTTTTGGGCGGTGGTTTCTGCTTTTGGAAAGTGGAAACATAAGATTCTGGCTATTATGACTTCTGTATCCAATGGTAAAACATACAGTTATCTTATAAATTGGGAAAACCTTTCAGCACTCACCTGTGATTTTGAGTTCTGCCATTGCTGAAGCCCGTCCAACTTTGTTCACGATACGACAGGTATACAATCCTGAATCGCTCAGTTCCAAGTCCAAAACCTCCAAAAAGAAAACATCTTTCTCCATATAAAGCTCATACCGCCCCTCGTCTTTAAGGGTTCTCCCCCTGTAGTGCCAAGACATATCTGGTTTGGGGTTTCCCTCGAAGGAGACTGCAAAGCATATAGATCCTCCCTCGATGCCCGTTTTGTCTCCGGGTTTCTGGATGAATGCAGGCGGTTGTTCATCTGTTGGTGGTTTCACCTGGTGTCGGGAAGTAAGTAGAGACGGCGATTTTTCCTTCACTTCAACGGGGGATTTGGTGATATCCACGGCGGGCTCCTCAACGCGCGACACGGTCGCGTTTTTCAATCTCCCCGCTGATGACGACGATAGAACATCTCTGTAATTGACGGTGTTTCCGTTTGTTTTCGGCTTGCTGGTGCCGTCAAATAGTTTCCTATCACCGAGACGAGACATGACTGCAGATTCGATCTTGGCCGGTGTTTTGCTTGGTGTGTCTACCGCTTTGCCGTTCTCAAATCTGGCCGTGAGTTTGCCGATACCTCCCGGTAACACCCCTCGACGGTTCATAGCGGGGCTCGCCTGCGGTTTCTTCGTTGATGTGTTTTCCTTGAGGTCTTTTCCCAGGGACGAGTTTTTACTGGTTGACACTGAAGTTATCAAAGCAGACGATCTAGCAGATAAATCACTCGCCGAGGTCTTTACAACTACTTCAGTTTGGTCTGGTTTTAAGCTCTTAACAGAAGAATGATCGCCGTGCGTCTTTCCTTTTAGCATTTGATGCTTCCTTTCCGGAGGGGGTGTACTAACGAGAATTGCTTCGCTTACTTTAACTGTTTTCTCCGTTACACCCCCTGGGATGGTAATGTCAATCGCACTGGCATTACCCTTCGTTACACTGACAGCGTAATCGGGACTCTGCTTTGTTCCGGGCACTTCGTTGGTATGCTTTGAAAGTTGTATGGTTTTATTACTCTGCAATTTATTGCTGGTACCCCGATCGGGTTGGTCGGCGGCTACTTTAGGTTCCTGGTATTTTAATCGGGTAGACGAGGGCTCGGCACTTCTTGCATAACCCACACCTGGTCGCTTTTGATCTTTATTCTGTTCCTTATTGGCCACCGTACCGGCACTATGCTCGTATTTCTTGGAGCTCACCGGCTCGTTTGTTTTCAATTTTGTTTTTGAATCTTGGGTATCGGCGGTATTTTTTGCGAATTGTTCAATTTTAGCGGCAAGCGAACCACCGCCTTGTCCAGGGTACAACGCCCTGTCTATTGACTGCGATCGTTTCTGCTGCGTTCCATTCGTCAGGTTCCATTTCTTACTCAGTGGCGATTGCATGACTGGTTGCTGCTTTTCAACTTCCAGATCCTGGGGACTCTTCAGAGGACTACCCTTGGCGATCTTCTCAACTTTCCAGTCGAAAACAGCTCCTGGTTTTCGAGAATTTAAAGCCCCGTCTCCGCGAAGCTCGACAGATTTCTCTGTCCGATAGACTGGTTTCTTATATTCTGGATAGCCTAATGATCTACTGGATCTCTCGCTATCCGTTCGAGAATCGTCACTTGAGAGCCGACCGTTTGTTCGGTCGTGGTTCACCCTAATTGATTCGATGGGTCGACCTTTCAAGTGCGACTCCTCTCTAGATACTACCACTTTAGGCAACGACTTCACTTTGATCTCCCGTCCAGCGTAAATCTTCTTATCCGGTTTTGATTCGAGGCTGGATTTGGTTTCACTCTTCCCGCTCGATCCAGTGCCAGAGAACACAGAGATCTTTGTCGCAAACTGCGGCTTCACAGATCGGGAAGCAGATCCCACGGCGGCCGAAGTTGCACGAGAACTCTTCAAGAGTTTGTTGTAAGCAGACTCGTAAGTCTCCCTGCTGGGGTAATCCTTACCGGCTTTACTCCCGCGAGTCTTGGACTCTACGGGCTTGGAATTACGAGAGAGAATCAGGTCTCGTTGGTATTTGAACTCCGGAGGAGGCTCGCTTGATGAGCGGGTCTTCTGTTTGGAGTCGAGCTCTGCAAGACGAAGTCTAGATGGCCTTTCGGCGTTTGAGAGTTTGGCTATAGGTTTGTCATTATCTCCGGATGATTTCTTTCCCAGGCGTGTCCTGATGTTATTAACATCAGCCCCTGTTGATCGTAAATTTGCCTGGGCACTGTTCGCCGTCTGCTTCGGTCCTTTCAGTCTGTCATCGTATCTTGAGATTCGTTCAGTCAACTTTCCGGTGTCGCCACTCCCTTTAGGCGTTGTCTGATGATGTAACTCTAGATGACTTCCTCGCCCACGTTTGTAACAGGAGTCCAATTCCAACAGAGACGAGCTTGGACTGACGCCTGCGCTGGTGCAGGGAGATGACCTGGGCGTCCAGTCACTCGAACTCTTCTCTCCTCCGGAAAGATAATCGAATTCGGATCGGGTTGAAGACGTCCGGCTGTCCTTCCCACTCGGAGAGGTGACGAACTCGTTGATGGTAGGAGAAATGTCTTCCTGTTTCTGCTGATCTGTGGTAATGGTCACGTTCGTGGGAACTCTCATCGGATAGATCTGGTTATGGTGTGTCTTCTCGCCCTGTCCAACCTGATCCTCAGCTACTGCTCTTTTGCCCAAGCTATGTACGGAATGCAAGCAAACAGAAAAAGAGTCAGGCAACAACAACATACAATCTTTCAAGCCTCAGTCGATACTGTAGCCTCAACAAGGACTTGCCAAGGTAGCTTTAATAAATTGTTAGGGTTTTCTTGAATAACAAATCGTCCATTTATGTCACGGCGCCGATGGCTTGTTTTCTTTAAGCCTTTATAATACTGTGAACAGTACATGTATAGCGGTTTATATTACGCTTCCATGACCTCATTGTGGCAATTGTTGTGTTGTGAATATTTTCAAATATGTATTTAACAATTCGTAAAAGAATATATATAACATAACAAGGATAAAACTAAGCAAAAGAAACTGCATAATCCAATATGAACATTTTCAGACTCAATTTATCAAAGAAAAATAGTTACTAGATTGCTGACCCGCAGGCCTCAATGTAATCTATTAGTGGTTTGGTATTTGCCTTTCTTTGAATTTGTATATTTTCCTTGTCAAAAAAATCCATCAAGGAAATATGTCAATATGACCTGCACACTTTGTATGCACCTCATTGAATAAAGGTCATGGGTTATACACGCTCTCTGGCCCGGGTGAATACCTGTTTGGAATGTATTTGTTCACAGGTAAAAAGCAAACTTGTTCACAAAAGCCATTGGGGTAAATGGTGAAGAGACACGGCAATCAAATCGACATAACCTGCCACCTACTGCACTTCTCTTACAAAGGGCCGAAGTGAAGTAAAAAAGAAATCTAGACGGAGGTTGGAAATCAAAGACAAAATTGACTATAAACACAAAAAACTGTCCCAGATAAACAAATATATTTTGAAATGAACCTTTTTTTTAGACATACACGTAAATAAAACCCACAAATCTATTTTACGAAAACGACTTGTTCGTTGGTATCTCCACATTTTAATCAACTGAGTGTAGTGGCTTGCTGTATACATCACCGGTAAACGTAAACGGCGCCCTCTGTGATACCTCACAAAGTTGTATAACTGTTATCTACACAAATATAATGTGCTATAGGTTTTAACCAGTTCGCGCCGGATGACGTATATAAACGCAAATATTTCCCCAGATTCAAAACGGATGACGCATAAACACGCCAAGTTCAAGTTCGGAAATGTGTGTCAGCAGCGCGCAAGGCCGGAAATGCGTGGGTGTGCTTCCCGGCACTATCAGCCTGAACACGCTTCGGATTGAGTTTCGTTAAAAATAATCCCGCCCGTGGGCTCGGCGATGTTAAAATAATCCCGGCGCGAACTGGTTAAACCACTGAAAAAGCTCCGCTGCTTTCTGTGATATACATCGTACGGTTCACGTAGTGGGCGCCTATATCCATATGAGGAGATATTTAGAACTACGCACACATGCAATGCATATACCATAGACATGAAAAAAGGGGTGTTTCACAAAACATGGAGTAAAATTGTTAGACAAAATCGTTGTAAATAAAGTTTTGACTGTTTTGACTTTTCTGACTGGAAAGGTATTTATGAATGAAATTGGAATAAATTTGTTTTAATAACATTGAAAATATATGACAATGATTAATGTTAATGCCCCCAAAAGGCAAGATGACCAATCATCCAAAGAAATAGCTGCTCCGCCCACGAAACAATAACCAAGATCGGAATTGTTCATATCAAGTTACCGATCCGCCGCATTCCACGACATAAATCATTCTATAACATACAAGGCATTCCCTTTATAGTTCCAGCGCCAGTTACGCGTGCAGTGCCATCAATGCACATCCTTCACTGGCATTATCAGGAATCAACCGCATCTCGTAATATCCCGTGCTGGTTATGGAGATAGGAAACTATTCTCAAAATGTCAGCCCCCGCTCCAGTATTTTTTTACGAAGAGATCAGTTATCTTTCTTCGTAAGTTGGTGGTGATTTTCACTTCAAAGAAAAGTCACTCCTCGCGGCAGGGCATCAAGCGGCATGGTTCGACCATAGAGGATTGGCTCGACCTTGGAGGAATGGCTCGACCATGGGGGAATGGTTCGACCACGGAGGAATGGTTCGACCATGAAGGAATGGTTCGACCATGGGGGAATGGTTCGACCATGAAGGAATGGTTCGACCATGGAGGAATGGCTCGACCTTGGAGGAATGGCTCGACCTTGGAGCAGTTTTCGCATTATCTGCCATTTCGTCACGACTTGATGTCGTGTCATGGTGTATTTAAAATCAAACAAGAATGTTGAATTTCTTCCTCCATGACACAAGTCACCAATCACCAAACCAGATTAATAAAGCTCCACATTTTCGCTGGCTTTAGATTTTACAATACAATTTTTAAAAAAACCAAAGCATTGGTTGGGAAACTACCGAGCAGTGATAATGTCCACAACATGTAAACTGTATCATGGCAAATAAGAGAGTTATGTTCAGTGATCACTGACCAAAAACACAACGAAATGTTACCTCAAGTACAGGTCGTTAATTTATAAACGGGAATATGTATGTCTTCTCATGGAGGAATAAGATTGGTCTGCTACAGGCTGCTAGAAAATCAATTACTGCATCTGCATGTAATGCAAAGGAAACTGGTGTTAACATTAAACGTACCTTTGTTCGGAATGTGCACAGTCGTCCCCTCCTTCTGATCCGTCTCCACCAAGCACTGTGTAAAGAACATGAAAATAGTACTACTATAAAAAAAAAACCATGCAAGTTGGTTCAGCATAGAGCTATAAAAAGCTCCATGGTTTACTAAGCCGATCCAGCATGGCCGTCTACAACACAGAAGGGGTTGTACAATGGTTTTCGGGGCCTTTCAGTGGTTGCCAATATGGCTTGTGTTTAGAGCCAATCAATTACCGCTGTGATTTGACCTAGATTGTCGCATTTTGCGGGCACACTCTCGTCTGATACCCAGACTCGCCAGAAGGTAGACCCCCACTGCAGGATTTGTTTTTCTTGTGACCTCCATCCGCAGCAGCACATGGAGCTGCTAAGCACAAATATTTACTTAGCACAAAACAATCTCGCCCAGTAAAAAAACAGGTTACCAGCCAAAACTCTATGAGCTTTTCATGCTAAGAAAAATAAATAAAATAATGAATACCAGTCACAAACAAAAGTTTGTAACCCTGTCTTCCTTTCAAGGAAGAATGTTTATGCTAAGCAAATGTTGGTGCTTAGCAGCTCCAAGAAATTGGTTGTTATGTTATTTGGTCTGCATGGGTCTGAAGGAACAGACGAACGGCCATGTTTGATCACATCACGGAGGAATAAGAAGAAACATCCAAGTCAAGAAGAAAGAACCTTGGAATCTCGACAGGGACGACAAAAAAAGGAATGCAGTAGAAAAAAAGCGTTATCATAGCCTTGCTTGAAGCATGCTTGAAGCCAGTGGTGGCCTTATTTCTAAATATTCCAATCAGTGACTTTTGGGGAGATAGGAATGTCAACACGATGTTAGCCTAAGGTTTGGCCTCAGGACTTCGATATAAATCCCCTAACCTATTCATTTTCGAAAATTACAACAAAAGCAAGTGTACTACCGTTAGGACCGATAGTTCCATTTCAACAATGGTGAGGAATCAGTAACTATGTTTACTTGGTAATTTATCAAAATCCACAGTCCATTCCAGAATCCAAATAATTCGACATGATTAATACAAGATAATTCAAGATAAGACCGATATAACCATTTGACCTTTGACCTATTTGGACACATGATAGCCGGTGTTATATGAAAATCAGAATTCTGTGAAAACCGGACTCCTTTTTTGTTTCTATTGGGTTAATTGGGTAAAAAGTTGATAAGGTGCAAATTGGGTCCGATCCTTGGAATACCTCTACTGACCAAACAAAATACGATCGCCTCCGCCTGGCATCTTTGCATGCATCAGACAACGGACGCGTCCGGACGTGTCAATCGACAAGTCATCAAATTACCAACGAACAAACTCAGGCGAAAATTATGGGGGAAAGGCGGCAAAACTAAAGAAAGCAAAATGTGCATGTCAGCTGTTTTTCATTTTTTTATAACATCGAGGTGTTTGGCTCGGAGCAACAACAACAAAAGGCTACAAAATGCCTCGGGAATTTAGTGCTGGGGTGTTGTTGTACTGCAAGTCTGTCTAGCTTATCCGGGTAAACAATTAGATGTTGCTGGCGTCGTTAGCGAAGCAAGGTCATTTTTTAGTAAACGGGAGATGTAAACTCGTTTCATAGGACACCTTATTAGTTCGACATCATCTTCAATTTCCTTCAAAATGCCTTTAGTTTGAAGCAGGGTGTTAGATGGCGCACGCTAGTAGTAGTCTGGTCACAATACATGTACATGTAGTTGCTCACCCTCATGTATCGATTACCAGTATTTTCTACCGTCAGATGAACAATAGCTCTATAGCTCTTACAATAGGCAACAGCTAGAGGTCAACTTGTTTACTGACTACAGATAGCGCAGGCATTTTATGATTAAATATGGCCTATTCTTTCTCTATTGGCCTACTGAGTACCGGTAGGTATACATGTATAGCTGACGTGTTACTGTTTCGCAATCTATGTGTAAATGTTTACAATGTTAAAAGTTTGTAAGGGAACGCCAATGTCAGCATTGTAAATCATTCAACACAAGCGTCGGCAATTGTATCCGAATAGATAGGCTAAATAAAGTAACATGTTTTACGAGCCTACCGAGGATAACGCCAATGAAACACACACGTGCATCAATCCCAACCCCCACACTTCTTTTTTCTACATTTCAAAAAGAAAATTTGATTTAAAGATCGTTCAAATAATTCCTCGTGCTTATTGAAACTGCTGCATAATGCTAGCTATGATGATCCTGGTGTTATGTATGCATAAACGTTGAAATAAATGACGATGACATCATCTTACCTTCGACAAGGAGTTCGGCCTCGCTGTATGCTACCCCAGCAGCATTCCTAGCCTCACACTTGTACACCCCCTCGTCATCAGGCCCCGCCTCTCGAATAATCAACCAACACAGATCCTCCCCTTCAAACTCCATCCTGTGGTGACGGCTCTCCTTGATCATATTTCCGTCCTTGTACCAACACACCTGCGGCTCAGGAAAGCCCGAGACCCGGCAATCGAACCGGGCGGCGGTGCCTTCAAAGACATCGCAATCACGGAGATCTTGGTGGATGGCGGGTGGCTGGTAGGTTCTCTTGCGGGTCCTATGGCCCCGATACACGGCCTGGATCGTGGTGACCGCGTTGGTGACTTCCCGAGCAGGGTTATCCAGGTCTATATCCATGCCCTCCGAGTCTGACGTGTGGCTGTTGAAATCGGCAAGACCGTGGTCCGAACTTGCTCGGTCGTACGAGTCGGCAAAGTCCGAGGTGCGGTCTGAACTGGTCAGGTCGCTGCCGTAGTTTGAGAAGGGTGCCTCCGTGTCAATGGTCAGTTTATCCCGTGTGGGTGCGAGCTGAGTTACGGTCAGTGTGGTAGAATCGTCCGTATTATCTGCTCCAGCGCTTATTGTGTCTTTATCAATAGCTCTGCTGGGAGGCGAATCCTCCGTTTTGTAACTTTCCAAGGGCCGCGCTTGTATTCCTCTAACACTGGCTTGCTGGTGCCGCAGCGGCTCAGCCCCACATTTCAAATCCACATTAGAATCGTCACAAGTCTCTGCTTCGGTCTGCTGCTGATCGTCTTGCTTCCCTTGTTGTCTGTTAGCGTCCTCTTCTCGCTTCGCCTTCAGCAGGTCAGCCAGAGAAGTTGAGTCGTTTGTCAACGGATCCTGGCCTGTTGATCTTTTGTGGTTACTGAATAGCCTGAGTGCCGTCATACGACCAATGGCTCTCACTGCAGTAGCCGTTTTCTGCAGGGCAAAAACAAGTTGGTGTATAATTGGAACACTGTGTATACGAAACTATCACAAACCTTATTTTCCCCAGAAGAGGACCTACATTGACGACAAGTTATAAACGAAACAACACAAGCTGCCTAGGGGGCAAACAAAATTGGAACTTTCCGCGCTAGCATGTACATGTATTTTCCTGGTTTACAACACCACCACGTTTGTGTTCTGTAATGAATCCTTGGTCGCTGGTTCACACAATAGGGCTAACATTACACGCACTCTGCGCCCATTAACCGCAGGAATATGTAAATATCCCCTGTCGAGTGAATTTACAATTAACAAGTGTGTACAAAGGCTATCTGATTTCTAAAAGTAGCTACCGAGGCTGTGGCATGTGCTGATAAAACAAGGTCGGCTTGACCTGACCGGATCGCTTTTCGATACAGCAAACTTTTGCAGACGACGCGAACAATAGTGGGAGTTTAGTTGTAGCCTATTCAAAAGAACCAGGAATGCAATAAGACATCTCCTTGAGATTTCTAACCACTCACACACTTGGCGACGCCGGGATATTTTTCAAGTCCTATTTTTCTCAAACCTACATGTAAGGCCTAATACTAGTCACGAAATCGGGAATGTTTGTATACTCTCGTAGAGCAAGGTAGGTACTGTGATTCGGAATAGCACATCGCAACTAATACCGCAGCATATGCCACAAGTAAAAACAATAATTTTAACAACTCATTCCTTCCGAGACGTAGTCTCCAGTTTATTATTTATTATATCTAACTGACTTGCCAAAGTTGGATTCGAACCATCGGCCCATGACAATGCAAGTACCATGTTCGCGCCGTATAGATAAATCATCTCAATATTACATGCAGATAAACAAAATTATAAATAAATAAATAAATAAATAGACTGCCTCCGAAGAAAAGTACAATATCTACTATGCCAAAATATTTATGATAAACAAGTCGTGAGGGCAAACATACCTGCTTTAAAGTGTTATCGTTTGCGTTAAAGTATTATCGATTCTACTTTCAATTTTTTTTTTCAATTTTTTTTTTCAAACACGAACCCAGAACACGATTTGAAGAGGAAAAATATAACTTTATTGGCTGAAACCCTAAACAATAACGATGTCTGCGGTTTAGATAATCTCCATGTTCTCGTGTTACAAGAAAATAGAGAGTAATTGCCCCCCTTAAAAGTGCTTTAAATCAGAGGTCAAGCTATTAATCTCAACCAACATGGCTGGCAGCGTTTACCCAGTCAGTAAAGCACGAATTCTCTGCGATCCTTTATTAAGCCGAACAAAAAAACAAGCCCAGGAATGGAGTACTAAACAATCGAGATGGAGAACTTCAAAGCTAACCGGTACATTTCCGTGGTTAATGCGGGTCAAATCACTTACCGGTTCATGGGATTTACAAAGCTCGCGAGACACAGGGCTATTGGGATTAATAGAGGTCAAGAGGTCAGGTGTAAAAGTCCCGAACCCTTTTTTTAAAAATGGTCTGCAAATCGGAGGTGGAAAACCAGAAAATGCGATGAAGGAAACAAGAAACCGAATAAGGACATGAAGTATAGTCCCATTAGGGCGAACTTCATGCACCACAACAGCTTGAAGCTGTTTCATACCAGTTGGACTACCGCGCTTCACGCATTGCTGTTGGGGAATTACTTTAAAGACATTTGAAATCATTCAGAATGTGACAAAATTGGAATTATCAAAAGGAAATAATTGGTTTACCGACGCAGTCGACAAAACGCACTAACATTCAGACAGAAACTTTAGGCTTATGTGATTCTAATCTATTAAAGGTAGGATACACCATTTGCAGATATCGAAAATTGTTACTACCGAATTATTAAGAATTGTCTTACTTATTTGAAAGTAAATAATGATTGTAGACATCCAGCACAATGATTGCGCTAGATATTCTGTAATTGTTCCAACAAATTGTTCCAACGCCGGTTGAAAACGAACGCCTATTTTCTTGCATTTCTCAACATCGATGATTGTAACAGGTCAGTTAAACGATATTTACTATAAAATATAACACCCCCCCCCCCCCCCCCAATCCACCAATCCTACCTTTAACCATGATGAAACTCCAGTCCTGCACACAAGAGACCCGACCTCACATTTAAAAATAATTGGTAAGCCTAATCTTTTTTTTTTTTGTTTTTTTGTTTAGCGCAAATATTTTTGAGGAAATCGATTTGTCACGGTGACAGGTCAACACGTGTGGGCCAGGCTTGAGGTTTTTATTAGATTCATGCTAGCTCTCTCTCTACACAAGAATAATTTATGACTTGCTTATTATGGCCATATTTGTCAAAACTGTAAATCATTTCTGGGCCGCCAGCACCAAAAGGGAAGACCATGTGTGGCATTGAGTATTTATTCCGAGGTAAAACGTTTTTGTTTGGGTTAAGGGTTTTAATGGAACGGGGCGTAACAAATGAACAGTTTACTCCGATAAACAATTCAAGCAATATGCTGAGTTTATGAGTCAAAAAAATATATACAGGGTGGCCCAATAAAAACAGACAAGTACACCTCCACCACCCAAAAAGCCAAAACTACCTATATGGATGTAGAATCCTTCTACAATATAGAACAAAAATGATACTGTAAAAAGTTGGATAATTTGGGCAAAGCTACACATAATGTCAAGGTTTACGGTATGTTTATAGAGCCAGAGGGGAGTTTATCCGTCGACATGCTAGTAGGCCCTACATGCACTTACATTTATTCACATCATTGTTGAAATGACTCGAATGCATTCTGTAACGGTCACCGATACTCGGTAACAGTAGGCGCAAGAGTGCTTTAAAACAGTCAACAAACTTTTGCAAAAATAAACAAAATGCACAATACATTTTCATAGCGACTAGGCTGACGAACTAGCTAAACAATAAACGCCAACATCTTTGAATTCAGAAAGTGTTCCGGGAATATCATTCACGTTGAACATGTACTTCAGTTTCCCCAACAATACTCATCTGATGTGAGAACGGCTCTTTGACAAAAAGACAACACAAAACCACTCGTCTGAATGAACAACTCAATGTATCAAAATGTTCCCATCATTCGAATATAACAACTTCCAATGACGATAATAGAGTAACACCATCCCAGCAAGGTCTCACTAAAGGAAAGATTTCCAAAGTATTATCCCTATAAACTCAATCGACAAAATGCAGCACATTGAGACAATTATGTAATCCAAGCTTGCAACTCACCCTTGACAGCAGGGTTTTGCTCTTCTGAGAGTTTGAGATCTTGGCATCCATAGTGAGAAAGGTAAGCAAGCAAGATGCGGAAGCAACAACGAAAAGAACCGACAGGTTGTCCACTCAGCACTCCCAGGCAGCGTAGACTGACTGCGACCTCAACAAGACTCCATAGTCCTCGTTAAAACCTTGCCTGTTCTCTCTATAATCCCGCGGTTTTATTCCACTTTCCCCGCCGAACAAGGTAACCGATTGTTCGGTCCAGCAAGGCCCGCAAGCGAGTGACCCTCTTCAAATCGCTGCAGTCTGCACCCGTAAAACTTTAACCACATCTGATGACGTCAGGTGTTTTTAGATCACGGAGATCACCTCCTATAGCTTCTAGTCCTAGAATGACAACCTAGAAGGACAACCCTATAGAAGGACGACCATTACCGCCTCACAGCGGTTGGTACTTGCGCCATCATTCTCTCCCCCACTCCTCCCCCCCCAAAAAAAAAAAAAAAAAAAAATCTTTTAGGAAGACTTGCAAGAGAGGTCACTCCATAACATAACAATGCACACGCCCACACTAATGCAGCCAGACATTGTCCAAGAGTGCCTTTCTGCAGGGGCCCAAATCTTTGACAAACCATAGAGAAAGGAACAAATGAACAAACAGAGTAACACAAATCCCAGTAGTATCAGATCAATTTTTTGAACAAAGTCATCCCGAGCTGGTATTGAAGAAACGTTCGGGAGAAAATACTTTCTAAATTCCCTCAAGTCCCATCGGCAAGAAACCTTCGAGTGCAACGACCTGCTGGTTTTTTTTTTTATTCCTTTCAAGTTTTGACTTCATATACAGTAACAAGGACGCTTAGTTCGAGAACTAATGGCCATGATTAGGAGGCCCGCATTGTGAATAAAAGCTAAAGGAAGTTTATGAATGAGGAAAAGAATGCTGTCTGGCTCTATAAACATTTTATTGTCCTTGTATAAACACTATTTGGCCAAAGTTATTTGAATTGGTTATAGGGCTACTGAATGTGTGGTCATTAGCACATTTACTGTATCGTCAAAGGTTCTTGTTTAGTTATTTTTGCCAGAATACACCCTCCTGATGTACTCAACACACAAGGTTTTAATAATCTCTTGGGTGTTGTGTTGTGTTGTTAACAAGTTCGCGCCGAGATTATTTTAACATCCCAGAGCCGAGGCGCGGAATTATTTTTAACGAAATTCGATCCGAGGCGGGTTCAGGCTGATGGTACCGGGATGGACACCAATACAAGTTCAAACAATTGGTAATGCCAGACGGCGATCGCGGAAAAAAACAAGAACAACATACGAACCACTGCCCAACGCCGGTTGAAAACGAACGCCGATTTTCTTGCTTTTCTCCAGTATCCATGATTGTAAAACTTCGGACAGGTCAGTTAAACGATATTTACTATAAAATACAACCTCCTAAATCCAACCATTCATGATAATTCAAGCCATTAACAATGGTGTATCCTACCTTTACAGTAGATTCACTTTACATTCAAGAGTTACAGCCCTAAAGACAACATTACAACCCAAAACATATAGTACAGATGTACATAATGTACGTTTGGAATAATATAGCATCTCAAACACGACTTCTGCCGTCACGTGTAAGTACATGCATTTGTTGGGCTGGCCGGTTGCGGATCAAGGGTTGGGGTTCTATCCCCCCAAAGCGTATCCTTTCTGAGTGATCCACGTTTGCTATTTCCCAGGTTTGCAATATTACTAATGCTGCTCAAGTGTTCATACACACTGTTAAAAGGTTGGGTAAACAAAAAGTTGGGCAATACAACTTAACCAAGGTCTAATTTATCATACCAACGGAAGCCTACATTATAGCGACACACAAGCGACATTCCTCTACAATTGTTTAAACAAATAACCGATAAATGCTTTTATGGTTTCATATTTCACGCCTCTTAGAAAATAATTTTCTTTCGTGAAAAAATTGGTCTTAAAGGAAGTAGGCCTATGTTGTTTCGCGGACTTGATAATGTGAAATGACTATCGTTAAAAGTTTGAATGTCAATCAAAAACCAATCCAACATTTTTTCCGTCTTTGTGTATTTTACAAAGCATATAAAAATGTGTTCCATTTTCGGATTTTGCTTGTGCTTAGAAAACTGTACAACAAAAAATAATCATGGAGGATACCGATAATTTCTTTAAAAGGCTCACGACTGCCGAGAAACATTTTCTAATATCCGCCTCGCTCCCAGGGCGCGTCTCTGTATGACATTGCGTGACATGCAGGAAATTTGCTCATGGGTAAACATCAAGATGTTTCCAAGTGACTTCCAGTTCGGGGGGGAGTGACTGCTACCTTTAAGCTGTATACGTTTTTGTCTACAGAGGGCGCTATGACTGTAAACCAGTCAATGGAAGGTTCATCCAAGATGATTTTAACGACGACAGGAAATGGTATATCAAGTTAAAATTAATCGGATGCGTTATTAGTAACAATAGTCTAGAGAGTGCGTAGGTACGGAAGTGGGGGGGGGGGGGCTAAGAAGGGATTTCCTGGAACTCATATTGTGCATGGAGCTATGAAGAGATGTCATGAACTGAGTTCGGTGTCTGATATAGTCTTCTTCAGTCTACAGCAGTGGAAAAATTATGTTTGCAAAAAGTGAAAAACTTACCGAAGAACTCACTGCAGGTGCGTTAATGCGGGCTGGTTGTATGGACACGGTGTACCTATTGCGTTCAACCGTGACGCCTATTGTTAAGCACGTTTTTCCCAGCGCCGCGCATCAGCAGGCCGCAGGCCGCAGCTTGGCGCTGTGCAGCGGCGCGCCGATACAATTTAATTGCACGCTGGGTCTAAAATAGAATCATTTAAGCGCCATGCGACCCAGGATTTGACCCGGGGATTTGAACACTTATCGGATAAGCGAGAGCCGAGGGAAGATTTTGATATATTCCTATTTTTGTGCTTACCTGCCATCTCCGTCTTGCCATGTAACCTTTGAGTCGCAGCGACGCACCTCGTAACTTGTTGCTGTGCCGGTGTGTCAGGGTTCTCCTGGCTAACCACGGATGCTCCAAACACTCAGCGACTGTACGCCTATTCCTGAAGAGTAAACGACAGGGGAAACACAGGGAAAACAGGGGTTTTAGATCAAATAAGGTCTACAGGAGCAGATAGCAAGGAGCCAGGACTTAGAGCCTTGGTGTTTTCGCTCCCAGGCTTCCTCTACAATTGGTGGTTACCTAAATACGTAAATCCAGTAAAGGTAAACATTTCGCGATAAAAGAAAGGCAGTCTTGAGGGTGTTTTAGACCAGGAAATGACCAGTGGTTACAATTCCCATGGTTTATAAAATAGACGAGAGTATAATGTGTGATCCTCGAGTGGTTTGTATTGTATACGTCGATAGGCACTTGAGGCGGTTTGTGCAGACCAGACATGACAAGACAAGACAAGATAATGGCTCGGTTCTTGTTTGGAGGATGAGAAAGGCCACTTGGTGGGCGAGTAGAAAGTAGCTGAGTGTGTCCTGTGGGGGACTATCGAACAGGTCAAGACAGGGCAGGGTAAAAGACTCAGAACAAAATATAGGCCGAAGCCTATCGCACTGAAGAATTGATGGTATCACCAAAACATTTATGGTGATAACCCATGCATTATTTCATGGTGTGGTTTATGGTTTAACTATAGGCCATGGATAGGATAGAACAAAACTAATCGCAGGCTACTACATGTATATCCATGGCATGGTTTAAGCTAGCTGTGTTCCACTTACGCGAACGAAACGTTCGGAGACGTTCGCTATTTATTTTTGGTACACGTCCAATGAAAAATTGCGTAGTTGGCAAACGTTGGCAACGTTCAGGTGAGTGAAACGCAGCACTGGATGACTATTTTAAAAACACTGTACATGTACTGTACATGTAAATGTAAATTATATGAGGGTTTTTTCCAGGTCATCCGGTTTTCCTCCCTCCTGAAAAATCAAACACTTTCGATCTCAGGCTGTGCTCCGTAGTCATTATGAGTCGATGTGGCCGGCTGCCGTAGGCGCCTTTACGTGCCAGCGACTCGACCACGTTGTAGCCGCGTCCTTCGCAATTCAGCACACCAGCTGCGAGTAAGGATGATTAGCCTCCCCCCAATTATTATAATTATTATTATATAGGAGTACACATGCTACATAAGTGCCTTCGCTTAGAAACATTTGCTCCAACAATAAAATGTCAAACCGACCAATCACGGGTTAGCCCCACCCACTTACTCTTTGTCCTTGATTAATAATTTGATGATGAAATCCTTGGCGTCACTTGATACGTCGTCAAAAGCCTCGTCTTCAAAGTCCCAATCTGTCGCCGTGACGTTGTTGAGCGTCTCTGCTTCTGAGTCTCCCATAAACGGAGACAGACCGCTAAGTCTAAAAGACAGAGAGAAAATTGTTTGGACATCTTCAGTCTTATAAGAAAGTATCAGGTATGCATTGGGGATATGTCAACATTATTCAATACTGGTTTGCAAGCGACCAGAAACGCAAAAAGAACACAGTGGGACAACATGACGAAAAACTATTTCGTTCAAAACTGCCGTTTTCTGTTTTAATTTGGTTTTGTCTTTGGTTTTGGTAGAGCAGAAAAATGATGACCAAAATGTCATCTTTAACTTTCTTATCAATTTTTGGTGGGTTGACTGATGACCTTTTGGAGCAATTCACAACATGGCTAAATAACGCCACTTTCGGACCCAATTGCAGCCAAAATATACTCAGAATTGGGAACCGAAATTCCGGGCCATAGGTGCAGCACGATATTTCTCCATTTAACCAAATCTATTGCTTTCAGAACTCAGTAACTCTCTAATAATTTAATAATTACGATGTATAACTTGTATTCATGAGTTTGGCGGAAGGATTTTTGACCTATTTTTAGTATTTACTGGGTTCTATACACATAAGGACACACGTGTTCCAGGCAGGAGCTGCCCTCGATCGATACACCCGTGGGAGTCGGAAGTATTACTCACAACACATAGCAGATAACCCCCAGACTCCACATGTCGGTCGGAAAGCCAATCCGCTCGTAGTTAACAACCTCAGGGGCTACAAACTCCGGTGTGCCGAACAGCACCTTGACGTTCTCATCCGGGTCTAACTTCCGTGACATCCCGAAGTCGATTAACTTGATGCTGGTTGAAAAATTCAAACAAAATGTCAACTGTACTACGTTTTTTTGTTAATGAATGAACGAACATTCATATAACTCATTGCTTCCCTTTATGCAAACAAAGTACACATTTTTGGATGGACAATTAGGAATTGTAATTAACGACGTTTTATTCACATACGTTTACTTGTTATGATTATGATGTTAAGAAAATGAAATAAACATGAAATAAACATGTTTCCTTTCTCTCAATGTACATTTCTAATATATTCAGGCAAACTAGAAATAAAGTGCATTGTTATATACAATGTTGTCTCGTTGGCGACAGCAGAAAAAAGAAAAAAGAATATTTAAAATCACGGACACACAGTTGTAATTTTTCCAACTTTTTTTTTCTCCTGTGACTTTTCTTCATCGGACACTTCATTTATCATTCAATTTGTTTACAGCCCATTGGGAGTATTTTCCATATCTCCTCTGCTCAGGAGAAAATACAGTCAGCGACCCAGGGATATAATAGTCGGCTTAGATCTCCAGAGAGAGTGACAGACAGGAAAGGCACAATTTAGCATGAGTTGATTTTAACTTTCGTATCATGGTTCAATGTACGAATCAAAGCTAAAAAATGATATCTAATTTTCTTTATGGAGGCAGTTGGATGGGCCCAGCAAATGTTGGCAAGACCTTATTTTAAAGGTAGTATACACCATTGGTCATTGCTTGAATTATCATGAATGGGTAGATTTGGGGGGTTGTATTTTATAGTAAATATCGTTTAACTGAGATGTCCGAAGTTTTAGAGTCATTGATGCCGAGAAAAGCACGAAAAACAGCGTTTGTTTTCAACCAGCGTCGAGCAGTTATTCTTATGTTATCTTTGTTTTTTTCGCGATCGCCGTCCGGCGATCGCTAATTTTTCATTATAAAATTCAATTTTTCGGAATAATTACAGGATATCTAGCGCAATCATTTTGCTGGATGCCCAGAATCAACATTTACTTTCAGATGAGTAAGATATTTCTCAATAATTCGGTAGTAAATATTTTCGATATCTGCAAATGGTGTATACTACCTCTTTAGGTCACGTTTTTAAGTATGAACAGTTTTTAAGAGTCGTCTGTTAAACTGAGATATATGAAGAAACAAGTTTTTATAACTGGAGAAAGAAAATAAACTACAACAAAAGGTAAAACAAGAAACCAAAAAGCTGGCTTGATCTTGCGACTAATCTCACCTTGTTCCTATTTTATCCACGCACATAATGTTTTCTGGTTTGAGATCGAGATGGAGAAAGTTGTATTGATGCATGTGCTGTACTCCCTCGCACACCTGGCGCATGTACATGGTAACCTCCCTCTCAGTCAGGTCGAAATCGTCATCTACTACACGCTCGAAGAGTTCCCCGCCTGAAATACTGCAAATACGAAATTGATTTAAAACAATTGATTAAAAAAAGTTCGCCTACATAGAGTACAGTCGATCTTTTAAATCTAGGGGAACTAGGATTAAAATTATCACTAATTTCAATCAATAATTAAAGGCATTCGAACCTTACAAAATGTTTCCGATTACCATAATATCTCCAAATATTTCGCAACTTTCACAAATTTGTCAAGAACTTCTCAAAGCACAATGTTCCGAGCATGCGCAGGAGACCGATTTTAAAACTGCCTGTCAACAGAGGGCGCCCTAAAAGGTAAATGGATCGTCAGCCATGTCACTGTTACTCTCTATTTTTGCAATGACTCAATGCATATCAATCAATGAAGGGTGCTCACATTATTTAAGTTCACCGAGTGTGTTTCCTTGTCTCCGGGCATAAAAACATTTATCAATCACGACGGAAATCATACGACAACCAGACATCACAAACCGGCAGTGACACTAACTCGAAATGAAACCATTATATTTATTGAACCCTAACCTCTTATGGGTTTTTTCACGTGAACGGTGAACCCCCATTGATCTTTCCTTTTAGGTGAGCCGTCAACATAATAATGACAAGTTTCCAGGGAGAAAAAAGAATTATAACAAATTCAGGACTTTCTCTTTTCCCCAGCACCTTAATACTATATCTATAGCCGGCCACTCGATATGAGGCAGACATTGTCAAGACGGAAATGAGACAGCGATTTGAATGTTTCCTGTTCCGGGGGCGAATGCTGACATCCACGGGTGAGTAGAAACGTCCCAGAGAGAGGCGACATAATGCAGTGAATCACGGGCCCTCATGCCGTTTAAACTTTGATGAAACGCAGGTTGTTGTGAAGTTTACCTGGGCCGTTTTCGAAACCACAGGTTATTAGCTTAGTTGCGCCTTTATCACCATTTCCAAACTGCATTCATAAAGCCTAACGGATACAAAGCTGGGGTTTAGAAAACGGCCTTGGTTTCTCTGACAGGTGAGACTTGTCAAAGTCTTCGTTATTCCTTGTTTTCCCGCTCATTATACAGGTAGTGGTATGTCAGCCGGAGGTAGCGATGGTCCTTGTGGAAGTCCGTTGACGGATTAGTCCACGGGGACATCCAATGGATTACGATGTCTGCGTGAGGTGTTCCGAGGACTATTGAGCCGTGGGTCTCAGGCCCGGCGATCCATGAAACCCGATCACCTACCACCTGCAGAAATCCTAGGAGGTTAGGCTGAGTCTATTCATAATGAATTCCCCATATAAATGACATGGGTTTTATTTTTTACGTATCTGCATGGTGGAGCTGCGTAAGGTTTAGGCGGGGTCGCGTCACCGGTAAAAACGGCTAAAAAACATGGCTAAAAGCTCGACAAAGAAACCGACCGAAAAATAAAACAAACATTTTTGAATTTTGGTATACAGTGTATTCGGGATCGACACTGTCGAAAATAGAACAATCAGAAAGCTAGAAATTTGAATTATAAAATGAAATCCATAGGTGGCTTTTTGAAATTGAATTGAGAATGGACTAGAGCTCGACAGTGTTCAGAGGCAAATTAAAGTATCGTCATGCGTCATGTGGACAATTTGTTTGAAACAACGTACACCAAGATTTTTAAGCACTCACTCCAGAATTGGTCGGTTTGCTCGGTCTTTCTCAAGTGAAGTCAACAGATGGCGCCCTATTGACGACATCGCACACTTACTATTCTGTGACCATGACAACCCTGTTGGCGGTCTCGAACGCGTCCACACACTGCAGCAGCTTGGGATGTTTGAGTTGGTTCATCGTGTCGATCTCGTTTCGCGCCATGTCCTTGTCCTTGGACTTGAGTGCCTTGATGTATTTGGCCGCCCATACTTTCCCTGTCTTCTTCTCGATACAGCGGTACACAGTGCCGTAGCGCCCCCTGGTAGAAAATAGTTGATAACGTTTAAAACTTCTGGGGGCGGGGGGTGTGATAAAAACACGAGACATACATGTTCAATTCTGAGGCTTTTGTCACTTTCATCACTTTATTTTTGTGTGTGAAATGTGCGCAGGAAAAAATGAAATAATTATATTTGTTTCCCATTAACAAAAACAAATCTTGCTCTATGTACAAAAGTAATGGTCACTCATTAATTATTCGGTTCATTGACCTGCTGTATTTGCTTGACCGGACATTTTGGCGGGACCCGTTCAAACCACAAAGCAGTCGCCAGGAGGCCAACGCAAGCCAGAAAACACCTGAAGGAATATACCTCAATATTCTTTAAGAAACACCATCTCTGTTTTGCAAGTGATTTTATAAGTAATTTACTCTTTCGGCGAGCCTGTTTCCACTCAGTTTTTGTTTCATTAAAAGAAAAAAGAAAGTATAGCGATAAAGCCGTTACGGAATACATGTTTGTGTCATGTACAATAGTGCATGGGAGTTATCTTTTTGAACTGCGAATAGGAGGAAGGGACGTTTAGATCAGAAATTCACCAAGAAATTTCCCTTTGAGAGGAAACTGGTTACTGATTGTCCGCTTTCCACAAATAAACAAACGATCGTAAACTCTTCCTTATTGTTCCCCTTATGCTTCCTCCGTACATCGGAAGCGCGTAGAGTTTATCTTAGTCATCTTGAAGGTCCTTATCAATGAAGACAGGATGGAAAACCACAACGGAGAAATACGGACAAATCTTGTGCTACATTTATTCTCGGAATTAAAGGCAGAATCAACCGAAATACAGTCCAGACTGCTTATATATTAATTGGAGTTTTCACAATGGAGCCCACGTAAAAGGGATGTGTGTGCACGCATAAAAACCGAAACTTTCTCCGAATTAGCGCGTTAATTTCTGCAAACTAAATAGAAATTTAAAATACAAAATTGTACCTAATAGACGTTTTAGATAATTGGCAAAATCTGATGCTAAAAGATAAAATTTGGTACATTGAAATCGTCATGAGTTCTATGAATTGCATTTACCATTTTTCTTTTATAATAATCACTTTTCTTAGCGGTTCTGGGCATTTGTATAAGGTAAAGTATATTCAATTTAGAATATAACATCAATTTGTTTGTGACATTTGCAGAATTTAGGATCCTTTACATCCAACAAAACAATATAAATATTTGTGTTACAGTTTCCTTGATAACTCAGGACGAGAACTCCTTTTGATGACATGTCAGGTTTATTTGGTATTACCATAAATAGCATCAATTCACAAATCTCTCAATCGAAAATGAATGCCAAAGAAATAGTCACTTCTCCCCTGACTTTGATATAATCGTTTATCAATGGCTCTATCAAATGTTACATTCCTATAGTGGTAGCCTATTTTGTTTTATTGACCTCGGTGACCCTGTGTTTTTGAATTCTATACAACTCTCGACTGGTTGGTATGAACAGAAATCCAAAGGGCAAACAAACGGATATACTGAGGTAGCGTCTAAATAATTACGGGCCTACCAGACAGTGTGTTATTGAATCCAGGTATGGCGCGCTTAAACATTATCATGTCTATGGTATGCCGAGTTGAGGTAATAATGGCGCTTTGTTGTATCAATAAAGATATGGAAAATATTTCAATTTTCTGTCAACATCTTTGTTTTCTGTTTTGATTGATGGGTGCGTTTTTTGGACATACAGCACGAGGCATTTGATAATAAATGAGATGTGCGTCTATTTGAAGAGAGTATTATGTTATTATTTGGGACCTCTAGGTGTGGCAAACGTGGGAGACATTTTCTTTCTTCAAAACTCACAAAGGTCCAAAAATGTCACACCTTTCAGTAGGTTCAATCAATCACCATAGGCGCATATATACCGTAGGGTCCGGTACAGGTGTATATGACGCAATTTCAAACCTTGTTTTTTAAGAAAAAAAATCCCCAACGTGATCGACACTCTAATAATAACGATTTGTTTGTTTCTTGTAAAAATGTATTACCATTATTTAAGGGACAGTGTAGTGAGTATACTTTTTGCAAATATCCAAAAGGTAACCAGCTAAATCATTGTTCAAAAGCTTACTTGATGTAAAAATATTATTAACCACAACAGTCCATAATCTCCAATTACAATACGACTTTACTCCCCGTGAAATTATTTCTAATGGCATGCTGTCATTTTGACGAAAGCAATAAAAGTAGTCAAAAAATGCGTCTTAGGAATTTCTATTAGTAGGTGGTTAAAAATCGAAATCTTAAGAATATTATTTCTCGGAACTAGAATCCACAAAGCTAAAACTTCGTCAGGTTAGTTGTCAAGCACCATTCTAAAAAGTTTAAGAACGTTGGCTGCTTCAAACAATAAAAAATGCACAACTGGCAAATGGTATGCTACCCAGTATAACTTTAACACCTGAGACATAACATATTATTAAGTTGGGTAACTTACTTTCCCAGTTGCTCCTTGATGTCATAGTACTCTTCCACTTTGTCCTTCTTCCTGATGGTGGCTGTCCTGGGCTCAAACGGCTCCATGTCTGCAAAAGCACCGAAGGAAAGTAACGTGTTTGTGCACATTTCAAACAGTTCATCCAGACATTATCGTAGAGGACACCAAGTGCCTATACGAGAGAGGCAATTGTGAATATAGGCCTAGTCCTCATCTAAGATAACCAAACCATTCTGATTCTGCTTTTTTTTTACATGTTGCACTGCTTCCTGTATTGAACACGTACATGTACATGCGTGTATGTATTCCCAGGTCACTTAATTTGTCACAGGTAGAAGTTGATAAAGGTGGAAATTGATCAGGCCTGGGTGAAATTGCCTCTCTAACAACATGACTAACCACTAGGCCGTGGGGGGAGTGGTCAGCAATGCAAGGTGACTTTTGTCACCGAGTGACCGTGGATTGATCAGGTATCTTCAGTCAATCATGAACTGACTTGTTGGTCAGTCGGTCAGTCAGTCAGTCATGAGTTTAGTGAAGAAAACTATGGAGCTTTGTACCCGCCCAGCATCACAATCGTGTCTTGGCTACTCCTGGTAAAATTTGAGCAAAATCTGCAGAAAATTGGCTGCAAAATCACCGATTGAATTGCGCAACGTGACAACCTAATTTGCAACTTTCTGTTATAGGATTTGCCTTATTAGGATAACTCGATCGCATCATCTATCACAAAGAGAACAAAAAGGCAATATGTGGTTACAATGTCCTTCTAAGTGTAATGAAAATAAATGCTATACGCAACAGTACGCAAGCCTAAAGTTTGGTCAACACATTCCAACCGTAGCTGTGGCTTTCGAAGCTGGTTACCTAAAGGCATCTTACACGAGATATACATGTGTATATACCAAGGTTACCAGGCAAACTAACCAAAATAAATTCGTTGATCGATCAATAAATGAATGGATTTAGTTCAATAAACAAAAATCAAAATAATTTGAAAGGTTTTTAGTACATAAAAAGCATTAACATAATATAAATCTTTTTCGTCACGCTGAGGTGTTATTTCCGTCTCGAGTTCACTCCAAACATGCTCTTTTTTCAGCAAATAAAGCCCACATACCGAGGGTCGAGTTACCATCTCACAGCTCGACCGGACACAGAAGGGGGAGTCTTGGGTTACTTGCCCGGCTTTGTCTGTTACTGATTGACGGAAGGTGGTATGTATAAGGTTGTGTGAAAAATGCTATACCTCGACATGACTATAGTCTTGACAAAATAGCTACTTTAGGCTTGGAGGTCTAAGTAAGTAGCCGTACGTGGGAGTGTCAAAGGCGAAATAAATGTGTGCAAGTAAGGGTTTTGGTGGTGCAACTTGTCACCAATGGTTTCTGTTCCAAAGTAAACAAAGAAATTGGCAAGGTGGATTTGAACCTGCGACTTCTGGAATACCGGACCGGCGCTCTACGAATTGAGCTATCTTGCCCTCTGTTGGCGGTCTCCCAAATTGTCAATATCTTTGTTCGAGGGCGGTAGTCAAAGGTCATAAACACCAGATTTCCGTGTGGTCAGGAATCACGCCAAATTGTACGATACAACCTTGGAAGTGACACTGTGGGAATCACTCAATGAGGATACGACTTTTTATCTTATAATACACAAATAAACAATGTTGTTTTTTTGTGACAAATCTCTGAAAGCAGGTAGACATTCCAAAATGTGATGTTTTACAACAAACGTTCGTTTCCCCCTGCATACATTATGCCATTCTTCAAATACCATACAGCAGAACCAAAAACAACATTACGTATACACATAAAAAAAAATTAAAAAGTTAGGTTTGGAATTTTGACCTTGAATATATAATAATAGTGTTCAAAAACACACAACCCTTGCACAATGAGAGTATACGTGTACAAAGGCTGCGTGGCGCGCATATGACTCCAGTCATAAAATAATAAACAAAGTTTCATTATTTGCTTGTTGCGTTTTTGCGTTGTTGCATCTCCGAATCCGATACATTAGCCTGAAATTTGAGGTTGTTTTTTACCTTTTGAATTCAGATTCCTTCGTGCTTATGCCGCGATCAACCTATATTTAATGCACGACAGGGGGCCGTATAGCTTAGGGGTGTCAGTCACACACGCTGCTCTGAATGTCAAAAATTGTCAATTTTTCTCCCCTGCATTAATTAAAGGGCAACTCTTATTATATTTTG
Organism: Crossaster papposus; assembly: GCA_037893245.1. Lineage (NCBI taxonomy): Eukaryota > Metazoa > Echinodermata > Asteroidea > Velatida > Solasteridae > Crossaster > Crossaster papposus. The sequence continues at coordinate 924,441 of JBAIAA010000220.1, read as the reverse complement.
ATTTCTAGTTATTTAGCAAATACAAACAGATTCACTTTTGACTAGGACACTGATTGAAAGAAATAGCACCAATCGACCAATGTTTATATTGAATTATTACATATTAAAGGTAGTATATATACAAAATTCGGTTTGGCTGTCATTTCCAAAGATCATGGATTGGGGATTCGTACTTTATTATTGCTACACTGTTTGCTATACAGTTGTGTGTGAAGATGCTGGAAAAACCAATAAAAAATGCTGTTCTTGTAGTCTGGTTCCACTTTTGACAAAGCATATACCCAGCACGATATGTTGCAGAGGGGTACCCCCCTCTTATCCCTATACTTTATACGCACTCAACACTATTGTAACCTAACCCATCCCCCTTGAAACCTAAAAGGAATTCCTGAGATTCCGGGAACACAATGGTCAACACAAAAGAGGGGGGGTTTCTCTGCCACATATTGTGCTTCATATGACAAAGCAAGGCAATTTGTATACGTCGAGGGTAATATCGGGTTAGGGAACCAGACTAGCTGGTTTGCACCCATTCACGGATGTGTTACCATAATTCAAACAAAATGTAGACTTACTACATTTGATAAATTGAGGGTAGTATCTAAAAAATAGTCACATTTTTCCAAAGATGGTAGGCCAACCATCATTGGAAATTGATACAAAAAGTAGTTACCAGTCCAAAAATCGAATGAATATCAACAAAAGGGAACAATATTAATTAGGATTTAAATCAAGCCTAATAACAGAAGTTAGGGATGTTTGTCAGACTAGAAACATAATAGTAATCTAATGTGTTACCCACATGCGTATCACCAGCTGAATAGCCACGGGGAGCATGAACACAGTTCAAAATGTGGTTGAAAACGGACACGCCTAGAAAACAAAGAATGATCCTACGTCTGTTTGCTTGAAAATATTTTATTTTAATAACGATAATATAATTTAAATGCATTATAAAATAATTAATCAACAATGATTACATTATTGAATTCAATTGTCGCCACCTCCCCCAATAATACCTTACAGTATAAAATTCCCGTTCGGTGAACCATTGGGCAAACTCGTGGCTTCGTACTCGCGCGCTGGTCTTTTTTTCGCGCCAACATTTTGGGCGCGCGCGTCACGCGTCCGGGTAGCCACGCACGCCTTGACTAAAGGCTACATGGTGAGTGTGAAGTTTTGAAACAATTCTGTCGTGTTTTTCTATACTGCAAAAATAGAGAACTTAATATACAATGTCTTTTGGAGAAATACGTTCCGAAGTTCTGAGCCACTAGTTTTGTACATGTACATAAATCAGATTTGATGCATGTACGTCGTCAACCTGTGGCAGAACTGCTGTGATTCAACACCCTTAGGCCAGACACGTTGAGGGGAAGGCAGGTCTATTGAATTGTACACAAACATCGCTAAAGAGATGTTTTATGATCTAGGGACGGTCCAGAGATCTTTAGTGAATTGCCTGGAAATATGCAGGGAAATGCCTAATAATTGAAAAGGAAATAGCACACTGAAATAATTTACGAGTGGGAGGATATTATTCATACCGATTCTCCAGGGTTGGTTCAAGTCAGTATTCTACAACATTTGCTTTTGCTGTAATTTGGAGGGTTGGTATTTTACTGCAAATATTTTTACTCTGATTTGTTTAAAGTTTCACAGATGCTGAAAAAACCACAAAATAAATGCTGTTTTTGTAATCTGGTTTCCTGACCCTACCTACTTCAGACGAAACAGTTAATTATAGTCTGGCCTGCCCCCATTCACGAATGGCGGATTGCAAACATAATGTGGAATAAACAAAGTTGATGTGAAATAAACAAAGTTGTTTTGTTTTTTGGGTTTTTTTTGTTGGGGGGGGGGGGGGGGGGGGGGGGTTTGGGGGGAGGAAGTGTCTGAAAACTGCAGCTGAGCACCGACCGAAATTCGTTTGATGACAACCACTGCAAGCTGACTGAAACGTCAGGTGACCAAGTCTTGTTTTCCTCATCAACCTGTCTTTTACAACTTCACATGGTAACTTCACATCTGCAAACTATACTTCTGACGTAGGGCCTACTGAAATGTTCTTAATATACAAATGAAAAGCCCTTCCCTCGGTTAACATAAGGGACACTTTTTAGCATATCCACGAATTTACAGAATAGTTGGCATTATGGAGACTATAGTTAACAAGCAAGTAGCCTGCAGTAAAATATCTTTTTGTGAAATTTTGTGAAAACCCATTCAACTGTCAAACACTGTAACTGTTGAGAAAGAAATCGCGACAAAACCTTTTAGTAGTAATACGCTGCCGAAAAAAAATATAACAATAACTTATCAACTGAGTAGGGTAATTCCTTCACGAATGTGCAGGAATGTCCTCGTCTTTACAGAAACCCATACCATAGCTAATGCACGTTTTCTGGACCATAAAACCATACAATCCGTGATATTGCTGTACAAAATGTTCTGGTTAGACAAGGTGAATTAACATCAATACTAAAATTTCAAACTGGTCCAACTGGTATAATTTTGATGGTAATTATCTCCGCCGATGAAGTTTTTTGGCAGGCGGATCCTTTTGTCCCTATAGGGGCGAGCATTATGAAGCACGACATCGAGCAGAGACCCCCTCCCCCCACCCCCAACTCTTTTGTGTTGGCCATTGTGTTTCCGGAATCTCAGGAATTCCTTTTAGGTTTTAAGGGGGAATAAGTTAGCCCTCTGCCACACACCGTGCTGGGTATAAGGGGCGAACAAGCCTGGTACCTCTGCCATGGGAGTTACTAGATTCACACATCTCGCTGTCAAGATCGAGTCTGGGAACTTGACAAGAGGAAACATTTGTTTCTAAATTCACCACCCTGTGTTAGTTTATTTTAGTGCAACCCCTGAATAAACACGACAGACCAACAAATGGTGACGGTTTATCCCTGGACTATGAAGTATGATGGCAAACAGTGTATAGCACACCCAATCCTATACAACCCTTTCAACGACCCACCTCACCTGCTCGTCAATTTAATAATATTTGAACAAATTTTGATAAGTGTGTTTGCTGAACCCATATGTTTGGCAGTGTTTGCGCTGAGTGATAGCGCAAGACATTAGGTTATACGGTATCTATCATTTTCAATTGCAGACAATTACCGATCAAATTCCACCCAAATAATCCCTATAAACTAAACAGTTATTCCGAATAAACGTTTAACAGTTTGTACTGTTGCTTAAATTGGACGCAGAATATCGTAATTTTAGGTAAAAAAGAATTGTGTAGGTCAGTCAAATTTAAAACCAGATATGTAGGTTTCATATCGTCCACATTTTATAACATTCATAAATACCTGAGACAGTTTAGCTATTGGTCGAGAGGCCGACACGTGGGTGTGTTTAAAACATGGCCCAGTCAGTTTCAATTCGGACTCCTGCCATGACACATGAATTTTATTGATTGAAACCTCACATAGCATACGCAATACAACCAATGAGTCCGTATTATAGTTCATTGGCGCCATTGTCGTCCATAATCACGCCATACAGAGCAACAGGGGCCAATTTCACGGAGCTGCTAAGCACAAAAATTTGCTTAGCATGAAAATTTGTACTCTGAAAAAACAAGGTTACAGACCAAATGTTCACGTGATCTTTATTGTTTTTGATTGATAATCAGCTGGTTTTTTGCTTAGCATGAAAAACACGTAGAATTTTGGCTGAGAACTTGTTTTTAATGAGAAAGACTTTTTTGTGCTAAGCAAATTTGTGTGCTTAGCAGCTCCGTGAAATTGGCCCCAGGTCTGGTTGAACGCGCGCGTCTCTCTCCTTAAGGGCACGCGCGTGAGGCACATACCAATAAAATATATGGAGGGGTGTTCCTCAAAACACGAGAACAACAGTGTAACTGCGTATGCAACAGCAGCTTGACACACTATAGGCACAACTCACAGCGGAAGCGTTCTTGTAAGGCAAACTTATAAGTACATGTAGCTGCTATGACTATAATATTCAGTCTGGGATACTAGCATCCATGGCGAGTCGTTTTATGAAAACAAACGAATATCCAGACTTTTTCCTAGGTCATGTTATAAAAATGGGCTGCAAAACAACAGACCCCAAGGACGAATGAACAGTCCTTGAAATACCTTTATGACAATAGGATACAAGCAAATAATTGTACCTAAAAACTGGTTTAACAAAATAGGTTTCTTGATCGTTAGTACAGTACAAAATGTAGTAGGGGGTGTGGAAGTTTAAACCACATTATCTTTGAAGACTTTGAACGATAAAGGTGTTGTAAATTGAAATAAAACTCCATTTCACTAAATTAATTTGATGGAGAACTGAGGTCCTCTCGCATCGTGCTTTTAAGTTTACCTTCAGTGGAATCCGTGTCATACTCGTACTCGTAGTCGTAGTCGTATTCTAAATCACTGGCGCTGTCCATGGTGTTTGTTGTCTCTATATCTACCTCCCTTCATACTCCATAAAAAAAGTCTTCTATTAAGTTACAATTCTACAGTTGGGAAACAACGGATGACCCATATCAAATCACCGCTAGGTTGGGATTTCTGGAAGGCCAACGTGAACATTGGGCCTCTATCATTTGTGAAAGGCACAAGTACTGTACATGGCAGAACTCCGGTACTACTACTAGTTCACATTCCACGACTTGATGGTAGTTGATTCTTCTGTTCACGATGATTCTACATAACCAACGATGGAAATAAAATCCAGAATCCATTGACATACACTGTCCAGTGTCTGTGTAATAACCTTGTGTTGTTTCAATTTTCACAGGCTTGAATTCACGTGGTATTCCAACACTAACGAGCGAGCCCTTGTACTGTCCGTGGCCTGACGCCGGTGTAAAAAATATCATCACCCGGAAGCACACCCGGTCTCCATGTGGTGTAGTAAAACACTACCGGAACTCCACGTTAAGATTGATCAACAAACTTACAGCTCTCCCAAAAAATACTGGCCCGAACACAGAAAGCACGTCTGTCTATTCATGACACGAAGTTTACTAAATTATTTTGAAAGCATGAATAATGAATTCGTCACAAGCGTAGGCCTACTGTGCCCACGCTTTTTTTTACACAACCATCAGGCGAGACACAAAGAAAGAATTTCACTTTGAATGAGACGTCAAAGTTTAACCCCTGTGGTTTAACTTCGGGTCAAACCGCACTAGACCAGTAAACCTTCTGGTATTTCATATTATTATTAACGGAACAGAGCCGCAAGACAAATTAATCTCAAACAACAACAACAACACAAACCCAGATCGATACTTTTGATGATCAATCACGATTTCACCCCTGACTGAAATGTATTGTACTAAACAAATGTCCTACTGGTATTCTTTGTTAACCATAGTGGGCGAGTCCATTGTTCTGTAGAGGTATATGTACTGGTTTCATAAACCCATTTTAATTAAAGCTTATCAAGCGACACATGAATTCGATAACACCGGTAATATTTACAACATGGTTCTGTAATTCCTAATATTTTATTCGATTTCTGCTGTGGACAATATTACAGACAGACAAAATAAGGAACAAATTTCAGACATCCATAGAGCTATAACAACTGAAACCAAACCCCAAAAAATATGAAATTTTCAAGTCATTTCTCAAACACTTGATTTGTTCTAACCAGAATTTTAACTACATTTGTACATATACTTCCTCTGTGATTATATAAATAATTACACTTGCGCGTGCTCTTTCGATTATTGAAACCGCAAACTAAAAGCGGGCGGCCACAGACAGCTAGCAGTGAGTCAGTCAATTCGTCGAAGAGTCCTCGTTGATAGAGGGCGGTATCACCTTGTTTCAAGAGAGGAAATACCCCAGTAGGTATTCCACAATGACCCTGACCGAGGAATTATATTACAATAGGAAACAGTCAACTGCGGTAGTTGTGGCGTGGTTGTGGTTTGCAAAGATGTACTTGGAACGTTTGTAATAACAATTATAATAGCCTTTTTATTATTGGTAGAAAAATATATCCAGACTACATCTACACTATTATACTATTTGAAAAACTCATACATACCTATAACATACAAATACATTTCATGTTACTTTAGCAATGATTTGAAATTTGAATTTTTTCCCCGATGTTTTTGGATGTTTTTATTTGTTTGTTTTATTGTCAAGACAGACAGGACTAAAAATGATGTAGTGTACTGCCGCCATCTATTTGTATTGTGACAAAAATAATTATTGCCGCAGCATTCCTTAACTATTTCTCAATCTCTTAAAATAGTCTTTTATTTGCTGGGAAGTCATGCGAAACGTCTCTGGATTATTCTTTTTTCTTTTTTATCTGCTGTGAAATGTAAACATAGCTGAAGCAGGTAAACATTGACATTCTTTTCATTCACATGTTTCCATAACTGCAGTATTTTCTGTGACTGGATAGTGTTGATTGATGACTGCAACCAGCGATTCTCCACACATGTGATCGTTAACCTTTGAATGTAATTAATGATCGTTATGCGTTCAGCTAGTGCTACTGAAGGTTTTAAGAATAGGTTATCGCAAGTGGAATATAATAATACTAGGGGCCTTTTCGAATCCCTGGCTTCGTTTCGATTTTTGACTCCCAACTGCAAGGTCTCTAGCCACATTATGACGCCTGTTGTGCTTTAGAAACATTCACTCGATTGATGTGAACCCGAAAGTTAGACTATTTTAATTTTCTTCCATTTCTATTTGCTTCCCAGTAATTCGGAATTTGGAGGCGAAGCCAAAGCCAAAGACGAAGCAACGGTTTCGAAAAGGCCCTAAGAAAACAGATTATAGATTTACATACAGTCTCAATGTTTTCTCTTCGCAGAATTTTTTTTTATAAACTTACAAATACAAAACTAGGCTCTGCCAAATATAAACTTAGTTGTAAATTATCATGCAAACCTGAGAAACCGCAACAGAAGGGGGCGGCGGGGGCGGCGGGGGGGGGGGGGGGGGGGGGGGTTTGGCGTCTGATATCTTGCTCCATATACAAGACGTCTAGGCCATACTGTTCTAACATGTGCACCTTCATTAATTGAAATTCAAAAGGATGCTGCTTGGAAAACCGATAATGTACGTTTGTTTTTACAGCTGGAGATGCACACAGGAATGATACCCTGCAGGTTTTGTTTAAAAGCTAAATATAACCAGTGAGATACTCACCGTTAGAGATTCGGTCCCGTCCCATTCTTGATTAGATGATTTTTTCGAGTGACACCTTGAGTATACAACCAGTGGATCCTTTCCTTATGCGAATCGCATTATTTTCAAGAGAATTATTGCTTGGCTGCAGAAAGTAATTTGATGTACTGAAACTACCACTAACATTATTTTCAAGTTCTCACGGCCTGTACTGAAAATGATTCTCACAAGGCTCGCGCGGGGTATACATACACACGATTAGTGTGGATAAACTGAACAAGAGTGGGCCTATATCCCGGGATGAAAATAACAAACAGGCTTGTGTGAACAACAGTATTAGATTCGATCGTTATTTCACACAGGAATTTTATCCTACAACTATTAGGTCCACTAACCATTCATCCTCCACATCATTGAGTTACAGATTAGCGTTTCCTATTGTTACTAGTTAATGTCTTCCGTTTCAAAATTCTCATTCAAGCGACGAAACAGAGATAGAGATAAAACTTCTTTATGGCATTTTGGGGACAATGAAAATTTATCAGGAATTTTATCGAGAATTCCTAAAGAACAGAGAAAAGAGGATCCTAAATGAAAGAATCAGCGGGCTTTATACTGGTCATCAATATAAAGCGCAGGTAGCTATGGATTAATAAACCAATAAACCCGTGTACTCCACTTATTTTATTTGATCCTAGACTTACACGACGTGTGATTCAAAAGAGTGTCTTTAATTAGGTGGCATTTTGACAAACGGTTCCCCGAAATGACTTCCTTACTAACCTAACACCAATATGAACACTCATGAGTGAGTCTTCTTATCGCGGAGACCACAGATGGAACTTCCCAACCGTGGACAAAATAACACAAGGGCGTCGAATTTCAATTTTGCATCTCAGTGTTGTATTTTGTTGTTTACAGGATCAAAGAAAAGTCCTCAATTCATACAATAGCTAGGCGCTGATTAGCCTTTTGTCAAGGCCTTCGTGGCTGCGATCCCAAGCGACCGGAACGGAGACCACGCACGCGAGTAGCGAAGCCACGAGGCTTCGCCACTCGACTGGCGCGCGTGGTCTCCCTTTCCAGTCGCTTGAGATCCCAGCCACGAAGGCCTTGACAAAAGGCTAGGCGCTGATGAGAGAGCCTCGGTTTCAATTTGAAATTCGTCTAAGAGGGCGGGGGACTAGACAGAAATTAAAATCCACACATTATGTCAGAAAACTCTTTTTCATGAGCACTGCACGTTTATTTAAGTGCACTACGTACAGGGGGAATACGGCTAAGAAAAAAATCATTTAAGAGATAAATAAAAACAAATAAATAAATATAAATAATCTATGTGCAATGCTCCAACAAAATAACAGTGAAACATTAAATAAGTAGACCCTGATTTGAAAACGTGCTTTGTAATAAATACAGAAAACAAATTAAAATAAATAAAAAAACAGACTATCTACAAAATACCAAATAATGTTGTACTACTGAAGTTACGGGCAATAATTTCAGTGCATTTAATTGATTTCACAATTATTCAAATCCACCTATGAAATAGCGATCGGGTTAAACAAATATTATTAGGCAAGAATATATCTGTTAAGTACTCAATACAGGAAAACGCATGTGCAAGTAAGTGCAAAAAAACTGGACAAACCAGGGCCTGGATTACATAACAATTTGTTTCGTCTAACATTTAAAAACTGACCAGATTCAACATTCATGATTATTCTTGTTCCGGAATTATGTGTGTAATTTAATTAGAGGGGACTGGATGTGGATTTGGCTTTGTCACTAAAAATTGATTAATCTGATTTTTTCCCAATTTCTTTTTCTCCAATTATATTAAACCTAAAAGTAATATTCATTATCAAGGCATAGTCCGAGTAACTTGGACCCTAGTTATCGAATTTTGTTTACATTTGGACATGATCTGGCGGTACTAGTATCGCCAGATCATGTCAACATTTTCAAAAAAAGCAAGCGATAACTAGAGGGTCCAAGTTACTCGGACTAATTAAGGCACTGGTTCTATTTCCATTGCATCATCGATACATAAGAGATGTCTTTATACATGAAAAGGACATAAGAGAAAGCAGGTTGTTAAGTTTTATACTGTATTTCGGATATAAGACCGATGAAAAATGAACACAAATGATGCATGAAAATTTTAAGGAAGACTAAGTCTGGTCAGTTTTTAAATATTTCTTTTATTATTTTAAGTTATAGTTATTACTCAGGTGTAACACGAAACTGAGGGATGTAAGGTAATAACATCTGACCCCCCACAATCATTCAAGATGTTAACGCCTACAACTTAGACGACAAGTGACAATCTTGAGAATCACGTGATTACCACCACGAAACCAGGCGATTCGATCCAGATTATGACGTCATCTTCCTCTAGGGGCCAGACTAAGATTCTTATTATTGCAAAACCACAGCAGTACACAGGAACATAAGTTTACTAAACGAAATAATGTCATTATCAAAGTGATAATGAATACTTAAAAAAAAAAAATCCAGAGAAATGTTTCCATTATATTGAATTATCAGGAGATTTTTGATTAGACCAAGTTTGTTAATTTCATGACAGCAAACATAACTTTGAGAGATAAATAATTGAAATTTTAAATCAGAAAATAGAACTGAAAAGGTTTTTTTGATCCAGTTGGAAAGATTTCTCCAAAAAAGCAATAAAATTAAGAATTAATGTAAATACGTTTTTGAGAAAGGCTGAGGATATTTAAGACATGCACCACCACAATGCCGCCTAGGTTTTCCTCAAAGCCTTCCCCAGTTTACGCAGCCCCAACATTCTGCGTTTGTCATCTTTCTTATTCTCAAAGAGTTTTTCCCCCCTCTTTCGTGAGTTTCATCTTCTTGACGTCTTCCGAGTTTTACCTCGTGCATCAAGATCCATTTAAAAATGGCATTAATATAAAGTCTCTTTTGTTTAAAGTCGGACAGCGGAATGTTTAAGTGAAGCTCAGCTTCATTTTAATATCAACACTGTCATCCATCTCAGGATAGAGGGCGCCACCCTCGTTTCCTCTTGAAGTACTATTTAATCTGGCCCTTCCAGTCCCCCCAAAGGACGAGGGCCATAATATTCAGAGGATCTCACACATTTCCGTGGAAATCCTTGGTCATTGTAAAAAATAAACACCAGCATTACTCGCACTGACCTCGGGAAAAAGTCGGGTCGTGGGAACGCGGCGTTGTAAAGTCATCCATTTTATAAAAAAAGTTCCGCAGCAAACACAATTTTACAGATGCAAATTTCACCAGTGATTGTTTTTAAATCCAATCACATTTTCTTTTTACATCCAAGTTACTGCAGGGAACATATTTAAACAAGTTTAACATCTCTCTCTTTGTCAGTTTGGCTTTTTTCAAAAAAGAAATATTTACATCTTTTTTCTCGTGTTGGAATAGTAAAACATATAATTTTTCTATTGTACACTGTAAATATATAAAATGGTTGTGCATAGTGCACACATTTACCCGATAAATTTTAAAAATTAATTATTTCTAAAAGATAACGTCTATAAAAGTCCTAAATCTATCAGTACTATTAAATAAACTTAATCTCAGAACCAACAAATTTCATCAAAGAAAATTAATTGTACAATTTGACAGGACATACAAATGAATAGAAAGAACAAAGTCAATGTCACATATGTCAATAATTTATACTACATTGGTAAGATTGACTTGATTGGATTATTGGCAAGATAAGCGGCTGATTTAGTTACAGAGGCTGGTGACTGCACTTTTTGAGAGATAGCTTGACATGATCGAGAGGTTTAAAAAATGAAGATGGTTCATGATCGAACAAAAGATGCATTACTTATACTTTGTTACAATCCCAATAAAATAGGTAGTTGCTGTATTAGTTGTCAACCCAAACACATGTTAACAAAGTTGAACCAGTAAGTAAATCTGATTTTTACTCAGGGGTACAACTCGGCCGAAACCCTTTTTTTTTTCGCTACTGAAATCACCAGCCTCGATAGTTGGTGTCCTATTGTCGCCAGCTTTGTTACTTGCCAAACATCTGAGCTCTTGCCATAACGCTGCTACCCCCTCTGCTTGGACCTACAGGGCCCTTCGTGCTTCCAAGCCCCCCGCTAGGAGATGAACTGTCCTGCTGAAACTTGGTCAGGAAGGGTAGCTTTTTAGAAGCTGTTAAAAAAGAAAAACAAACTATGAGAGTTCTTTTTTATTAAACCAGCTAGGGTCAAGTATTCACTTCATTTAAACCTAATGAACACCAATTCTTTCTTTACCAAAGTCACGATACTAGCAACATCAGCAATGTCGCAAACCTGGAAAATAGCAAAGGGATATAATTTCAGACGAACCGCAAATGTTATTTTTTGGCAAAATATTTCTTATACATGGACAAACTGCACATCTAGTTATCATTTCAGAAACATCCTCGAAACATAAAATCATATTCCCTACAGGAACTACTTCATCATACTCCAGTCCTACACATATTTTTTTTAAAGAAAAGGAAAAAAAAACATAATCCAATTTCCTGAAGTATGAAATTTGTTGTCCTGTTCCAATTTTACCGAGCCTTTGGAACAGCTTGAGCTACTTACTTTTCACGTTGAGTTTAGCGGTGCATGATGCGCTGCCCTGGGCATTTTCTGTTTTGCATTCGTATTCGCCGCTGTCGTCCATCTGTGCTCGCGGGATGACGAGTGAGCAGACGCCGTCTGCTCCTTGAGAGATCCTGTGACGAATGCCATCCTTTAATGGCTTGCTGTTCTTAAACCTGCAACGACACAAGTGTTTATAAAGAGCTGCTAATAGGGATATCTGGCAAAGAAACAATGTTTGCTAAAATTTGTAAAATCCAGCGTTTTGAACGTAATGTATTAAATCATTATCATATAAAGAAGTTTTGTTTGAATATAGTCAAGTTAGCCTAAAGAATTCCATGACGAATGCATGCACATTTTACTTTCATTCAAAGATGAATTATTTGTTTTATACAACACCTGAATAAAAGCTCGTCATCTGATTTGTCAGAGCCACTAATCGTTTGACCGTGCAATGAAAGTTCCATTGACAATGAAACAGAACTTCTATTTTGGCCTACACTGTGCACGGAAATTCCCCAATCAGATTTCAATCAAATCCAATTTGACGAGTACAATTATTAAGGAGTACACACCATTTGGTTTCAGGGGCAGGCGTCCCAGTGACGGTGCAATCAAATCTTGCTTCACTGTTGGCTGGTACTTCACAGTCTTGTATTTTCTTGTAAAAGGAGGGCGCTTGTTGACTGGCTGGTTTAGCCGCGGGTGTTTGTGCCATTTCGACAGGAGAGGCTAGTTCTGGGTAAGAGAAAACAAAGAAAATATTAGTAGAAAATTGCTCTTTCAATTTACAACTTTATCACAAAGAAATTTGCAAAAGCCAAGATACTTCTGTTGTTATCTTTGATAGAACTCTTTTCAGAACTAGGCAGAATATTTCCGAATCCATAAATTTATAGCATACCATTTGTCAGTTGTACATGTTTATTGCTTGATGCACCAACAGTTCTCAAAATTTTAAGTGACAACTAACCCAACAAAGTTTTAGCTTTGTGAATGCTATATGTTCTAAGAAACTAACATTCTAAGAATTTGATTTTCAACTAACTACTTTTGGAAATTTCCAAAAATGTGTCTCTGAGACGCATTTTTTGACTTCTTCTATTATTTTCTTACAATGACAACATGCCAGAAGTAACAATTCTGCAGGGAGTTTAGAGTCATTAATATCTTTACATCAATAATTTGTTTGGTTACTTTTTAGATAGTTGCAAAAAGATGTATTACTGTCCCTTTAAGTTAAAATATGCTGAATGTCCATTTAACAAAGTGAAGCTATGAGATATTTTAATTTAAAGCTAATCAATATTTGGTTGAATAAAGAAATTTACCAGAGCCAAATTTAAACTTCCAGATTTGAAGAACCAACCAATGCCTTACCTTGTACCCCTAACATGGCCGATGTGACTGCCTCCCCAGCCTCATTGTTGGCATGGCAACTGTATTTCCCAGCATCCTCTGTGTACGCCTCGGCTATGATGAGGATGCACAGGTCATCTTCCTCGCTCATCTGGAAGTATTTGGACGACTTGATTGGTCGATCTTCAAAGTACCAGGTGATGTCGGGAAGGGGCTCCCCCGTGACGCGGCACTGGTAAGTAGTCCCACATTCCTCGGTGACAACCTGTTTAAAAAAATTAGCATCATTTTAAAACTGACATTAGAAATAGTCGCCTTTCACTTTTAGAATAATTTAAAAGTGTTTCGTTTTATAATATCCCCCCTAACTTCCTAGGGTGTGTGCAAAATTTGAAGATTTAGGGCTGTTAGGGTTAGACTTGGATTAAAATGCAGGTAACAAAAAGTTATTCTTAAAATGTCTGTTCATATTGAAACCTAGTATATCTACATATATAAAGCACACGGGACATGCAAGTTTGAAATTCCCTCTTTAACCAGTTCGCGCCGGGATTATTTTAACAACGCCGAGCCGACGGGCGGGATTATTTTTAACGAAACTCGATCCGAAGCGTGTTCAGGCTGATAGTGCCGGGAAGCACACCCACGCATTTCCAGCCTTGCGCGCTGCTGACATACATTTCCGAACTTGAACTTGGCGTGTTTATGCGTCATCCGTTTTGAATTTTGGGCAATTTTTGCGTTTATATACGTCATCCGGCGCGAACTGGTTAAGTTCCAAGGCTTCTAAATTTCAAAATTGATTAAATATTAATTAACAATGGCTAGACATTTGAACAAAATTCTTACTCCTTCACTGATATTTCTCTAAATACTATCTAAATAACAAACAAAAATTATTATATTTAGAAATTGTTGACCTATGGTAATATTGATAACACATATTTGGTTGTAATAACTAAGCGATAACCAAAGCCGAAACATATTCAAGTGGGCAATAAGTTATGACACAGATTAGATATGTGGACATAGCATGACATCGCTTCCGCTGGCAGCACTGTTTCTAATCACAAGTCACTTCATGAAAAAGATAACGATTTTATGAAAAGCTGATATAAAAGGTTGCCTGCAAAGTTCATAATTAAACCGATGATTTTCAAACTTTTCTAATCTCAGTTAACTTGTATCCATAATTCTTCTACTGGTGCCATGGTAATCGAGTGAGGCAAGGGTTGACCAATTTTTTCAGTAGGACATTATTGAATTCTTCAATTTCATATTCTTAAAGTTCTTAGATGTACCCTATCTAGAATAGTCTTTACCTGGTCTTTTAGTTCTTCTACGAATGCTGGTGCTTCGGAATCGGCAGAGAATCGGACTGGTTCATCCACAGAATCTGTGGTGTCTTCAAACTCAGCAGTAACCCCACTGATTAGAGAAACAAATTGAGAATATTAATTAGAGAATTACGACAATAATTGTAACCAATCTCTTCATCAACATGTGCTTTGGGGGTCCAGCATTGTAATAAATCTTTGTAAACAAAGGTGAAGTACCCCTTAGTCAGTGATTTTTTTTTAAATCGGTCAACTGGAGTTTTGGTACTTAACACATTTATTTCCATTTTGTTGTCATAGCATATTTTCATAGTGCCCTAGGGATAGGGGCCAATGAAGCAAATTGTCTCTGACCTGTCCTTATCAGCAGGTGCAGATTGTGCAGCAGGTGTAATGGTTACCGTTGGTTCTGGCTCAGGTGAAGTGACAGGTGGAGAGGACGGTGGTCCAGTCTTACTGTTAGAAGTAGAAAGAAGCAAGCGAGTGTGAGGAAAAATAAAATCTGAGGTGCATTATTATTAGCAGAGTCATATGCAAGAGATGATGTAAACACAAGAAAAAAAGATGAAAGTTAGAGTGATTAGACATAGGAAACAAACTGTGACATCGTGAGAGCTTGATATTCCAGATTGACAATTTGGGGGCCGGAGTTAATTTTACTAAAATAGTAACAGATTTGGAGGTAGACCTGTACATGGATACTATTACGACCGAGAATTAAAACACAAAAAAGATAAAAAAGTATCTTTAAAATCGGGTAAGCGTTAGGTTCCTACGTGGTTGCAACATGGTTGCCTAGTTCATACATGGTTAGAGTTTGTGCAAAACGAACATGACAAACGTGAAAACCGACTATTAAAGCCAAACTTACTCCACGACTTGTTTGTCTGTTATGGCTGGTGTCTGGTCCTGGATAACTCTCAGGCTGAATCCACATTCTGTCTGGCCTTCCTTATTGGTGGCTGTACACACATATTCTCCCTCGTCGGTTGCCAGGGCAACAGGAATTTCAAAGGTGTGGGAGAATTTGTCCGAGTACAACCGGAAGTGGCCGCCATCTTTGATTGGTACGTCATCTTTGGACCATGTGACTATTCCAGAAAATTGAATAAAAATGTATTTCATGCTAGGCCAAGTGAGTCAAGAGGTTGAAAGTATATAATGATGACTATAATGGCCTGAGTTAAAAACACAAGAAACCTGGACTTCATCTTCTAAAACTGTAAAAGATATTGCCTCTCAAGCTTCCTATTGAGTGATCCTGAAAAAAATCTTGTACAATTACACATTTTACCAATGAAGTAAAATCAAATCAATGCACCATGAATAATCTTTCAATGAACAATTTTGAAATACCTGTAGGGACTGGTTCCCCATCTACATCGCACACAAAGCGTGCTATCCCTCTTTCCTCCACAGTCTGTGACTGGGGCTCCTCAAAGAACTCCGGAGGAATGTTATCATCTTCCATGATGGCTTGGTGGTCAGTGGTCGTCGCTGTGATGTCTTGACTTATGTTGATACTGATACTCACACTAGGCTCCTCTGTAAAACAAGTGACATCTAGTCAGTAACAGGTGTAGATGTCAGTAACAAGTGTATACTTTCTTTCGGTCAATGCAATTACATTTCTTGTCTACCCTGGCAACATTACATTAAGATTGTTTGGGTTTATGCGCTAGTAGAAATAGTACATTCAAATCTGGAAAAGATAGGCAACTGTCCCCAGTCCTTGAGCAGGGACAATAATGAATCTGTACAGCGCATTGAGACCTTGTGTAAAATGCGCTTTATTAATCTGACTTTATTAATAGTTCCCCTCACCTGTGACATTCAGAGTGCACTGGCAGTCTGCCTCGCCGTGATCGTTCAACGCTTCACAGGTGTATCTACCAGAATCCTCAGGGAAGATCTCGGCAATCACCAGCTGGTGGATGTTACCCTGGCTGATATAATGGAACTCATCGCTGTCTGGTATGTCTTGGCCATTACGAAGCCAGCCAATGTCCATTGGACGTGCACCTGGGTTTCAGAAGAAAAAAAGGTATTTTCAAAATCATTGTTTTTAATGAGAAATGAAATGAGACACAAAATAGCTGTTGCCTTTGGAAACTTAGCTCCTGCTCCTATCACAAATTATGTTGTCAACATTTTACAGTACCCAAAATAAAAAACTCTCTAATAAAGGTAGTGACTTACCAGTAATGTGAACTTCCAGAACAACTCGAGCTCCATCGTTAACTGTCATGTCCCTCATACGTCTGACAAACTCTGGTGGTCCATCTCCCTCGGTGTCATCAATCTTCTGATCCGTCTCAATCATTGCCTCCTTCTTTTTGGCAATCAAACGCTCCGAGTCTTCATCCCTATCATCTTCCTCTCTTTCCTCCTTCTCTTTTTCTTCTTGCTGAGCATCTTCTTTGGTGAGTTTTACATCTTCAGGTAGGTCATCCTTTGGTTTGTCTTCAGGCTTGGCTGGAGTCTGTTCTTCGGTGTCCAAGGAGATGGCTTCTATGCCTTCTTCGTCGGCAAGCGGGATGAACCTGGCTGGACTTGAGTGATCAGATCCGGATTCTTCAAGCAGATCGGATTCCAATTTAAAAGGCAGTTCAGCTCTTGGGACAGAACCTGGCTTGCTTACACCAAGTGGGGCAAAGGCACCAAACTTCAAACCTTTCTGTTTTGAAGAAGTGGTATATGAATCAAAGCTTCTATCATATTGACCTTTGTCCGAGGTCGGTGACAGCCTTGATGTAGAAGGTGCCATTTTGTAAGATATATCAGTGTCATATTGCTTACCAGCTGAGGTATAGTCTGTGTCATAGTCTGTTGTGATTACTTTCGGTGATGGTGATCTCTGTCGGTGGCTACGGCTTGACTCATAGCTGTCATGGCCACGGTAAGACTTCCTGCTGGTTGATGAATACAATTCCCTGTCCTCAATGGTTCTTCTTGAGTAGGCTGGCGATGCAGACCGCCCAGACGTTGGTGAGACAGAGCGTCTCACTGGAGATAAAGATCTCCTCCTGTATGAACTTTGAGGCTCATATCTATCATGAGAGGTGTATGAAGAGTGGTAATCTCTACGCTCAGGTGTTGAATAAGCTGATGTTCTTTGTGTTGATAAGCCATAATCTCTCTGCTTTGAAGAAGTGCGAGCAGGTGGTACAGAGGATCTATCTCTTGTTGACATCCTCTCAATGATGCGAATCTCTCTTGCTGTACGTAGAGAATCAGTGGCAACTGGTGTAACTGGACGCTCTGGAAGTGGTGATACAGGCCGAGGTCCAAGATGGGTTTTAGAAGATTCCCTCTCAGTTGACAGCTTTCTGTAGTGTGTGCGTTCTCGCCCAGTATCATGAGGCAATTCTTCTCTTGGGGAAGCAGGTCGAGGGGATTCATAGGAAGTTCTCATAGTTGGTACAGGTGTAACAGGACGTTCTGGAAGTGGCGATACAGGCCGAGGTCCAAGATGGGTTCCGTAAGATTCCCTCTCAGTTGACAGCTTTCTGTAGTGAGTGTGTTCTTTCCCAAAATCACGAGGCAATGCTTCTTTTGTGGAGGAAGGTCGAGGAACTGTATGGGAAGCTCTCATACTTGACGAAGGTAGAGGAGAAGTCCTGTCTCTCTGGGACATCCTCTCAATGATGCGGATCTCTCTTGCTGTACGTAGAGAATCAGTGGCAACCGGTGTAACTGGACGCTCTGGAAGTGACAAAACAGGCGGAAGTCCAAGATGGGTTTCGTAAGATTCCCTCTCAGTTGAAAGCTTTCTGTGGTGTGTGCGTTCTCTCCCAGAATCTCGAGCCAATGCTTCTCTTTGGGAGACAGGTCGAGGAGCTGCATGAGCTTTCACGGCTGATGCAGGTAGAGGAGATGTTCTGTCCCTCTGAGACATCCTCTCAATGCGGCTCTCCCTCGGTGTACGTAGAGAATCAGTGCCAACCGGTGTAACTGGACGCTCTGAAAGTGGCAATACAGGCCGAGGTCCAAGATGGGTTTCGTAAGATTCCCTCTCAGTTGACAGCTTTCTGTAGTGTGTGCGTTCTTTCCCAGAATCACGAGGCAATGCTTCTCTTGAGGAGGAAGGTCGAGAGGCTGCATGGGAAGCTCTCAGAGCTGATGCAGGTAGAGGAGAAGTCCTGTCTCTCTGGGACATCCTCTCAATGATGCGGATCTCTCTTGCTGTTCGAAGAGAATCAGTGGCAACCGGTGTAACTGGACGCTCTTGAAGTGGTACAGACTTTGGTCTAAGATGGGTCTCATAGGATTCACTTGCAGTTGCCAATTTTCTGTAGGCTGTCTTCTCTCTCTGAGAATCTTGGTATGAGACATCTCGCCCAGAGGTTGGTCTGGGAGATCCGTATGATTTTCTTGTAGTTGATTGCCCGGTAACATCAGACATTGATGTCAAGGAACTTCTTGGTACTTCAATGGAAGTAGAAATCTTTGGACTAACAGGTCTTTTGGCATCTCTCTGTCGTGGCTCATATGTTGGTGTCACCCTGCGTCTAGTACCTGGGATGGGAGACATGGCACTCTCTCTGGATGTATCATAAGTTGACAATTTGTTAATGATGCGAATCTCTCTGGGAGTACGTAGTGAATCAGTAGCAACTGGAGTGACTGGTCTCCCAGAATGGAATGATGACTCAATCGAATCAGTTGACAACAAGCTGGAATCTCTGTACTTATGCTCGGATTCCGAAGATGGTGGTGAAACACTTCGTCTTTGGCGTCTTGTCTCCTCTTGTGAAACAGGCCGTCTTCTGTAGGTATCAAAGGTTTCTCTTTCTGATGACAATGATGCATGGTAATCTCTACGATGCTTCGCTGATGATGTTGGTGTCACACTCCGCCGCTCGCCTGATGAAATTGCAGATGAAGATTTCATTGGAGAAACTGTCCTCTTTACATCTCTCTGCCGATGCCCAGGGGTTGGAGTTACAGTACTTCTTGTTCCTGGAATCAGTGGTGTACTACTTTTTCTTGTTGAATCGTAGGCTGCCAGTCTCTCAATAATACGGATTTCTCTTGCAGTACGCCAAGAATCGGTGGCAACTGGTGTGATTGGACGAGGGGACAAAGACCGTTTACTGAATGACTCAATGGAATCAGTTGACAGCAAATTGTAGTCCCTTTGTTGTCGTTCAGCATCAGAAGATGGCGTTGTGCTTCGTCTATGTGTAGATACTTTAGGAGACTTGGGTCTAGGCCTGTGAAGTTCCAAGGACTCTCTGTCGGAAGATGACAAGCGATAGTCTCTATGTCGTTGATCAGGATAAGTTGGAGTACTACCACGTCTTGGAATTGAAGAAACTGCGGGTGAAGCTGGGGACTTTCTAACGGTGGATTTTTTTGTTTCTCTCCATCGTTGTTCATAAGATGGTGTCCTTCTCCTTGTGGCAGGTGAAAGAGATCTGTCACTGGTAGAATCGTACGACATCATCCTCTCAATTATCATGATCTCCCTTTGTGTACGTTCAGAGTCAGTTGCAGGTGTCACAGACCGTCTCAGGCCCGGTGAACGAGACCTTAAGCCAAAGGATTCAACTGAATCAGTTGATAATAGTCTGGAGTCTCTCTGTCTGCGCTCTGAGTCAGAGTAAGTTGGTGTTGTGCCTCGTCTCTGAGCTGCAGCACGGGGTGAAATGGATGTTGGCCTGAAAGCGTCAAAAGACCTCTTATAATCTGGTGTTGTTGGTGTGGGACTTCGCTTTAAAACAGCTGACATCCCCGGTGATTTGGACCTCTGCCTAAAGCCTGCAGGGGGTGGTCGTTCCAGAGAGGCGAGGCGGTAGTCTCTGTCCCTCTTACTGGTGACCTCTTGCAACTGCCTTCCGTAGTAATCTTCATAGTCAGATGATAGGGTTCTTCTTCTTCTTGTTGGTGTTGCACTTCTAGCCCTAGTCACGCTTGGTGTTCTTGACCGTGGGAAGGAGGGGGTTCTGTCTCTCAGTTGATACTCATATTCTGAGGCACTCGTGTAATCTTCAAACACAGCAGAAAAGTATTGGTCATCATGGGGCGTGGGTGTAGCAGCACTTCCAGGGAGTGCATGATGAGGTACGTAGGATGGCGTTGGGCTTCGGTAATCTCCTTGTTTGCCCTTCTTCGGAATCTCGTAATGTGGGATGTACATAGGTCCGTACCCATCGTCTGCCCCAGGATGGGAGATAGAGTGCCTGAAAACGGGTACAGGTACTGACTGGGCACGAGCAGGTGTCGGCGTTCGGGAGTACGGTATTGGTTTATATCCTGCTAAGGGCTTCTGTTTCCTCATGTCAGTGGCTGGACTGTACAGGGGAGGAGGTCCGAAAGCAGGGATGTAAGATGGACTGTAGGAGCGCCTTCGACTTCTCATAGGCACTGAAGATGATCGATAGAGTAGAGGCTGTTCCATCCTCTGTTGGATTCTCCTTGCTTTTCGTTCCTCAAAGGTCTCGGCAACTGGACGCACCTTGTGTGGTTTGCGATGCGGTTTAGGTTCTTTTGGTTCTACTTTTGGTTTACGACGAGTCCGGCGTCTTTCTGTGCCAATTTCTCCTTCATCTTCGGATTCAACATCAGCCTCAACTAAAGATAAAAATAAGAAAGAAAAAGCCAATGAAATCAGATGTAATTCTTTCAAAATATTCTGTTCCTTGCCCTGCTTTATCTTGAAAGAAAATATGATATCCTTCATTCAAGAATTGGCAAATAATAATGTTACCAAACAATATATTTGTTTACACACTAATATTAAAATAAAATATTCAACCCTAAATTCAAAATATCCATACACTTTCTGTTCAAGTCCGGGAACTGTGGAAAAAACATCGTGCTATCCGTAATATTCATTTCTGTTTCTTCGTACAAATATTTACCTTCCATAATTATCAGGTCCGCAGCACAGGAGGCCTTTCCAGCGGGGGAGCTCGCCGCAGCTTTGTATCGGCCAGCATCTGTTGGTGTTACTCCCGTGATAACCAAGGTCTGAGCTCCTCCGGGATATTTCTCAACAGAGATGTGTTCATCCTCATCAATGCGAACGTTGTCTTTGTACCTACATCCAAAATGAAATGAGATAGCATTTGAAATATAACTTTGAAATTTTAGAATTTTTGTTATCCAAATCTAAGGTTGGATTGATGTTACTTGCAGACTACCAAAAAAATGTTAGTTTTTTTTAGTTTTTTTTTAAAGTTTGGTTTAAAAATTAATCTTAAGCGTCGATTTAATCTTGCATGGTATAATTATGGTGAGGGTTCTAGGAATATAAAAATAAAGGCAGACATTGGTAAAACAAGAACAGGAAAGGTAACACTGGAATAATACAATACACAGACACATAACGGTCTTGAAATTATTACACACCAAACAATTTGTGGTTCTGGGTATCCAGACACTTGTATCTCCAAACGAGCTGTCCTGCCTTCCCTGGCACGCTTGCCTCGTACAGGTTTGTGAAAGGATGGACGGATGTAATCAAAGGTCTCATCCAGCTCCATTCCTGAATGGTAAAAAATAACAACAAAATAACATCAAAAACATGAAGCAAATTACCAAAGTTTAATTTTAGATCTGCAATCTGTTACTAAAAGGATCATTAGTTGTGGCCGAGATTAAAATTCAAATGACTTACTTTCTTCCACAACCAACTCGCAGGCCGAACTGTCCTGACCCTCTTCATTGGTAACCGTGCATCGGTAGGTTCCTGTATCACTCAGCCTGGCACTCTGTACCTCCAACGCACACACCCCCCATCTGTTGGTGATGTTGTAGTAGTATCCGTCGTATATCGGGTTGCCGTTCTTCGTCCATGCCACTTTGGGTGCAGGGTAGCCCTGTACGGCACAAGTCAGACGGGCGCTGTCGTTTTCGGCAACTTTCTTGCGGCGGAGCGGCAGGCTGAAGAACGGGGTGCAGTTCAGACGGCGTTGGGCCGGGATGTGTTTGTAGATGGCGGCTAGGTCTTCAATGCTGGACTCCCTGCGATTAGAGTGGTTTCATTGTTATAAATGACACAAAAAAGGAAATATTTATTTCTGCAAAAAGTCCATAATAACACCGGTCAACCTCCGGAATACCAGACCCGCAGCTCTACCAACTGAGCTATCTTGCCCTATGTTGGCGGTCTCCCAAATTATCAAATTATAAATGCTAGTTTGTTCTCAGAGAAAGTGCATGGGGAAATTAATTCAAAGCTTCATATCTATCGATCATAAACAACACTATACCAAAAAATACTAGGATAGGAAAAATATTATACACAATAACAGTTTGTATCCAGAATGATGATATTTGGGGGGAAGGTTAAAATCAAGACAAAATTTTTAAAATCTTTACTAAAAATAATGTTTAAAATAAAATAAATTCTATGTCTCAAGGAGAAATTCTTTTACTTTATTTTTTAAATTTGCTGACTAGAATTATTATGAATCTAAAGTAAAAAGTATTTCACTTCTGGCTTACTGTTCTTGCCTAAATATTTGTCTGAAATCTGAGCTCATCACAAGAGCTAACCATGGAAATACTAGCCTAAAAAGAAGCAAAACAAAACAAAACAAAAAACTAACAAAAATAATTTGATACCCAACTCACCTTGACAATTCTGACGCTCGATCACTCTCGGCTCCACAACCTGTGTAGTAAAAGCAGGATTCAGCAATTTTATCTTAATTAACTTCACAGTTAGTACCGGTGATAATTAGCCTCTCGCAAATTGGTATCTTGACAGAAAACACATTCAAGTATTGCACCATGCCAAACCAAACAAGCATAACTTTTATTTTTAGCTCTTTCAGGTTTTTTAACAGTCTGATGCATCATTTTAATTGTTAATTTTGCACTACTTTCTAGACTTCACGTTTAAGGAGTCATACAGACTGATAACATTGCTCTAGTAGTGACATGCAAAACTGACCTCTGCAGTTGAATTATTCAATACAATCTTGGACAAAACCATGCAAGTTTAAATCAAAGTATTTCCTAGCCCTTAAGTTTCTTCGGACATAATACAGGAGTAACAGGACGTACCATCTGGTGGAAGTCGCCTGGCCTCTAGATCATAATCCAAGCTAACAATAATCTGGGGTATGCATTGGAGAACATCTCTTCGTGTGTCGCTAGAGCTAGGCCCTTGTGACTGCAAACTTAGCAACACATCGTGAAAAATGTCACAGTCGTCTAGGTCGCTCAAATCCCAGAATTCTGTCAGAACAGAGGTTATGCAGGATTCGGCATCGTCGTCAGAGTTTTGAGAATAGTTTCGGTGAGAGGCCACGACTGTAACTGAATCCATGATGTCTGCTCGCTTCTAAAGGTACTGGCTCGGTGATTCCCAAGACGTTTGGTTTTGTGCCGAAGATAAACTACAGAGACTATGATGGATGTAGGGGCATCAGTTAGTTTATCTAAGCCTGTTCTATCAACACTTATTTATTGATTTAAAGTTACTGGCCAACTAAATTAAGACAATATTTCTCTTTTGGAGTTTCTTCCTTTTTTATCTGTGTCTATTTTTCTAGTCGGTAAAGAATTTATTGGCTGTGTTCTAAAGTGAAAGAAATAAACTGTGGCCAGCCTGATGTGTTCTCAACAAGCAATGTCTTTATATTGATGCATATTTTGCATGGCCGGCAATCATCAATAAACATCCTTAGTATTTATACCAAGGGTATGGAAATTTAATTCCGCCAAAGTCACATCAAAAATCAAGGGGAAAATTGTCAGTGATGTCTAACATCTGCCCTGTAGTGTCAACTTAAGTAAGGAAATTATGTTTAGACCTACCAGAAACAAACCCAGTCATGATAATAGATCTGCTACACTTCTGCTGTGTGACAACTGTATTCCCTTAAATAATACTGATTTGAAAGAACTTTACTGAAACAAGACTGAACCAAATTCGAATAAAAACTCATGATGTAATTACTGCCCTAGAATAAACAATTCCTATAAACTCTCATCCTACATCCGACCATTATTGGTTAGACTACAGATAGGCCTACCGAACGATCTTCAAGCTTCAGTTGAATTTCAAATGCTTCTACTTTCTTTGTCATCAATCGCAGAACTCCACAATGTAACCTCCACAATAACTGAACACAGCACTTCACAACCCAAACACAGCTTACACAAAGACTAAATGATATTTAATACCAGCAGGCAGTCACTTTATGCTATCGCCCATTGTGACCAAATAGTGTCAGGTTTTACCAGAACAATGAATTTCATTCACTTACACTTGGGTATACATTTCAATGTATACCCAGAGAATATAACTGTATACAGGAATAATCTGCTTAACCAGTTCGTGCCGGGATTAATTTAACATCACCGAGCCAATGGGCGAGATTATTTTTAACGAAACTTGATCCGAGGCGGAATTCAGGTCGATGGTACCGGGAAGCACACCCATGCATTTCCGGCCTTGCTCCGGCGCGAACTAGTTAATATCAAGTTGTTATACTCTCAAAGCTAAAATCCAGCTTATAAAACCATTAATTTAACCAACCTGACAAAAGATTTACACACTGTTTTAACAGTGTGTAAATGAGTCGAGCTTGATTTCTTTAAGTTAGTTTATTTTAAGGTGTTCTAAGTTTAAAAAAATTAATGCAATCAAACATAGAAAATATAGTATAGAAAAAAACACCACAAAGATTGGAATGTTAGTAGATCTATAAAACAGTCAAACTGTTATTGTTAGCATTACAAATTAGTGCACTGCATATTATTAGCACATTAAAATTATAAGTTTTGATAATAGTACAACAAAGTTTGATTTGTTTTTAATTTATGATTTATGGATGAAATTTACAACAAATGTTTCTATACACCATTTGATCTATTGAAAATCTGTACATATAAAATTAAATTGTAGATATAATTATTGACATGTAATGTCTTTTATGCTGTTGCAATTTTGTATTTGATTTTGATTTTTGTGTACTGATACTTGCACTCTTCTGTAATTTAAACAACGAAAAATCATGCAAAAACTACTTACGTTCAACTTTGACGTGCGAGTCACAGGAGATACGACCGAGGAGGTTAGACGCTTGACAGGTGTAGGTTCCAGCATCGGTCAAGAACACATCCTGTAGAATCAGGGTGCACGTGTCCTCGTCATCAAACTCCATAGAGTAATGGGTGCCATCCTCAATCTCCTTGTGGTCCTTGAACCTGTTTTCAATGTGATGTCGGAGGGTTACTTTAATTCATGATTCTATTTCCTGAATTTTAAAGTTGTTGTTAACAGTGAACTTTACAATTTTATAGATCAGAAGAAGAATCTTATGCATTTTGATGCATTCTTGGTTACATCTTCTAGAACGCGGCCCTCAAAGAAATGGAAACTTAATTCAGTTTCAGTTTTCATTTCCGTCAGGGCCACATTCTGGAAGATTCTGGAAGTCGTTGGTTTAGCATTTTAGCGACCTTGGTTATGCAATAATCATGTGGCTGTTCTGATTAAAGTTGAAAAGGAAAGAAAACTTTGAAACAAAAATTGTTGATAGTTATATAGATTAGCTGTGGTGAACCAAATGACGTGAATCCTACCATCTAATCTCTGGATCCGGCATTCCGGTGACTTTACATTGCAGTCTTGCTGCACTGCCCTCAACGATGAGGATGTCGCGTAGACGTTGAACAAAGCGTGGTCGGACGTAGCCCGCGTACTTGTCCATGAAATTTGCTGTACACAGAACAACAATGGAAATTGCTTAAACAAAATGCTACCCAATCCTTTAAATGTAACTTAGCAAAACAAAAATAAAAATGTATTCTGACATACCTACTACTATGTTGACTGAGCTTTTCAATAGCTTAATATCTAAGTACAGGTATTTAATTTTGTATTCACTTTTTTTGGACAATTATCGTTTGTCTAAAGTCTTATTCTTTTTAAATAGTCTTTTTTGGGGGGTAAATGCACTTTTTGTAATGTTTCTTAATTTATGTATATTGTTTTTATCTGCACATTGGGAAGATGAATTAAAAGACTTTTACTTGTGTTAACAAAAATCAAGGTCTTATCCGTAATCAAAAGTATAATTCCTACTTTACCACTTTATATTTTGATTAAAACACTAAAATACAGCATTATTCTCTTACCATCCACAGCAACTTTGCACTTTGTGATGGACGTTCCTGTCTGATTGGTGACTTCGGCGCAGTATTCACCCATATCATCCAGCGTTGTCTCTTGGATCTCCAATGTGTAGGTACCGTTATCCACGTAGAACTTGTAGCGTGGTCCTTCCTTCAGTTGTTTGCCATTCAGATACCACACCACCTTGGTTGGTTCTGGTGGGATGGTCACTGATGGTAGAATCACATGTTGTACATCATGAAGACAGGTTCAAATCAAGTAAGCAACGAGTCGGACATGAAACTTGTTAGAGTGATAGACGACCTAAACTTCATGTAGTGTGAAAACCTTTACGAGGAGTTTCCAATGCAATAATAATCCCTTCCTTTCTCACTCAGTTGCACAATTTACCACCTTCTGTTGAATAGCCTTCTCTAACCGTATTTTTGTATGCAGGTTTTCAAACTAACATTTTTCTTATTAAAAGTTATTCCAACAACTAAGTTTACTTTGGCAAGCGCATGCATGTTACCCTAAAACTAGCACTTTTCATTCATATCATCAGTGTACTTCTGTATCTAAGCCTCTGACTCTTAATTGCCATAGATATGATTTATTCACTTTCCTCAAGTGGATCAAAGGTAGAAACGCGAATCTCACATATTTGAATAAAGGTAATCAATGTATGAATGAAATATATTCCTGTGTTAAAAATAGTTTCTTGTGTTACTGGTCAATAGGTTAACACAAGTTGGAATTTTTTACAAATTTTCAAACAAGTCTTTTTTTGCTCAAGGGTAATGCAAACAGCACATTTGATCATTGAATTATATAAGATAAGGCTAACCCCTGTTCCAGGCAGGTGTTTCAGAATCTTATTATATAGTTCATCTCCTTCCACCTTATGCCAAAAACTTATCAATCACCCCTCGTCAATCTAAGGGATGATTTTCCTCAGTGCAAGTCTGTCATGCCAGCATGATTCGGATGTTGTATTCTTACCTTCAAATGAGAGTGGCATAATGAATCCTAGACCGCATTCCTTGTCCAGTAAGGTCTTGACAAACTGTGGGGGTTGGTCAGCTCCCATCTCTGCCTGCATGGCACGTAGGCGACGCGCTCGCTCACCGAGAGGGATCCTATAGGGGGTGCATCAACCAAGAATAATTACAACAAATAAAATAGTTTGCTAGAAAATATCATAAGAGAAAACTGGTCATAATTAACATTGGCCTGTGTGCAATTTATGTTAATGCATATTGTAATATATGTTCTAAAATTAATTACTTTAAATGGTATTTTACATGCTTGACAAGACTTTGTACAAGGGAAACCATTTGATTGCTCAAAATACAAACAATCATTGCACAAAACCTACTTTTGTCTCTTCATTTCAAGGGTTCGTCTTTCTCCACGTCGCTCCAACTCTTCTTCATCAAGTACTAGAAAAATAAGATGGTTAGAAATTTCTTAACTTTTGCAAGAGAAATATTGAGAAATTCTTAAATCCATCCTAGCATCTAAAACAAAAATTGATACATATTACTTAAATTTTAGAAGATTTAACCAGTTCACGTCAGGATTATTTTTGACATTGACTAGGCCCAGGTGTGGGATTGTTTTTCACGAACCTCGTTCTAAGACAGGTTCCTGCTGATATCTGTGGGTAGCACACCCTAATATTTCCAGCCTTGCTGGTGACGTGTGTGCATAATATACATGTCCCTAGACACGAACTGGTTAAATAACTCAAGATATTAAAAAAATCAAACTTACGTTCAATGTCCAGTGAAGCTACTGATGTTGCCGACCCGTACGAGTTGACCGCTTTGCAGGTGTACTCCCCTACATCATCAATGTTGGTGTCCTGAATGACCAGTGTGTACTTGCGATCGTCATACAGCATCTTGTACTTGATTCCAATCTGGAGGGGTTTTTTACCCTTGAACCAGGTGATAAGGGGCTCGGTAAGGGCCGAGACTTCGCACTCGAAGCGAGCTGCGTTACCCTCGATGGCGGTAGTCGTCTCAACGGGGACCACAAACTTGGGGGCAGCATCACGCACGTCTGGAAATGAAGAAAATCAACTTATTTTTGTCATTTTCTGATTCACGTAAAATAAACAGGGTTTCAAATAGAAAGGCCTTTACAGACGGCTAGGATCATTTTACATTGATATCAAGTTTCCATGAAAGACGAAACTTACCCATGTAGACTACCCTCTCGTGTAGGGGCTGGCCGCGGTAGACTTTGTGTATCTCACGGAGAGCGCCCCCATGAGCCAGACGACCAAGCGCATTGATGGTCGCCCCAGCTCCCTGAAACAAAATACAAATTTGAATGATTGCGACGAGGAATTGGTTTAGGTAGTCGACCAGATTTTTCTCTCACAGTAAATATTTTATTAGGTTTATAAACTAAGATGAAAGTTTTACCTCTGGCTTGCGTTTCTCGTGTAGTTTTCTGAGACGCTTGGAGTTGAGTCGCCGGGCACGTCTTCTTGCAAGGGTATCTGTGTCCATCTGTAAATGAAACAAAAGGTTGAGTTGAGAATCTGAAAATCTTGTAATCTTTTATCACAAGCGCTTAATTACTTGGACTACTGTAAAGTATAGAAAAGAGTATTGCAATGTACTTACATTGAGCCATGGATGGGCCAAGGCTTCTTGGATGGTCATCCGTTTGCTGAAGAAAAAAAGTAAGACTTATATTTTACAACAACAAAAAGAGAGCTAAAGACAGGAACACTTCTTAATTGTTTTCAATTAATCATAGGCAATTGCCAAATCACAGGCAGTCGGTATTAGAGTAAGTATTTCAGATTTTCCATCTTCCATGATCAATTCAAATCAAGTGAATTACAAAATCGAATCAATTCAATCTAAAAATTGTAGATTCCCAAAAAGAAAAATTTTTGAAGAAAATTTATAAAACAGAAATAAACATCAAGGAAAATTACATATTTTAATTATACCCAATACTTACTTCTTATCTTTGATGAGTATCTTCTCAATCCAATCCAAGCCTTCATCAGACACATCAGCAAATGCTTCCTCATCAAAGTCCCATTCTCCCCTCGAGACGCTCTTGAGGATGTCGATGTCGGAATCTTCCATGAAGGGGGAGATGCCACTCAGCCTGAGAATAAGATCCGGCAAATGGTAAATATTTTGGATCTCAGAGATTAAAAAATCAATAGCTGTGAACTTTGGTGTGACAGTAGAAACAGTTGTGCTTATTGCATATTCTCAATCTGTGCTCAATCCGACGAGGCATTCTAAATAATTCTAAAAAATTATGATCGTTGATATTGCAAGCCTTAATTCATGAATGAGTACTATCAATAGAAAACAACAGATTTGTCTGTATTCCAAGTTGGAAAGTTGACATTTTGTGGCGCCGAAATATTTACAAAAAGGTCAGTCTACAAACCATAAATTGCGTGACAGAGTAGTAGGGCATTCTGAAAAACTCTATGAGCTCCATGCATCAACAAACTTTTTCACCTAATTTTTCACCTAGCATCAATGGTACCTAGCATAATGGTAATACTATTTCGCTGGTTTCACAAACGCCGTTTCTCGTTTATATGGCACACGGTTACCAGGAGGATCTCTTATAAACGTTTTGCTTCTAAATGATAGAGGCAGAAATCAGTTACTTTACCAAATCCGATTGCAGTCCGGCAAGTTGGCGTCGATAGCGACTCCCCAACTCTCCCTTTCTTGCACACGGAGGGGGCACGGAGCCCATACGGTTAAACATTTTACTTTAATAATGCTCTAGTTAAACAGGCCGTCATATCCATTTATCATCTCAAAAAGGTATCACATTTTGAGAGAAACCATACACAAGGAGTCTATCTTTAAACTCACATGACGTAAGACAGAATTCCGAGTGACCACATGTCAGAGGGCAATCCGATGGGTTCAAAGTTCACGACCTCGGGGGCAACGAACTCCGGAGTGCCAAACATGACACGCACTTGCTCGTGTGGGTCAAGCTCTCTGGCAAGACCAAAGTCAATCAGTTTCACATCGTTGCCGGTACGGGTACGTAACATGACGTTCTCTGGCTAAAAACACAACAAAAAAATTAATTCATTATTAATAGCTGGGATGCTGAATTGCGAAGGACGCGGCTACAACGTGGTCAAGTCGATGGCACGTAAAGGTGCCTCTGCCAGCCGGCCATATGACCTTGCCAAGGAGCACAGCCAAAGATCGTAAATGTTGATTTTTCCAGGGGGAGGAAAACCGGAGGACCTGGAGAAAAACCCTCGTGACTCAGGAGAGAATCAACGAACAACTCTACTCGCGTATGGTCTGAGCCGGAAAATCGAACCCGGGCCACATTGGTGAGAGACGAGCGCTTTAAACACTTGCCACCCATGCGACCCAATTTTCTTTAAGACGTTTTGCCTGTATCTTACCTTGAGATCCAGATGCAGGATGTGCTTCTCGTGCATGTGTCTGATTCCCTCACAGATCTGCTTCATGTAGTCAACCACTTCAGGCTCTGTCAAGATGTGGCTCTCATCAACCAGACGATCAAACAACTCCCCACCAGACAAGCTGTAGACAAGAGGAGAAGATGGAAAACAACTTGTAGCTTTACCTACAGATTACAAATTCAATGCTCCAGACCATGAGACCGCGGCACTCCAGTATGCACCATCTCTCTCATTCATCACTTGTTTATTCTTCCTATTTTTGTAATTACAGGTAAGGCCTATTGAAAACGAACGTAGCTTTTAAATTACTATTTTCTCCTTTCAGAGAAGGCAAAATAACAACCAAATGATGAAAACAATAAAATGATTGGATTTGAACTGAGGTTTACTCTTGATTTCTAAGAATTGTTTTCCCCGCTAAGACTGTGCAAATGCCATAAAAGTAAAATTGACTCACAATTCAATGATCATGATCATCTCTTCGTCATTCTCAAACACCTCGTGAAGAGACAGCAATGCTGGGTTATGCAGTCGCTTCATGATATCGATCTCTCTTTTGACGACTTTCCTCTCGTGACCCTGGCAGCGCAGAAACTTGGCGGCAAAAGTCTTGCCCGTCGCCTTCTCAACGGCTCTGTAGACCACACCATAGGATCCTCTGTGAAAGGAGAAAATATGAAATGCAAGAATTTGATAAACAATCTGCAACACTAAAATAAAGTTGTTTGCTTTTGATGGATCGGCAGCTGAATAACGCTATACCGAACGATCGGTGTACTGAACAAAATCTGTGGATCCCATGATGTTCGTTATAGCAACATTCCACTGTAGTTGTAATGGGCATAGACCCAGACAGTACAGACCACAGATTTGAAGGCAAAGAGGTGAACTCTATCTTGGACAAGGGCAGCAAGCGGTACTTACCTTCCAAGTTCTTCAAAGATGTTGTAGTAGTCATAGATTGAGCCGAATCGCTTGATGTAGTCAAACCGTGACGGCACCCAGCTCAGATCCACAAGTGAGTCGTAGTAACGTCGTTTGGCTTCATAGTCTTCAAGCTCTGGACGAGTCAAGGCTGACGCTATTGAAGTAACAAAAACGGAAAACATTATTCAGGGTTGAAAGCTAAAACAACCTTGATGGTGGAAAATGAAGAAATATATTTGTTTTCTTAAATAAACAACAAACGGAAAATCAGTAGGTTAATACTAAGAATTTAAAAATTAAACAAAGAAAAAGACCAATTAAATGCTGGTCCAGTCAATTTCCCGGTTTCAAATCAGTAACTTGTCAGCACTTTGTTTCCTTCAAGCGTAGCTAAACAATATTTTATAAGCTACTCAGTTTCATCGTGAGATAAATTTGTATAAAAGCTTCTTCGCAAATTCAAGAATCTTGCTACAAACTTGAAGATACTTCTTCTGAAATAATTCCACCTTTTCTGGTGTAACTCCTGTGTCCACTGGCTTTCGAGTCTGATAACGGAAATATCCTATAATAATAAAAACTTGATTTGGTGACCAAAAAAACCAAATCACCAACTTACGTTTAGTTGCAATGATAGTAGATGCCTCACAAGGCTCACTAGCGCCGTAAGAATTCAGCGCCGAGACCCTGAACTGATACTCT
Source organism: Crossaster papposus (assembly GCA_037893245.1). Classification (NCBI taxonomy): domain Eukaryota; kingdom Metazoa; phylum Echinodermata; class Asteroidea; order Velatida; family Solasteridae; genus Crossaster; species Crossaster papposus. The sequence goes on along the minus strand of JBAIAA010000220.1, from coordinate 891,832 downwards.
GACTCAGATTTTAACCCAACGATGGTGTGGAAGCAGTTTCTGCTCGTGACGCAACGAGCCCAGGTGTTAGACTCAGCGTCGTGTTTCTCCACCATGTAGCTAGTGATGGTGCTCCCACCATCGTGGAGAGGCGGTTGCCATGAGAGACGGATGGTATCCGAGGTAACGTCCAGGACTTCCAGGTTACGAGGTGGATCAGGGTGTCCTTGGAAACAAATCAGAAGACATTAAACAATGGTAAACAAATATGTTCTAAATAGTTGTACAAACATACATGGCATAACAAAAACTATTTTTTTCCTGTTCTCATTTAGTATGGGGAGATCTGAGCCCTTTATTCATTTCACATAAACTGCTAGCGATTAGCTTGCAGTAAGCAAGAAAAGATATACCTTTGCAACTTTATATGTTGCTAAATATTAAACAGTACCATAAAATATCTATAATATCTCTTGGCATAATTCATGTACGATAGCTACTAAAATATGGTAAACATAAACAAATCAAATACAAAAAAAAAATTGACCAGACTATTAAGTTTAACTCCCTAGGGTGTGTGAAAATTATGATTAAAATTGATGGATTCAGCGCTGTTAAGAAACAAACTGCTAAGATCACTATAATCTTACTCAGGATGTTGATGATGATGCTGGCCGACTCGTAGCCCAGCTCGTTAGTTGCCACCACGGTGTACTTCCCAGCATCTTCCTTGGCGACCCTATTGATGGATAGTGTGGTTTCCTTGTCGCTAGTCTTGATCTCCAGGTTACCGGCTGGTTTGACGTCCACCCCGTCACGGTCCCAGGCAATGGTGGGCAGAGGAATGCCAGAGTAAGGGATGCGTAGCTTTAAGATCTCTCCTTGAAGACATTCCAGTGGGACGCGGAGGCGAGGCGGCACGTTGACCTTAGGAGCAACTATTAGTTTTTGAACGAGAAAACAGAACATGTAATCAATGTGGGTTGAAGAAGGAACAGACTGGATCAGAATATGAACCTCATACATCTGAAACACCATGCTAGGCTACAAACCGAGCTATCCATTTGAATTTTGTTAGTCTCTCTAACTATGTGTTTGTCAATGAACCATTAACCCTAACTCTCCAAGTGGCGTGAAAAATCGTATTAAAATTGAAGAATTCAGGATCATAATAGGGTTTTATTGACTCCCTTTATAGAGACTTTGCTTTTATAATATACCTGTACCATTTGCAACTCTACATTGGCGACCCTATTGATCAAAGGAGCATGGCGTGCGTGCTTGCGTATGGCATGCATCTGCACTACCCGAGCGTGACACGCGTGAGCCTTGTTCTACAAAAGAAAACAGCTGCCCTCGAATAAGTAAAAAAAAATGACCCGTAAGTTTTATGAAGAAATAGGAAAATTGCGAATGTCATACCCTGTATCTGGACATCAGCCTTCTCTGTCTGCGAGCCAGCTTTGTTCATGACCTTGACTGTAATCTCCCCGGTGTCCTCATCATAGACATCGTTGATCTGCAGTGTGTGGATGTTACCGCTGGCTCGGATCTTATACTTCCTCCCATCTCGGAGCTCGCGGCCCAGACGGTACCAGGAGACTTGAGGTGCTGGGTAGCCAGCTACCTCACACTCCAAGGTGCCTGCTCTGCCTTGGGGTACGGCAATGGAACGTGGGGCAGAGACGAAGGTGGCCGGGATTGATCCTGTGAGTGAGATAAATATAAGTGAAGACATCATTCATAATGATAAGGGAAATTGTTCTTTGTTTTCTGCAATTTGTTTCTACTTTTAAGATGTAACACAGAGACTAACAGAGAATCACATTTGTTTAAGGTCAAATCTGAGGTTATAACGAACCTCTTGGATCCTTGACCACCACTCTCTGTGAGGAAGCACTCGGTGGACCGAAGCCGGCTTTGTTCTCGGCAATCACGCGGAACTCATACTCAGAGTCCTCGATGAGATTGATGATCATGTGGCTGTTTCCTGTAACCTCTTCCCTGTTTGCACGGAACCACCGTGCGCTCGTGGTCTCTCTCTTCTCGATGATGTAGCTGGTGACTGGGCTGCCTCCGTCAGAGTCTGGTGGCACCCACAGGAGGTGGACGGAGTGACGCTGGATGTCTGACACGTTGGGCTTGCCTGGAGCACTGGGAACATCTTCACAAGACAAACACGAAGCAAAGAATACAAAGAATGTAAAGAATTTGTGACGACAGAAGTGTATTTAGAGTAACCTCAATAGCAATCAGTTGGTCAGAAATGTTGACAATGGAACTGACCATAAGGAGCCTTGGCCATGACCGACTCCCGTCCAGTCAGATGCTCGCTGATGCCATACTGGTTCTCTGCAGAGACGCGGAAAAGATACGCAGTGCCCTCCTTGAGACCGCTTACTGTATGCTCGGTGGCCGATGAGACAGAGCCAGCATTCTGCCAAATAGTTCTAAGAAAAAACAACACAGGTCTTTTATCTATGCAGTTTACTCAAAGAGTTCTAATTGCTTACGCTGATATGTTTTGTGTAAAATAGCAAACAATTATAAAGTTAAAGTATACCATTTTGTCTTATGTAATTTTGAGAAAATAATATTTTATTTCTATTTTAAATCTTCATGCCTGAAGAAAAAAATTTCCTGGGAGTTTAGAGTCATTAATATCTTTACATCAAGTAAGTTTTTGAACAATAATTTGGTTAATTGGTTTTTTTTTGTAACTGCAGAAGGTATATCGCCCCTTTAAATTTTATCATTTAAATACTAACTGTATAAAAAAACCAATTTTAACATCACAGTGGTTTTTTTTCCAAAAAATCTTCTGAAAATATACTAAGTGATTCAAAGTTTCTTAATTTAGTTGAAAGGGTGATACAACACCAGACAGAAAGAAAAGTATAAAATCAAAATCCTGTTTGATTTTTGTTTGGTTAGAATTAATCTTTTATCTGACGTGTACCTGTTCGCTTCTCGCATCTCGATGATGTAACGTAGTATGGGACTTCCTCCGTCATCAGTTGGTGGTTGCCATGACAATGTGATGGATTTCTTGCTGACTTCTACAGTGTGGATCGGACCAGTGGGCGGGCCCGGTTTATCTGGAGTTGAAACATTACGATATACAGTGAGTGCCCCCTCACAGAAAATGTAGTTTTAGAAAAGTTGAATAATCTATAAAAAACAGTGCTTATATCTCAAATTATTTGATTCTGTAAAACATGAATAGTTGAGAACAGAGCATGTTGGGGTTAATCAAAAAATCACAAGTGTATGATAGTAATGTATTAATACATGTTTTCAATTTTTGTTTATCGCATTTTTTTTGTACACCAAAACAATTATAAATTCACATGTTTCAGTATTAAATAAGTATAATCCTTTGCACTAGTGTCATCAGTGTTATAAGGGGGTGCCTTAGGTAGTTCCTATAGACTAGTCTGAGAAAGACAATTAGAAGCCATTTTGGGGTACTGCCACCGGCCTTGCGTACGCTGTACGCATTCTTAAAGATGACGTGTGCACATTTTGGTGATCCTATTGGTGGAAGAAGCCGGGAATTCATGCGTACTCCCTGAGCGCAACACGCACAGTCCTGGTGTCACCGCAGAAAATGGCTGCCCTCAGATTTTAGTCTTATAAAACTTGAAAAAATGAGCTCTATCACAAATACTATACGGTACTGCACAAATACGCCAAAAAAAACCACAAAATTTCGCTCATCAGAATTTTCCTGAATTCTGTGCCAAAGAAATTCCACTGTCCTTACCAACAACGTGCACTTTAGCAGAAACCTGCTGGATTCCAAACTCATTCTCAGCTTCCAGGGTGTAGACGCCGCTGTCCTCCCTCTCGGTCTCCCTGATGGTCAAGTCTGCCTCTCCTCCCGAGGCATCGACGCGGTAACGGCCTTTAGTCTCAATGGCTTCTCCGTCTTCTTTCTTCCATCGCAGGGTGGGTATGGGCGTGCCTGTGAAGGGGATGGCGATACGGAGCGTGCTGCCGGCGCGGATGTTCAAGTCTCTCATGCGCCGGTCTAGGTCTAGTGATGGCAGTGCTGTACGGAGGCAAACAAATCAGGATTATATGGATTGTAGTTGTGATATAACTTTGTATGTGTATCTCTTTTGTGCTATACAGAGTTTTGAGGAAAAAAAGATGAATGAAAACATGCATACACAGAATATTGAAATTGTCACTTACATTTGATGTGTAGTTCTGCAGATACCCGCACCTTTCCATTCTCATTCTGTGCCACTGCAGTGTACATTCCACTATCTATCTCCCTAGGCTCGTGTATGGTCAGTCTGTGTAGGCCATCCTTGTCTGATGACATACTAAACTTGCGGCCGGTGAATATCTCCCTACCCTTACGGATCCTGTTGCATCCAAGAAAAAAACAGTCGAACAGCTTAAACAAGCATTAACCGGTTTGCGCCGGGATTTGTTTACACATTATTTTTAATGAAACTCGATCCGAAGCGGGTTCAGGCTGATAGTGCCGGTAAGCACACCCACGCATTTCCGGCCTTGCTCGCTGCTGACAGACATTTACGGCCTTGCTCGTGGCGTGTTTATCCGTCATCCGTTTTGAATCTTGGGAAAACTTTGCGTTTATGTACGTCATCCGGCGCGAACTGGTTAAACTATGCTTCTGTGCAGAGATCATACAGGCTGCGCCAGAAATTCCAGATTTTAAAAGGGATTCTTCACAAATCCTGAATTCAGAAAAAAATCCCAACAACAAATCCTAAGATCCAAGAAAAATGTGAAGACTTACCAGTCCACTCGTGGTGTCGGTGTGCCCGCTACTCTGCATGTAAACTCAGCTTTGCTCTTCTCGGCAACCATCACATTGTGTGGTTCCTCAGTAAATGTTGGCGGTACTCCAGCTAGAAAAAATAAATAAGTATCCATAATGTAAAATTAAATGGCAAATGATGACTGTACTCGGTTGTAGCAAGAGACACACAGTTATATAGAATGATCTTTATTATTTACTTGAGCAATGTCACTGTTTAACGTATTAGCAAAGAGTAAAAAAAGGCTTGTCAACCAAACTAAAGCCAGTGCTCATCAACCGCTTAACTTTGCTAACTTAAGATCAAAATATTAGGCCCTCTTAACTTATGTAACTTAAAAAGGTAACATAAGGCAGACATTTATTAACTTTGAATGAAATCTACTGATTAAGAGGTAACTTTTAATTTGTTACAATCTAACAAAGTCTCTAATCTAAAATAGTAATAAACAAAACATGAAAGATGACACAAAGGCAAGCCCTATAGTACGAAAGTAGCCATTTTTCTATTTTTCATGGCTGAATATATTTGAATACTTACGAAGTGATTCTTTTGTGACGAATGCCTCCGACACTTTGCTTGGATCGCTCTCCATCCCAGCGGCATTTACAGCGCCAACCCTGAAGACATACTCTGCATTAGGAGTCAGGTTCTCCACCTGACAGGAGTTAGTAGGGGTGGTTGTCTTGTCTGTCCAGTCGTAGGAGCCCTTCCGTCTGCGCTCCACTGTGTAGTGGGTGATGGGCTGACCCCCGTCGGAGAATGGTACGGTCCAGCTGAGCTTGACGGACGTCGGCGTGACGTCTTTGATAGATGGGAAGCCGGGCGGAGACGGTCGTCCTAAGTGAGGTTGAGAAAAGGAGATAACCGGTAAACTTGCGGGAGGAAAATATGATAGTGTTTAGGAGATGATGTTTATGACCTTTTTTGGCCCTTCACCGATGTGTACTTGACAGAAGTTGCTAGATAGTTAGATAGTTGCTAGTTGCTAGTAGCATATAGTTAACGAAGGTTACGGGTTCAAACCCCACCACAGTACAAATTGAAAGAATAGAGAGAGACCCACAAAATACTTACTTGCAGGATCTTTGGCAATCCTGGGTGGGTGCGTCGGTTGGCTGGGCTTGCCCAGCCCGACGGAATTCTCAGCGGTCACCCTGAACTCATATTGATGACCCTCTACCAATCCCTTGACTGTGTAGGTAGTGTCCAGCACGGCGTCTCGGTTGACTCGCTTCCAGTGGCTGCTAAAGTTCTCCCGGACCTCCAGGACGTAGCCCGCAATGGGTTTGCCGCCGTCGTGCTGAGGCTCGGTCCAGGTCAGGGTCATGTGGTCGTGGCAGATGTTGTGGACTTCAGGCTTGCCCGGCGCGCTTGGCACAGCTGAATATAAAGAAATCCCAGCGTGTGCTTAAAAGGTGGCATGGAATTCTTAAAGGCATAGTATTACATTCGTCAGTTGTGCATTTTTATCGTTTAAAGAAGCAAAAGTGCTCAAAATATAAAGTAAGGTGCTTGACAACTAACCTGAGGAAGTTTTAGCTCTGCGAATGCTGTATATTCTAAAAAAATAACGATTTAAGTTTTTAAGTGCAATTTAAAGTTTGCCATGTCACAATTTGAATTGCGATCATAATTGGCATTCAGGTTATGTTCTCATTCAGCTGATTGCAGTTATCCGGTCGTCACACACTTATCTCTTTCTAAGTCCTGTACAGTGACATCTTCATAATGTTCGCAGTCTGTTAAAAGTCTGTTAAAAGTCTGTTAAAACTTACAGTAGAGGCTCTTGCAGACCACAGCCTCTGATCCTTCCAGAGGGCTGCCGACTCCATTGATATTCTCGGCACTCACTCGGAACTCGTACTCCATGTTCTCACTGAGTCCTGTCACCGTGTACAACATGGTGGTGGCATAAGTCGTAGCCACTGTCCATATCTTTCGGCCTTTCTCCCGCCTCTCCACGGTGTAGTACTCAATCTTGGATCCGCCGTCTTCACGAGGCGGGGACCAGCAGAGGCTGACTGAGAAACGGCCAATGTCGGAGATCTCAAGAGGGCCGGTCGGGGGACCAGGAACATCTGCAAAGAGAGACAATATATTGGGCTGAGTCTGTTTCGGGTGTGACTTCGATTCATTTTATAATGGACATGAAGGCAATCATTATTTCTTTTACTAAAAGCTATTTATGAATGGGAAAAATATGTGATTGGGCGGTATTAAACAAGTATGTTTAGAACCGGCTCATGGGCCTTAACATTATTAATGTCCTCACCTTCGGCTCGGGCATTAACGTGTCCAGGACAACGAGCCAGTTTTAAAAATACCCAACCGCATTCTTATTCCCGTACTAATGACGTTACTACCTACCGACAACAATCACATGGATGTTGGCCGTGTGCTTCCCGGCCTCGTTGCTAACAGTCAGCGAGTACTGTCCCGTATCAGATCTGATGGTGTTCTTGATAACAAGCTCGGTTCTGTTCTCTTGCTTCTCAATCTTAGTTCGGTTGTCCTCACTGATGCGGCGGTCATGACGGTACCACTCGGCGGTCGGTGTGGGGCAGCCTGTAAAAGGCACGTAAAGGCGGAGGATGTTGCTAGCACGGACGGTGATGACGTCTTTGTAGTCAGAGAGGTCGATCTTGGGTTCAGCTGGAATGAAAGAAAGTTGTAAATCTGTTTCTTAAAAAGGTCAAAGATTCAAAAACAATTAAAGACTTTTGAGAACATTCAAAACTTCAAATCTACAGTCCGTTTTCACAACGCAATCACAAATCTATTGCAAGTCATTCAGTTCGAGTCAATGCACAAAGCTCTTTCAAATGAAATGTGACTTAGACATTTTTTATGTCATTGCTTATCAAAATGAGCTGTCTACAGATTTTTTATATACTGACCTTTGACCCTGACTGCCGACTCTGTGCTGGCGTCTCCACATTTACACGAGTACCTCCCGATATCTCTGGGTCCCACGTCTCTGATTACCAGCGCTCTCCGCTGCCCCTCCCTGATGATACTATGTCTGTCCACGGCAAAGATCTGAACACTGTCCATGAACCACTTCACCTCAGCTTTGGCATTGGAGATGCGGCACTCTAAGGTGACTGTCTTGCCTACCTTGGCCGAAATGTCTGTTAGGGGTTCGGTGAACTCAGCCGTTTCTGTTAAGAAAAGGAGGCCAATTTTGAAAAAGGTTAATACTTGACAAGACAGATGTCTAACTATTCTTCTTTAAAAAAATAATTTTAAGAAGAATAAATATAACTTCCATCAGAAAGTTGGATAAAGTTGTTTCTTTAGCGTGATTAAAAACTAAATGTACAAGAAAAAACACAAAAAACGGCTAAAGTCAACAAAGGCAACTCTTACAGGACCAACTTAAATAGGCGATGTGTAGAAAGTCTGTTACATACATAAGTAGAGTCCCAAAAATATACAAAAGTAAAAAAATTTGCTGCCTGTGATCGATGTACATACCAGCAGGTGTCTTGGCAACGGCCGGCACGGAGGTCCTACTCATGGGTCCTGCTCCCACCTCATTCTCAGCAGCTACTTGGAACTCATACTCCCTCCCCTTGACTAGACCGGTCACGGTGTAGTTGGATTCCTTCAGCACCTTCCTCGTTGCCCGCATCCAGCGGATGCCAGATGTCTCCTTCATCTCCAAGATGTAGTCGGTGATTTCCGAGCCTCCGTCGCTGCGTGGCGGTTTCCAGGAGACCGTCATGGAGGTGTCTGTGATGCCCGTGATCTCGGGAATGCCGGGCGCGTCGGGGACGTCTGACAAAAGGAAGAATTTGATGAATAATTTGTGACGTGCAATAAATGCCATTGTGGCAAATCTCACTCTCAATATCATCTTACTTTTCGATCTGTCATTTGGTTATAAAAGTGTATTTCAAAGTTGTGCGACCAAAAAAAAAAAATAGTAGAATTCTTGCCAATCAAACACTATTTGTGCTTAGCAGCTTACTGTAAATTGCCCACAATGTTCATAAATATATGTCTGAATTACTTACCAAATGGACTCTTGACCAGCACAGTGTCGGTGCTATTCAACGGCTCACTCTGTCCGTACTTGTTCTCGGCTCTGACCCTGAACATGTAGTTGGCTCCATCGATCAGTCCGGTCACCGTGTAGCGCGTTCCTCTGACCGTCACGGACACAGGGGTCCACATCAGACGTTCTGCTTCGCGCTTCTCCAGGATGTAGTTGGTGACTTGGCTGCCACCGTCGTCGGTTGGCGGTTGCCACGACAATGTGACGGAATCTTTGGTGATGTCGCTGGTGTTCAGGGGACCCTCAGGAGGGGCTGGTTTGTCTTGTTTAAAAGAACAGAAATATTTGGATGCTTAATTTTAACTGTAGGATATTTTTAACTGTTTTGAGTCTCTTTGTAGATGTTTTCAGTCTGTGTCGTGTATGTGCTCTGTGTCCTAACAAAAGAGAGCACTTTTGCACCAAGCAACGACGTGCCATTGGAGGGTCACACACGCCATTCATGTGATAAAGGCAAGAATTAGTTACTTCATCAAATCCAATTGCAGTCCGGCAAGATGGCATCGATAGTGACTCCTCAACTCTCCCTTTCTTGCTGTCGAGGAGGTAAGTGTGCAAGGAGCCCATGGCTTGCATCCTGACTGCTCAAATGTCCTTTGGGCATTGTGTTTTTTGTACCTTTTATCCCCCCCACTTGTTTAAACTAAATAACTTTCTGCCTTGGAAAGAGTTCCCTTCAAACCAGAAAAGAAATCTACTTACCTAAAACTACCACTTTAATGGTGCCACTGTCGGATCCTGCTTTATTCGTTGCCGTCAGGACGTACGTCCCTGCATCGTTCTTGCCAGTGTTCTTAACAGTCAGATTGGTGGCAAACTCGCTAGTCGTTGCTCGGATTCTGATTGCGTCTATCGCCAGGTCCGAGCTGTCTTTTGTCCACGTGACCGAGGGGGTCGGTTTGCCTCGGCAGGGAATGTCCAGGTGGAGATTGGACCCAGCACGAATGGTGACAGTGTCACGGTACATGGCCCCAAGCTCAAGCTTAGGAGCAGCTGAGAGGGTAAATATTAGATTTATTTATTTGTTTGATGTCAAACTCAAATACTAATTTATTAACGCACGGAGGGTTACATCCGAATCTTTAACCATTATACATATGAGCAAAACGCTGGGAAGAATGGATTTCAGTGAATTAAATATGATTTCAAACTGATAAAAAAGGGAATTTCTTTTAGCTATTCCAAAAAGGAACCAAGATAAAAAAGTTTTAAAAAACATCATCCATACATATTTCTCTGAAAATTTCTCTAACAACATTTTAATTGAATTTGTTTTCAAACAATAAATTTTGTATCCATTCAAATAGTTAGGAATTCTTATTTTTACAAATATACTAAACTGAGCCATAGTGATTACAGTCTACATTAGTTTCCTTAATCAAAAAATAAAAACAAAAAAAAAGCTTACCAGCAGGTCTTTCCACCAAGACAGGTCCTGGAGTCATGGCTGGTTCCCCGACTCCCGCCTTATTCAGCGCACTGACGCGGAACTCGTACTCGGTGCCCTGTATGAGCCTGGGTACCTTATGACTGCTGTCGGTGACCGGTGCCGTGTTGACTCTACTCCAAGTGTCACCGGATTTGTCTCGCTTCTCAATGATGTAGCCGCTGATTGGTGCCCCTCCATCCTTAGACGGGGGCGACCAGTTGAGGGAGACGGAGTCGCCATGGATATTAGAGATGGCGACTGGTCCTGGCTTGCCTGGTACCTCTGCAATTTGATTGGTATCAGTGAGAGATTTGTTAGAAAAATTACGTAAAAACTACTGGAGGAATTTTAGCGAAACTTGGTGGGTAGATACTTATGCAAGGGTCAAGGATGATTTCAGATCAATAATTTGAATCACTTTGAATAATTTGGCAGATAGGCATTTTATTTTTGTGCGGTTAAAGCGGAGGTCTGCGCTCTACCGAGTGCCCATTTTAGGTTTTTCATTCAATAATGGAGGACTATTCCAAAACAAAATGACTCACCATAATCTCCTTTGGGTACAACCTTCTCTCCTTCCAGTGGCTCGCTGACGCCGGACTTGTTCTCAGCTCTGACTCGGAACTGATACTCGTCGCCTTCGGTCAGCCCGGCGACACGATGCATGCACTCCGTCAATGCTGCCGATACTTTGGCCCACATGCGCATGCTGCCCTCACGTTTCTCTAAGATGTAACCGATAATCTGGCTGCCGCCATCATCTGAGGGCGGGCTCCATGAGAGTGTGACGTCATTGCTGCCGAGACGAATGACCTGAAAGAGACGAAGGAATTTATGAGTGAGCAGTATCACGGGAGGAAGTTTTTAACTGGTAGTTAATTGTACTTATTTCCATTGGGGTCCTTTGGTAGAAGATGAGGAAGGAATTACAGTTTTAGTGGCGGGAAGAAAACCCCATGATGATATTCTAGAAAAACCAACGGAATTAGTCAGGGACTGAAAACCCAATCCACATGTTGGCCCAGGTGGGATTCGAACTCAGGTCACAGCAGTGGAATGAGAGAAAAGTACTTCCAAGCCAACTTGATCATGACACTCACCTGCAGAGGTCCCTCGGGTGGTCCCGGCCTATCAAACACCTTGACGGTCACAGTCGCCGAAGCTTCACCTGATTTGTTAGTCGCAGTGATCACGTAATCACCGCTGTCTCCTCGCTCACAGTTCCTGGTGTTCAGGACGGTCACAGAGTCACTGGTGTCCACGCTGACTCGCAATGTACGGTCGATGGGTCTGGAGTTGTGCGACCATTTGATGATGGGTACCGGCGTGCCCTTGTAGGGGACCTCCATGCGGAAGGAGGTGCCGGCGCGGACTGTGATCACGCGTTGGTACTTGAGGTCGAGGTCCAGTTTTGGAGGAACTGGTTTAAAAAAGAAAATTATAAATAAGAATTGAGTACCAGTTTAAGTACCAGTATTGACCAAGAGATTCAACGTCATGATGTTATCGCAAACCAAAAATGTATAGTTATTAAATTGAAAAACTGTGTACAACTATCAACAGGAAGGTTTTCAGTGCAGAAAAATATTATACCATTTTACACATAGCCAAGCTATTAAAAAACAGGTAAAGAAATTTTAAAAACTTCATTTTAGCAAAGCCTTGTTCACTCAATACCCCAATATTGCTTCTTTTATGAAATGCCTTTTAATTTTGGAAGTTTATTGATTTATTGCAGATGCTCTACCAAGTTTCCTGATGTTTTTGTGTCTTATTTGTGTAGGCATCCAAATCTAGTAGAACCAACCTGGTGGGTTTTCAGCAATGACGCTCTGTGATGGCTCGCTGGGGTTACCAGTTCCTGCACGGTTGACGGCAGAAACTCGGAACTCGTACTCGCTGCCTCTCAGCAATCGTCCGACCTATCAAAAGAACATTTTATTCATTAGAAAAAGTGCAGCTGTGATACTTTTCTTTGTTACCTCCGCCTATCTCTGACGGTGGAGTTTATATATTTACCCCTGTCTGTCTGTTTGTCCGTTAGGATTAGGAAAAAAATACTGCAGGGATTTAAACATAACTTGGTGAGTAGATAGCTAATACGTCAAGATCAATTCCATTAAATGTTCAGATTGATCAGGATCCAGATCAGAAATCTGCATCACTTTGAATAATTGTTTAACACTGGCAGATAGGGCTTTGTGCTCAACTGTTTTCTAAAACAGCGCCCTTTGTTGGCCATTTTATGCAGGCCGTGTTTTCTATTTCTGTTTAGGGTGGTCTAGGCAACTCTCTTTTTTTTTCTCTCAAAGATGTTCCTCTTCCTCCTACAAGGTTTCCTTTGCCATAAACCTTATCCATGTTTTCAAGACTAATTTATTGTACTTACTTTAAAGGTAGTGTCGGGAATCGGTGTGAGTGTCGCCTTGACCCAGCGGGGACTGGTAGTCTGCCTCATCTCTACCACATAGCCGCTGACCGGTGCTCCACCATCTTGTCGAGGTGGGCTCCAGGATAGAGTCATAGTGTCCACGGTGATGTTGGAAACATCTGGAGCCTCGGGGGCATCGGGAGCATCTGAGACAAGAACACAAGAAGTAGGTCAAAGCAGAGCAAAGGGACTCTGAACTCTTCTTATGCAGGTGGTTCTGTTATTTCTACTAATTCCCTAAAACCTCTTAATTATCTACCTGGTGGTGATTTTTCAAAAAATTTGTGTCATTCAATAAATTACCAAAACATAAGTCACTCTAGGCTATATCTATAATTTACCAAAATCCTTACATTTTTTCAAAAAAGTTACATCTTCACAAACTCATGACGATTCAAAGAAATAATTGTTCCCAGATACAATTGTTATTTGTAAACTTAAGTAATAAGTAAATGCATCTCATAACATGTTGGAAATATAAAAAAACTAAGTAATCTCTCACAAATTGACAGAACTCACTGTATTGTCCCTTGGGTGTGACTGCCTGTCCCTCCAGCGGTTCGCTCGTACCAAACTGATTCGCGGCCATCACTCTAAACTGATATCTCTTATACTCCTTCAAGCCCGTCACTCGGTAGGTCAAATCTGTGATGTTGTTCTCCGTCACTGGCTTCCACTTGTAGTCCAGTTCTCCCTGTTTCTCCACGATGTAGTTGAAGATGCGGCTGCCTCCGTCGTCTTGAGGCGGGCGCCAGGACAGCGTGACTGCATTCTCTGTCACGTCGGTTTGTTCCAAGGGTCCTCGTGGCGGGCTGGGCTTGTCGAAGATCTTGACTTCGATCTTGGCCGAGTCGCTGCCGGCGTCGTTTTTGATGGCGACGGTGTAGTTTCCGGCGTCGGACCGCTCGCAGTTCTTAATGATCATGGTGACCGAGCGGTCTGTGGTCTCAACTTTCATGCGATGCGATGACGGCAGTGGGGCGCCTTCTCTAGTCCATGTGGTTCGCGGCACAGGGAAGCCGGTGTAGGGCACTTCTACTCTGACAGTGGTGCCGACTTTGGCTGTGATGGGTTCTTTGACTTCCCCCAGCTTTGGAATTACTGTTAAATTAATATTTCGAAGAGATTATGAGTGAAGAGATTTGTTTATGTTTTAAGAGGGCAAAAACAACCCTATGTTGGGTGTTCCAATTTGTTAATATCTTTGTTCATGGGATGGCAGTTAAAAAACGTACTCATAATCCCTTTGGTATGATAATGTCGAGCGATTTGTAGAATTTATAGGTATGACTTTGAAAAAATAGCTTATCAAGCCAAGTTTAGTAATGATATACTTAATGCTCATCTCTATTTTTAACCCTATGTGGCGAATTGTGCTTTTTCAGGTTGGTAGGCTGTAAATGTACTCGAAAACTGAGTCCAATTTCTTGGCTCTGCTAACAACAGCATTCCATGCCTACCATTTTGTGCTAACAGCATCAGCAGAATTTTTTTGCATTAACCATGTAAGCACAGAATCCTTAGTTATGGGATGTTCGCATGCGCACGAGCTAACCCACAAAATACATTTAGCAAGAGATTATGAAATAGAAACAAATTGATTAGAAATGAAAATTTGTACCTGCAGCCACTTCCGCCTTCACCCTGATGGATGGTTCACTCGGAGCTCCCACACCCACTCTATTCTCGGCCAGGATCCTGAACTCGTACTCTCCGCCCCGCATGAGTCTGGTGATGATGCACGACGTCTCGTCTCCGCCGAGGGTCGCCACTTTGCTCCAGTGGATGCTGGTGCGGTCTTTCTTCTCGATGACGTAGCCGATGATCTCCGCTCCGCCGGTGAACGACGGTGGGAGCCAGGAGAGACTGACAGAGTCTGCGGTGGTGTCGGTGACCTGAGGGGTGCTGGGTGCACCTGGGACGTCTATCGAGATAAAACATAGGATATGGACAATAATACCTTATGACATTTATCATTATCCTGCCAACTTGAACGGAGGTATAAAACTAAATTAGTATGACATTTTCTGTAAAGGTTGTAAAGTTGTAAGCTAAATAACTTTTAAAAGTCTTAAATTAATTCAGTCAGTATCCTAAATAATTAAGTTTTACTAAATTTGGATTTGAGTATACTAAATAATATCGATACAGTACAACTTTGCTACAACGTACACACTAGGCTCCACAAATGATAGTTTTAATCGGTATGTACTCCGTACACGAACAATTGTTTAGCAACGTGGATGGGACATACATATATGTATTTGAACCAAAGGCTGAATGTTTGGTATAGCGATTTTCAATAGATTGAGAGATTTACCATATTTGCTCTTCATCAAGATCCTCTCCGCCCCTTCCAACGGTTCACTATCTCCAATCTTATTGATGGCAATCACCCTAAAGACGTACTCCGCCTTCTCCATCAGATTCTGCACTTTGTAGGTAGTGTCGTTAATGTGAACTGGTAAACGCGCCCATGACGTTCTCTTCATGTCACGCTTCTCAATGACGTAGTGAGTGACGCGACTTCCTCCGTCGTCTGACGGTGGGTGCCAGGAGAGAGTAACGAAGGTACCGTCCATGTCAAGAGTTTCCAGAGGTCCTTGAGGTGGGCTTGGGCGATCCAGAACCTTTAAATCCATTAAAGGGGGAAGGGGGATAGAAAAAAAAACATGTGATGAGGATCATTAGTGTTTTGTTTCTCAGCCAAACTTTCTACACAATAGTTTTACATGGACGACTTAACAACATATCCAATTGATATCTCGTCTAGAAGCGTAAATTATAAATTTTAGAAATTATTTGTTTCCACAAATTTCTGAAACTATATCTTTATCAAGCTTTCAAGCAAACCAACACTAATGTGCTCAAGCTCTTGGAAGTACAGTTGCAGTACTCCTATATGCAAAGTCCTTCATTGCGTTTTTTCCACATGACAGTGTGACCAAAAAGTAGTGAAAAGTTGGGAATTTCACACAAAAAAGAAGGAAAACTAGGAGCAAGGTGAAAAAAAAAATAATCTGAAAAAGTAGGACTACTTGAAAGCCTGATTTACTGGCATCTTATATGGGACTCTCACCTGAACATGAATGATAGCATTCTCGCTCCCAGCGGAGTTACTGATGCCCAGCTTGTATGCTCCCTCATCTCCTTTCACACAGTTCTTGGCAGTCAAGACCGTCCCGCGATCGTTGGTCTCAATCTTGACGCGGGTCGACGAGACCAGAGATATGCCATCCTTCTCCCATTTGACTGTCGGTCTGGGCTTGGCTTTGTAGGGGACGTCGAGGTGGAAGGTTGTGCCGGCTCTGACCACCAGTGTGTCGCGGTATTTGTTCAAGTCAAGCTTGGGAGCAACTGTGAAGAAAATTGTGTTTAAGAACTCATGTAATGCCATTCACATAAGATTATTAAAATAATCATTTGGCAATCCTGAAGTTGATATCCGATAGTCGCTTTGAATTTCGTGGTGGCCTGTAGACGCTGTGTACAGACTTCGCTGGTCGCATTAGGCAGTTGGTCATTATATACACATTTAAATAATAAGATTTTTCAGCAGGTGGTTTTTAAGTGGTCATTGTATACAGGGGGTTGCTAAGGTAGATTTGTCTGTATTTTATAGATTACATCCAAATTGGGTATTTTGTGGATATGGTTTGTTTTTTACTATTTATTGGTCATAGCAATCAACACGCAGACATAATAACACATTTTTGTTATGGCTTTAACCTTCTTTTTTGCAGACTACAGCAAATAGTTGCAGCCATAAGAGCATTTGCTTTTAACATTTCCATATGTGGGCTACAGCAAATAGCCATAATCAAAACCAAACATTAGTGGCTTTGGCCTTGTTTTGGCCATCTGTGATCTACAGCAAATAGCCATATTTATGCCATTTTTGGCCCTACCTGCAGCTCCCTTGGCATCTGTGACATCGCTTGGTTTACCCGTCCCTGCATCGTTGATAGCAGACACTCTGTACTGATACGCTGCTCCCTTAGAGATGTCCCTGATCACATAGCTGCATCCTGTCACCGGCTCCTTGGTGATAGGGGACCAGCGCGTGCTGAACCGATCTGCCTGTTCTATGATGTATCCCGTGACGGGATTTCCTCCGTCGTGGGTGGGCGGGGTCCAAGTGAGTGTCAGGGAGTTGATGGTCACTTCGGAGATATTTGGAACCCCTGGTGCACTCGGTGTGTCTGGAGAGTCAAAGGAAATAAAATGTTTGCTTCGAGTATGAATCGGCCTTAACCAGTTCGCTTTAAGGATTATTTTGACACTGACCGGGCCCAGGCACAGGATTGTTTTTCACTAACCTCAATCCAAGACGGGTTCAAGGCGACATGGGTAAATCGGAGCTCTGTAATGCCATCCATTAGATATTCTGTCAAGTGCGCTGATCTACAAAATTATAACTTGTTTGCCACAGTAATGTGGAGCCGGATGGAAATTTTCCCTTCACTTTTTTTTTCCCAAAAGAGTTTATTTCTGCGGGTTTTTGCCCAACCCGTAAATCAGAATTGGCCTTAAAAAGGAGTGTTCAAAAAGTTGATGTACAGACTTCCCAAGTATAAATGTTTTGTATTCCTGTAAATATCCTTTATGTACGTCTGTAAATATTCTGTTTGTATTTTTGTGTAAATGTTGTTGTATCTCTATGTATTATTGATAGTTGTCAGTTCAACAGATGTACTGATTTGTGGATGCCTTTTAATATTTGTTTATCCAATTTTGTTTAATGATGTATGCAGGGCACCAATTGAAACCATTTTTTTAACTGTTTGGGCACACCCTAGGTAAAGAAATGTAATAAATAAATTGGCAGCCTCGCTCACTGCGAGCCAGTCGCTGACAGATATTTCCGGCCTTGCTCTTGACGCGTTTATCTGTCATTCCGACAGGAATTGGTTAAGTCCTATTTTAAATAATTCAATCTTTGACTAAACCTTAATGGCATAATCTCTTACCATATAGAGCCTTCGCAATGACTGGTCTGCACGGCTCGCTGGGTGGACCCACACCGGCTTTATTCTCGGCGCTCACTCTGAACTCGTACTGACTGCCATCCCGTAAGTTACTCGCGGTGTACTCAGTCTCGTAGATGGAGCTAGTGTTGACTCGAGAGAACTTGAAGCCAAAGGCTTCTCGCTTCTCAAGAAAGTAGCCGGTGATCTTGCTGCCTCCGTCGGAGAGCGGTGGTGACCAGGAGAGTGTGATGGTAGACTTAGAGGTGCCGATGACAGTTGGTGGTTCGGGTTGGCCTGGTAGATCTGAACCAGAAATGAGAAAAATCTTTCAATTGATGTAGCTTCACAAAAGTGTTGTTCACAAAATTTAAGCAGAGAAAATTTAAAAAAACATATTTTAAATGAAGACAACTTGCAATTATTTTCAGCTATAATTTTGGGCTATAAAATTAAACAAAATTATTAAATTGTTTGTAAAAATTATACCTAAAGAGACCAATGAGAAAATATTCAGGTTAGAGTGTGTGAAGCACCAATGTTCTTTGAATCATTTTTAAAGAATAAATTATTGCAAAATAACCAACAATTTCTATGATACCACAAAGCGACTAAAAAGAATATTGCTCTAAATTGGGGTACTTTCAACATCAAGTGATAAACTATGGAAAAACAGCCATTATCCTGAATAAGTCTATTTCATCAGTGGTTTGTCCTCTTACCATAAGCTGGCTTTGCCATCTTGGTCACTGACGAGTCGCTAGGCTCACCAAATCCAGCCTTATTCTCGGCCAGGATTCTGAACTGATACTCTGATCGCTCAACCAGATCCCTGACGGTGTACGTCGTCTCTGCAATACTCAGCTGATTCACTGGTACCCATCGCAGGGCCAGTTTCTCTTTCTTCTGGATGACGTAGCCGATGATCTTGGAGCCCCCGTCTGAGAGAGGCGGGGACCATTCAAGAGTCATGGAGGTTGCTGTGGCTTCTGTAATTGACGGGGTACCGGGTGGGCCAGGAACATCTACGGATTTCAGCAGAAAAAGATGACAACCGCACATTAATATTAATCTCTATCGTAAGAATCTTCATTGAGTAATGCTTTACAGAATCAGATGAAGGCTTTCACTAGGAATTATATCATTATGGTTATTTGGTTGAACTATTTCTTACCGTAAGGTGGTTTGGCCACCCTCGGCTGGCTTGACGAACCAGGTTTCCCATTGCCAGCCTTATTGACGGCGACTACGCGGAACTGGTACTCATTCCCCTCACGCAGACTTCCGACGGTTCCCGACGTCCCGGTAAACGTCTCCACGGGTGTCCAGCGAGAGCTGAAGGGCTCCTGCTTCTCGATGACGTAGCTTGTGATCGGGCTGCCTCCGTCGGAGGACGGGGGTGACCAGGAGAGGGTCATGGATGTAGCGGTGATGTCGGTGATGGTTGGGGCAGAAGGAGCACCTGGTATGGCTGCCAAATTTAGATGAGGAAACAAAAAAATCATTTTGGCAGGCGCTTTCCATCGCGATATCGCGTCTTCCGTAACCCGTTGTTATGTTACAGAAACACAGCAGCCAAATAGACAAATCAGCAGCTTTGTCCTCATTTCTTCTCGAAATGACGTCAGTCGACTCCGATTGGCTGGCACACAGGGTCGCAAAGAATGTCTAGATATAGCAGACGTTATCCCGTATGTATGGTTATAATGTCTGATTCTCTTGACACTTGCACCTTTTTTTTTGGGGGGGGGGGGGGGGGGGGGAGAGAATTGGTATACATTCACACTCATCAGCTTACCAAACGGTGGTTTGATGACAGTGGGTCTAGTGGGTTCGCTGGTGCATCCCACCCCAGCCTTGTTCTCTGCGCTGACCCTAAACTCGTACTCCATGCCTTCCTTCAGGTCGGGCACAGTCATCTGAGTCTCGGTGACTGGGATGCGATTGACCCTCGTCCAGCGGGAGCTGTACTGGTCTTTCTTCTCCATGATGTAGCCCGTGATGGGTGCTCCGCCGTCTGAACGAGGTGGAGTCCACGACAAGGAGGCTGAGTTGGACGTGGTCGCTGTGACGGTGACGCTTTCGGGAGAATCTGGGACGTCTACGGTTAAATGAAAATATATATTATTAATTACATTCAAACTTAGTCAAAAGTATTGATCACATTTCCATTAAAGCTAATTCCTGTAATACCTCTTATATATACTTTTGATTAATTAGATTGATTGACTAGTTTTGTTTTTAATTATAAAAAACTGTTTAATGCATCAATACTGAAGATAAAATTCAGGCTGTTACACTTTTTACCTTTGTGTCAACTTTATGAAAGATTTTGATGCTACGGGAACCTTTAGTTTGGTTCCTGCAAATGTCGATTCAGAGCCTTGTATTCTCAGGCAATTCGGCACTATATAAATCCAGCTATTATTATTACTAGACGAGCTGGATCATGTCCTTTCAGACCCAGAAAAAAAAAAAATTTAGAGGAACAAATGGTGAAATAGCCAACAAAATTTAGCACTCAAAGATTCTTACCGTAAGGTGGTTTAGCAATGGCGACATCTGATGGCTCACTTGGCGTGCTGACACCAGCTTGATTCTCGGCGCTCACTCTAAACTCATACTCCGTCTTGAAGCTCAGCCCTGTCGCTTGGAAGGTGGTGTCAGTGACTGTGTAACGGTTAACCTTCTGCCAGCGTGTACTGAAGCGATCTTTCTTCTCGACGATGTAACCGATGATCTTGCTACCTCCGTCTGACGGGGGTGGGGTCCAGACAATAGTGATTTCGGTGCTGTCGGTTCGGGTGACTTCTGGTTTACCTGGGGCGTCGGGGACGTCTGTGAAATGCCAAGAAAACGGTTTTGAAAACGTGCAGAAGTTTTGCAACGATTGATTATGGAAATAAATATTTGATTGATTGAATGAATATTCTATCTCAAATAAAACCAAGGGCTGCATCCAAATTACACGGCTGTGGCTTACAATTACACGAGTCTATAGAAGCGGCTGCAGCCACTTCCTATAGACGCGTGTTACTCCCAGCCATAGCCGAGTCATTAAAACAGCCTAAGGCAGTACATACCATAAGGAGGTCTAGCCACTCTCGCTGCCGATGCCTCACTGGCTTTTCCGACGCCGGCCTTGTTCTCAGCACTGACTCTAAACTCGTACTTCTTATTTACTGTCAAGTCCCGGACCGTGTACGCCGTCTCCCTCACCACTTCCCGGTGTGCCTTGACCCAGCGACTCGTGCTGAGATCGTGTTTCTCAATGATGTAGCCGGTGATGGGGCTACCCCCGTCGCTGATGGGCGGGGCCCAGGAGAGACTCATCGAGGACTCGGTGGATTCTAGGATTGTTGGGGAACTCGGTGCTTCAGGAACATCTGAGAAACAAAAGCAATGAAATCAGTCTTGACTTTCTAATGATGGAATTAATTGCCATAAAAGCAAGGAATAAAAACAATAAGTAATTGATGATAAGCTTGTAATTATCAACCCAAAGTCTTTAGTTAGTGCCATTTAAATTCAGTTATTTGTATGCAACGAGTTAATACTCTCATTACGACTAGCCAGTAAAACTGTTCATCACGTCAAGAATATCTTGTTTTAGTATAACATTTGCTGTACATTGAAACAAACTTTAATCCTGTTCCTACAGTGCCTGCACATATAGTGAAATCCCTGCATATCACAAATCAATTCTATACATGTGTATTCAGAAAGTGGAATATACAAAGGGCATTTTACGAATGAACATATTTTGGACCAATTACAGGCACTGCGATAAAACTTTTAAATAAGCTATTAAAGAGGACCTGATAAAACTTTTAGGAGTACCAATATAGAAATGTATACCCTACATGCGAGTTTGTTACAATACTTTATGTGCGTTTCTGTTAAGATACTTCATTATATGTCCGACAATGTGGTATTATTTAGTCAGACTTACCATACGGAGCCTTAGCTGTGAATCTGTCAGACGAGTCACTTGGTTTGCCCACTCCAGCCCTGTTGACAGCACTGACCCGGAATTCGTAGTCGTTACCCTCAGATAGACCGCGGACAGGAAGAGATGTGACATCCGCATTCACCTGAAAACAAAATGCCAAACTTTCATTTAGAAACTACTTCTCTGTTTGGAGTTATTCTCTTTACCATACAAAAGATGGAGAAAAAATAATCCAATAATACGTTGACAAATATATCAAAGGTATAGTAGACTATTTTTTTTTAATTTCAGGCTGAAAAGTTGTTCTAAAAGCACAATTTTTTTTGTATTTAGCCAATGTTTTCTTAACTAAACGAATACAAAAGAATATCGACAGTACATATGGAACGTAAGACTGTGTATGTTGGTGTGTGCACATTCTGTAATAGGCTAATATACTGACCTCATCCACTTTAGTCCAGCGTGTTGAAAACTTGTCCTTCTTTTCAACGACGTAACCCGTGAGGTCGGCACCGCCGTCATTGTTGGGTGCAGACCAACTCAAGAGGGCGCTATTTGCAGTGACGTCAGACACGGTTGGCACATCCGGGGAACCTGGCGCATCTGTGGGTAAAGAGTGAAGAGAATGAGAAAATGATGACAGATTTTAGAAAACAAAAGACATAATATTTGCTCATTTTATGTTTGTATTTTCAGGAAACAAATTTGTGATGAAGATTTCAAACAGATTAATTGTTCGATATTGTTGACAGGTCTGATTATTCTTTCTAATTGGAATTACAACTCATTCATGATGTCTTCTGTTGCATTAAAATGTCATTTTCAAAAAGCTCAAATTTTAAATCATAATGATCCACTAACAACTCACTTCCATTTTTTTTTCATTTGATGCTTTTAAATTTGTTCAACTTAGCAATAAAACAAAAGTATAAATATATTTGTTTACTCCCCAAGTTGGTATGGTCTCAGAATTATAACAATGTATGGGCTCATTGCTGTCAGTGGCTTACTTTATCACACAGCTTACCATATGGTGGCTTAGCTACGGCTTGGTCAGATGGCTCACTGAATTTACCAGCACCAGCCTTGTTCTCAGCCGCTACTCTGAACATGTACTTGCTGCCCTCGGTCAGGCGAGTCACGGTGTGTGTAGTCTCCATAACAGACACATTTATCTTGGTCCAGCGCGTGGTAAAGTCTTGTCTCATTTCAATGATGTAGTTAGTGACTGGACTGCCATTGTCAGAATTGGGTGGAGACCAGGCGAGGGTCATGGAGGTCGCGGTGACCTCGGAGATCTGCGGGGTGCCTGGGGCATCTGGCACATCTGAACGACAGACAACAAAAGTAATTTGCAATGATTTGGAGAAATTCGGTCATAACTGGAATCTATGACTGTTCGCTGACTCAGCGGATCACCAACCAAGTTTCGTCCCTATTTACAGGCTAGCTACGAGACCAGCAGGCTCTTTTGCATTGTCTAACAATGTATCTTTGTTATGCTAATTTCAATAAAAAACATTACTTCGACAAAAGTTTTCACAGAACAAGGGCATTAAATATTAGCTCATGTGGCAAAGTACAGGGCTGCGTTACGCTCACACATCAAACAGTTTGCAGCAGTTTTAATCTTATTCATCATCACACAAAAAATAAACAAATGTTTGCCAATGTTTGCAAATCTTTTGTGCATGTCCAATGGTAAATTGTTTGCACAGTTGGCAAACGTTAGCAGCATTCATGTGAATGGAACGCACCCCAAGTATGGTAACGCATTACCTCTGTTCGCTCTCAAATACAAATTCAGGTAAATGTCATACATTTGACTGAACAAATTCAAGGTACACATCGAGAATAAGTCCCATACCGTATGGAGCCTTTGCAAGTTTTGGCTGCGAGGCTGCCCCCGGCTTGCCGGTTCCCGCCTTATTTTCAGCGATGACCCTGAACTCGTACTCGGTCCCTTCCCTCAAGTTTGGCACGGTGAACGTCATGTCGGCGATCGGCACCCGATTGGCCACGGTCCAGCCCATCTTGCCGGTATCCCTGCGCTCGACGGTGTAGCCCGTGATAGGGCTGCCGCCATCAAAGGATGGCGGGGACCAGTGAAGAGTCATGGAGTTTGCTGTGACGTCTGTGATTTCTGGTGAACTAGGTGCTTCAGGAATATCTGAATATTTTTACAAAAATAACAACAAATATTGAACAATTTTGATTTGTAACCGAATCATCGCAAGTCAATCACCCTTTAAGCACAAGTCATCAAATTCAAAGTCAAGTAATAAACTATGAAATGAACTTGTGATCAAGATAATCCTTTGTCGCTGTTTGTACTCACATTTTTTTATTCAACTTGTGACTGACTGCACTTGAAAAAAATCATTCTTACAATCTTACGGTCATGTTTCTATGTTTGACTCAATATTGAGGTAATCTAGTGGGTTTCCTTTACAGTTAATTGAAATAATTCACAGTACAAGTATTAGACACATGAGAATTTGTAAAAAAATCAAAAATTCAAGAGAAATTTGGTGCGACACTTACTGTAAGGTGGTTTGGCAACAGTTGGTCTTGTCGGCTCACTAAACTTCCCGACCCCAGCCTTGTTTTGACCGGCCACTCTGAACTCGTACTCTGTTCCTTCCGTCAGCCCGGTCACCGTGAACGAAGCCTCGGGCACTTCACGCTTGGTGATGGGAGTCCAGAGAGTGCTGAATCGTTCCCGTTTCTCCACGAGGTAGCCGGTGATTGGACTGCCTCCATCCGACTCAGGCTCAGACCAGGACAGTTGCATGGAGGAGGAAGTTGTATCGGATATGACAGGTGTCCCTGGAGTGTCAGGTACATCTGCAAAGAGAGAAAATCAATTAAAAATGACCTTCAACTGACAATCTGATTGGCTATTCAACAACAAATAATTAACTGAGAAATCTCAAATTAAAAAACGTTTAATATGGTGATTTGAATTGTCACTCAAAAAAAGGACAACATTTACCATAAGGTGGTTTGGCTTTAGTGATATTTGACGCAATACTGGGCCCACCGACTCCAGCCTTGTTGACAGCAAACACCCTAAACTCGTACTCCGATCCCTCGGTCAGTCCGGTAGCCTTGTAGATGACATCGCTGACCGGCTCGCGGGTGACGCGGGACCAGTGTCTGCTCTTGGCTTCCTTCCTCTCAATGTGATAACCGACGATGGGCGCACCGCCGTCAGAGAGGGGCTCAGCCCAGTGAAGGGTCATGGCGGACTCGGTGACTTTGGTGATTTGAGGGGCGCTGGGTGCACCGGGAACATCTGTTTGGAAATGAATAATTTTCACAGGATGTCATGGTAACTCAATAGTAATCCTCAAACAATCGAGATACTGTAAGCTGTTTTCCTAAAATTGCAGTCAAAAGAGATGCAAATAATAATTAAATTAAATAATAATTATTAAACAAATTCAATATGGGCGATACTGAATGTTATTTTATTAAATAGGGCAGTTAAGAGAAATTCATTTTTCTACAAAAAAAACACACACAAAATTGAAATATGTTTTTTTTTCAGTGATCAATATAATGGCAATATCTAAAAGCAAAAATTCTTACCGTAGGGTGCCTTAGCAACTGTCGGCAACGTCGGCTCACTCGGCTTCCCTTCACCTCCTCTGTTCACGGCAACCACCCTAAACTGGTACTCCTCGCCCTCGCTTAGTCCCGGTACCTTTACAGTCGTGTCTTGGGTTGACTCGCCGTTGATTCTATTCCAGCGGAGACCAAATTGGTCTTTCTTCTCCACGTAGTAGCCGGTGACGGGGCTGCCATTGTCTGCCTTTGGCGGTGACCAGGAGAGGGTCATGGAATCAGCTGTGATGTTGGACACCACGGGCGTGTCCGGCGCTGACGGTGATTCTGTGAGGTAAACCGCAGTGTAAGTTTGAGATAGGGTAAAAAAGAACATTCTCTGTAGTCAAACGAAATTTAAATGATATGTAAAAAAATGAAGAAACAGGGAAGAAACCTTTGGCTCAACCATGCCAATAAATTTGAGAATTCTTCTAAGATTTGTGGAAGTTTTATCAAAGGATTATTATGGTGCATTAATGGCATATTTGTAGTGTTTATGGTAATGTGCCCACCAATTTTGTATGAAAAATCCCTCTTGAAGAAGTAAAACTAACCATAAGGTGGCTTAGCCTTGACAGATCTCGACGGCTCACTGGGTTTACCGACACCAGCCTTATTCTCGGCAGACACTCTGAACACATACTCGGACCCTTTCTTAAGTTCTGTGGCGGTGTACGCGATCTCCGTGTGGTTGAATTTATTGATGCGCGTCCAGCGAGACGTGAAGTTGTCTCGCTTCTCGATGATGTACGTCGTGATCGGACTGCCTCCGTCTGAGGGGGGCTCCGCCCAAGTCAGGACCATCGATGAAGAGGTCACGTCAGATATGTCTGGAGTGCTTGGAGCATCGGGAACGTCTGGAAGTAAAACGTAGAGAAAAGTCATATTGGATACAATTGTACAGAGGTAATGATTTTATAAAAATCGGAAATGACAAAACTGATCTAAGTAATAGACACAGGTCAATCCAAATCCATCCCAAATCAACCACAAGTCATCTGGTCTAAGCTCTCTGAGACGTCGCTGAGACGCATCTTTGGAAATTACATTCTTTTGTTATTTACTTCAATTTGACAGCATGCACAAATTTTGTTTTCACAATTTCACAGGGAGTTAAGTTTCATTAATTTTTTTACAAGTAAGCTTTTCAAAGATAATTAGGTAGGGTTGGTTTATTTGTGAATAGCTTTGAAGGTATAATTGAGCTTGAAAACATTCATCATTTGTTCAACTCACCATAGGGCACCTTGGCAACCTTGCTCTCCGACGGCTCACTGGCAGGTCCCACTCCGGCCTTGTTCTCGGCAGCTACTCGGAACTCGTACTCGGTCCCTTCCAGCAAACCCTGAACGGTGAACTCCGTCTCTGAGATCCTGTCACGAGTGACTCTCATCCAACGAGTCGAGAACTTGTCTTTACGTTCCAGGACGTAGTTTGTGATTGGACTGCCGCCGTCCGAGTCTGGAGGGGACCAGCTAACTGTCATCTTGGTGGTGTCGATTGTGGATATGCGTGGCTTTGATGGGGTGCCAGGGATATCTGTGACGAGATTTTTGTAAGACAAATGCATTTGTGGACAGTACTCACATAATCTTACAGAATTTGTTTTCTCCTCTGATGAGTAGTTTATCATGTGCAACAAAAAGACCCCACCATGATTATTTTGATACATATATCACAAAGTTTGACGTAATAAGGACAATTGTAGACTCACTTTGTTAGTTCCTTTCATTTGTAATAAATTATAGGAATTACTTCCAATTAACATGTTCACATATTTCATTCAATTATTTCTAGGAACCAAAAGCTGTTAAAAAAAAATTCGCTGTAACTCTACACAACAAATATAACCTACCAAGTTTCTGTCATTCATCATTATTTAACCCAGAATTATTAGGAAAGAATCAACTTGACTTACCATAGGGATGTTTAGCGATCTTCGCCGCAGACTCTCCGCTTGGCTTTCCAACTTCTGCTGCATTCTCGGCGCTCACCCTGAACATGTACTCGCTGCCTTCTCTCAGATCTGTCACGGTACAGCTCAGCTCCTTGACTGTATACTTATCGTTGCGGACCCAGCGATTACTGGCCGTGTCGCATCTCTCAATGACATAGCCTGTGATTGGGCTGCCCCCGTCGCTGCTGGGTGAAGTCCACGACAGAGTCATGGAGGTGGGCTGGATGTTGGAGATGTCTGGGGTGCCAGGCTGGCTTGGAGCATCTGGGAAAAAAACAAAAATGAAAAAAAGTAAATGCTTAAGTCTGTGTTCATATTTGGATGCTATGTATATAACTTCTCACAATTACTACTTGATAACCTTTATTTTTAGATCAAGTAAATTTACTTTGTACAAAAATGAATATAGGCGTTTTCCTCAAGGTTAAGCTCTTAGCCAGTTCGTGCCAGCATTTTTTTGACATTGAGCGGCCCCAGGCACAAGATTGTTTTTCACGAACCTCGATCCGAGACGGGTTCAGGCCGGCATCTGTGGGTAGCACACCCTGATTTTTGTCTGGCCTCGCTCGCTGTGAGCCAGTTGTTGACATATATTTCTGGGCTTACTCGTGATGTGTTTAGCCTTCATCCATTTTGAATTCCAAAAAGACTTTGCATGTACACACAGCATCTGAGGCGAACTGGTTAAAACAAGAACAAACCTACAGCACTTACCATACGGTGGTTTAGCAGTGTACGTCTCTGACACTGGACTGGGTTTGCCAACCCCAGCTTTGTTCTCGGCACTAACTCGGAACTCGTAGCTGTTGCCTTCCTTCAAGGAGGACACCTTGAAAGAAGTCGAGGTGACTTCTTGAGGATTGACCCGCTTCCAGTATGTGGAGAACTGCTCCTTGATCTCGACGATGTAAGTGACGATGCGGCTTCCCCCGTCTGATTTGGGTGCTGTCCAGTTCACCGTCATGGAGGTTGAGTTGATGTCTGTGGCTGTTGGCTGGCTAGGAGCATCTGGGACATCTGAAAAAAATAACAAATTATTTAGTTAACAGGGTTTTCACAGAAATCCTAACATGAAATTCCAAAACTTTTCCTGAACAAAATTGCTTTGCGTGACCAATTCTTAATGCAGTTTTGGCATCGGCCTGAACCCGCCTCGGATCAAGTTTCGTAAAAAATAATCCCGTGCCTCTGCTCGGTGATGTTAAAATAATCCCGGCGCAAACTGGTTAAACGCTAAAAATGCACAACCAACAAATGGTATACCATCCCTTTCAGTAAAGGTTGACTAATTTAAAACATACCGTAGGGTGGTTTAACAACGATTTTGTCGGTGTCGTGACTCGGTTTTCCAGGCCCCGCCTTATTGACAGCCGTCACTCTAAACTGTAACTCCTCCCCTTCCTTGAGACCGCCGACTGTGTGGCTAGTGTCTGGAGTGCGACCGACCTCGATCCAGCGGATACTATATGGTTCTTTCTTCTCAATGATGTAATCGGTGATGTTGTCACCGCCGTCGTCTCTGGGTTTGCTCCATGAGAGACTGACGGAGCGAGATGTTGTGTCAGTCACTTCTGGAGTGCTGGGTGCATCAGGTGCAACTGTTTATAAGAAGAAATATTTTTAAAAGAACCCAGTTTAAAGAATTTGTTTTTCAAAATATTTTCTCGTAGCCAAATCCACAGCCATATCCAAGGCATAGTCATCATCCTGACTTACCATACGGTGGTTTAGTAGTCACACCATCCGACGGTGCACTGGGCTCACTAGCACCAGCCTTATTTACAGCACTGACTCTAAACTCGTACTCCTTCCCTTCTGTCAAATCCCTCACTGTAAACGACGTCTCGATGACTTCGTATTGGCTGCACTTGGTCCAGCGTCCCAATCCACCTTCTCGCTTCTCGATGACATAGCCAGTGATAGGGCTACCACCGTCGGATGACGGTGGAGGCCATGTGATGGATGCTGAGGTCGATGTTGAGGTCATAACTTCTGGTTTCCCAGGAGCATCTGGAACACCTACAAGGTTGAAGACAGGACACTCAATATCGTGGAATATCTCCACAAGAATATTTTCTTGCAAAGGTTTGTCAATAGACCACTTCTGGCAATAACCCCTGTCTACCTTTGGTTTGTGTACATCTCTTGCAGTGGTTATGACTGAGCCCTGTGGTCACCTGACCAAAAGTCGTGATATAATTAGTCGACATATACTGTTTGACTGACAGGCCTGACTTAATAATGGTATTAAGCAGGTGTGTAAAATATTTTAATATATCCCAGTTGAATTTTTTTTTTTTAAATGTCTGAAACAATATACAAAAACTTAATGAATATTAAGAAATTTTGCTATCTAAAAAATATAAACAATTCATAACAAATAATTGCTCGAAATCAGCATATTTACCATATGGTTTCTTGGGTGTGACTGTTGCGGATGGCTCGCTGGGTTTACCCAAGCCAGCCTTGTTCTCTGCACTCACTCGGAATGTGTACTGAGTCCCTTCCTTGAGTTTGGTTGCTGTGAACTCGGTGTCCGTGATTCGTTCCTTGGTTACCTGTTGAAGTACAAAATAGGAGATTGAACTTTTTGTATATGGTATTGCTGGTCAATGAAGGATTATAATGGTTCATTTTTAAACTGTGCTTAATTCTTTTTTATAAAGGCAATTTCCTTGACTCAAATTTCTGGTTGTGTTTTGGAGGTCAAAAGTTCAAATCTTGCTCTGTCCAAATCTCTTTCTCAGCCTTATATTGATTAATAAAGAAGAAACATTAATTAAAATGCTTTGGTCAACAAACAATCTTAAATAAAAAAATCATCCCAAAAAAATTGAATCTTGAAAATGCAACAAAAAAAACACACCCGAGTAATCAACAATATTTTGGCAACATATAAAGACAACATATAAAGAGACAGTTTTGTAAGTCCTTATTTGGATAGCTAGTGTCTTGAGAATGACTTGAGATTGACTTGTGAGGATTTGACAAACACCGCCTCTTTTATCTGTCACTGTGATGAGATACCTGGGACCATCGGCTGGTGAATTCCTCCTTCATCTCAACAATGTAAGCTGAGATCTTAGCTCCTCCATCGAATGCCGGCAGTGACCATGATAACGTCACTGAATGCTCCTGGATGTTGCTAGCCATGGGTCGACCCGGTGCATCGGGAACATCTGATGAAAACAAGAAGAAAAACAAAAAGAACCAAGGTGTGAAAATAAACTTTGAGATAGCTTATGGACATTGATGAAAATATGTGCGCATGTTTTCTTCCATGGCAAGCAGATAAAAGGAGTTTTAGATGAGTTCCATTTGCAGCAAATTAGCCAAGAAACAACAACAATTTTTTTGTATGGGGTGTGGCCTACTGGATCAGTGTACTGTTGCCAAGAACCATTGGAATAATTTCATTTCCACTTACCATAAGCGTCCTTTGCAACAAAGGTTTTCGACGATCTGCTTGGTTCACTCAGCCCGGCCTTGTTCTCGGCTCTCACCCTCAACTCGTACTCCTTGCCAGCAGTCAGCTTGGTGACCTTGCATTCCGTGTCTTGAGGTTTGGCAACCACATTCCAGCGAGTGGAGTACTGCTCCTTCATCTCAACCACGTAGCCGGTGATCTTGCTGCCTCCATCAGAGACGGGTGGTTGCCATGACACCGTGGCAGACGTCTTGGTAATGTCGAATACCTCGGGAGTGCCAGGAGGCTCTGGAATTTCTGTTGAAATTTTTTAAATGTTAAGATCATAATGAAATTTAAATAATTCCAATTGTTTCCGTTATTCAATTTTCTTTCTGGTCGGGAAATCAGGGCTTCCTAGAAATATCCTTACCATAAGGTGGTTTGATCAGGACTTGCTTTGTAGGCTCGCTTGGATTCCCAGGCCCAGCCTTATTCTCAGCAATCACTCTGAACTCATACTGTGCCTTCGTCACTAAGTCAGGAACATCCAACTTAGTCTCCTTCACGGGCGCTCTGTTGACTCGCACCCAACGGTCTTTAGTAACATCTCTCTTCTCTACGTAGTAACCAGTGATCTTACTGCCTCCGTCAGACTGAGGTGGAGACCAGTTAAGGGTCACCGAGTTTTCCTGAATGTCGGAGACCTCTGGACAACTCGGAGCATCGGGCGGTAGAATGTGGTAAGTAGAGACATTACTCGGTTTGCTTGGCCCAGCTTTGTTCTCGGCGATAATTCTGAAGTCGCACTCCTGGCCTTCTGAGAGGCCCGCGACAGTGAAACTGGTGTCCTCAACGAGGGAGGTGTTGACGCGAGTCCAGCGGAGCGAGAATTTGTCCTTCTTCTCAATGACGTAGCCCTGGATGTTGGAGCCGCCGTCTGAGTCTGGAGGGGACCAGTTGAGGGTGACGGAGGTTGGTTTGATGTCAGTGACCTCCGGAGTGCCAGGGGAGTTAGCCACATCTGAGGACAAATTTTTATAAGAATGCAAACGGTAACTTTTTCTCAAATCTTGGTGTGTGGTTGACCTTGATATAATACCAGTTCAATGTGAAGCCAATTTGTGACGCCGAATGGATGGCACCAAAATTAAATGTTAAAACTTCCCCAAGTAGAATTGTGTCTTATTGAAAACTTATGTCGAGAAAAGCGAGCAAATATAAGTACTGACTTATATACTAGAAAGGTTCAGAGTCATACCATTATTGTGTAAAGGTGCACGAAATGAATATTTCTTCTGTTTCTTCAAAA
Organism: Crossaster papposus; assembly: GCA_037893245.1. Lineage (NCBI taxonomy): Eukaryota > Metazoa > Echinodermata > Asteroidea > Velatida > Solasteridae > Crossaster > Crossaster papposus. The sequence goes on along the minus strand of JBAIAA010000220.1, from coordinate 859,925 downwards.
CATCTTGACGACTAATTTTGTCTCCTCATTGCAAAGAATTACACTTTATAATAAGATAAATAGATCAAAGCCAAGAGACTTGATGATGAAAATATCAGAATTTAAGTTCAAGAAAACAGAGGAACCTTAGAAATTCCAAAGCAGCTTACTATATTAAAATCTAGATTAAAATCAGATTGTTTCACCAAAAAACAAACAACTTGCTCACCATACGGTGGTTTAGCCACTTTGTAGCCAGTTGACTCGCTGGGCTTCCCAACTCCAGCCTTGTTCTCTGCAGCTACTCGGAACTCGTACTCGGATCCTTGCTTCAGACCGCTCACAATGTACTCAACGTCCTGGGTGCTGTAATCGTTGACCCGCGACCAGCGGGTGCTGAAGTGGTCCTTCTTCTCAATGATGTAACCAGTGATGGGGCTGCCTCCATCGGAGGAGGGCGGACTCCAAGTTAGCGTCATGGAGGATGATGTGATGTTGGAGACGGTTGGCTGGCTTGGTGCATTTGGTTTGTCTGAGATATGACAAATAGTTTAGGTGAAACAAAGTTCAAAGATTTAGAAATAAGAATCAAAGAAGAAAAATGACAGGCATTATTTTTTACAAATTTGTTTACTAGAAGCTAGAAACTAGCACCGGAGAAAACCGTAACAATCTCTTACCATAAGGAGGTTTGGCAACGGTTGGCCCCGACGGCTGGCTAGGTTCTCCCACCCCAGCCTTGTTCTCGGCACTGACCCTAAACTCGTACTCCGATAGTTCGGTCAGGCCAGTCACACTGTAGGTAGTCTCTGTCACAGTCTCCCTGTTGACTTTAGTCCAGCGCGTGCTCATGCGATCACGTTTCTCTATGATGTAGCCTGTGATGCGACTGCCGTTGTCAGACTCGGGCGGAGACCAGGTCGCGGTCATGGAGGTGCTTGCGACGTTGGAGAGTGTCGGAGAACCTGGTGCAGATGGAACACCTGAAACAATACCCCCCAAAAAATTAATTAACATTAATAGCGAGTCAGGTTGGCGTAGAAGTTCTTTCCTCGTCTTCCACTGCTGTGACCCGGGTTCAAATCCTTCCTTGGCTAATATGTGAATTTGGGTTTTCAGGCCCTGCCAGATTCAGTGGGTTTTCCTCGGATATTCTTTTGAAACTGTTCCTTCTTCTAATTATTGTCTTCTCTCTGCAGGTTTATTCAGGCTTACGAGCTACAGTGCCTATGGTACTTATGAGGAATCATTGATTTCATTAACATAACAAATTAACAATAACAAATAAATATTAAATTGATGTTCTGGACATTTGATTTGCAGCACGACAAATTCCACTTCTTTTGTTGGCCAACAAAAAGCCAAATATATTAATGTTTTGTTTTTTTAAATGTAGACATAACACCACTCACCATAAGGATGTCTGGCAATGACTGTTGCTGTTGGCTCACTAGGCTTGCCTGGGCCAGCCTTATTCTCTGCTGCGACTCGGAACTGGTACTCATTATCTTCGGTCAAGCCGATCACCTACAGAAACGTACACAATGCATAAACATTGAGGCTTCCCAAAAACAACAAATACTGGTGGTCTATTTTTTGCGTGACCTTGTTACACATGACCAGTGTAATTTCCCACGCAAGTTTCACTGAAATTGACTTCAAACTATTTATATTTGTTTTGCAAGTACTGTTGCTTATAACTTTTGGAGATAGAAGGTAATACAGAATGTGTCCTGAATTTAACAAGAACAATCTTTTGTCAGATGTAACATGAACCCAAAATAATTGGACCCCTAATTTACGAACTGACACATAAATTACTTGGATTGAAAAGGCTGGTTCATTCTCTAAGAAAATGCAAATTGGCAATTGTTGACTAAAGTTCACCTCCAGAAAATGTCGCAATGAATTGTCAAATGTTTGTTTATTTGTTAGTTTTTTTTTTTTTTTTGTTTTTTGTTTTTTGGGGGGGGGCATTTTTATGAAGTATGTAAAGGCCTTAATTATAAGGATATGTGAGAAAAAATAAAGAAAAATAGAACTGACAAGTAAACACTTGTAAAGCTATGTATGGATCAAGTTAGATCACAATTATTTCTCAGTTTTGAAATTGATCACTTATTTTCTCTGCTAATCGTCTAATGCCAAAGAATCAATGTGAAATAATGAACACCTTAATAAAAAATATCCCACTGAAATTGAACATGATGCATGCTCTACAAATCTTGGACCGAAATTGTAGGATAAAGACTGTGTCGGGATGTTGCAGATGACGTACCTTGTATGTGAGGTCGGTGACAGACTCCTTGTTGACTCGGCTCCACCGACTGGCAAACTGTTCCTTCTTCTCAACAATGTACGTCGTGATTGGACTTCCACCATCACTAGACGGTGCTGTCCAGGTCAGGTTCAGCGCCGCGGCCGTGACGTTGGAGACATCTGGAGTGCCGGGAATGCCGGGCACATCTTTGATACCAGAATATGAATTAATATAGAAATTATACACAAATAAATCCTTGGAGTGGTTTTACATCAGGTGTAAAACTACGTTTATCACATCAATAATTTGTGGTAAACTTCTGAAAACAAAATCATCTTCATCTAGACAAACTGTTAATTTAATGATAGATGTCCACGCAGAGAAAAGCAAATCTCATGTTACTCACCATACGGTTGTTTGGCAACCTTCTTCTGAGAAGGCTCACTAAACTTCCCTACTCCAGCCTTGTTCTCGGCGGCCACTCGAAACTCATACTCAGTCCCGTCTCTCAACTCAGTCACCTTGAGGGTTGTCTCGGTCACCGAGTACCTGCTGACCTTTGTCCATTTGGTCGTGTATCTGTCTCGTTTCTCGATGATGTAGCCCGTGATTGGACTGCCGCCGTCATCATCTGGTGGTGACCAAGTTAGTGTCATCGTGGTGCTTGTGATGTCAGAGATGGTAGGGGCATCGGGTGCTCCAGGGACATCTGAGAAAAAAGCAGAAACCAGAATATAGTCAAGTCACCAATCCCTACAACTCAATCACTTGTCCAACTAGAAAGAGGGCACTTGGATAGTGTGCAGACCTCTGCCTCAACCGCAAAACGCGCCGGTTACCGGTTGTCTAGTACAGCTGCCTCAATTGGCAAATGTCGCCCAAATGCAAAAATGACGTCTCTGAGACGCATCTTTGGAAATGACTAACTTTTGTTATTTTCTTCCGAATGACAGCATGACAAAGAAAATAATTTCACAGGGAGTTTAGTATCATTAATATCTTTACAATAAGTAAGTTTTTTCACAGTATTTTGGTTGGTAAAATTTTTGGATAGTTGCAAAAAGGTATATTTAAGCTTCAAGAAAAGATTTGAATAAAAATGTTTCTCACCGAATGCAGGTTTGATGACTCTAGGCTCCGAAGGCTCCGATGCTTTTCCAACTCCCGCCTTATTCTCAGCTGCTACTCTAAACTGGTACTCGTCGCCCTCCTTCAAACCTTTTACCACATAGCTTGTCTCGGTTACCGTCTCATCTCGGTTCACAACTGTCCATCGTGTTGAGAACCTGTCTTTTCTTTCAATGACGTAGTTCTTGATTTGGCAGCCTCCATCGGATGGCGGAGAAGTCCAGGTGATGTTGGCTGACTTGATGGTGGTGCTGGTGACTTTGGGTTTGCCTGGAGCATCAGGGACATCTGAAATGAAATGATTACAAAATCAGAAAAGCAGTAAATCAAATGCTCCAAGAAATACACTTTTTAAAGAATGATTAACCATAATTAAAATTGCAGGATGTAAAAAGAAAACAATATTACAGCCATTTCTGACTGGTACGCAAACATTCATTTTGCATGAAATCGCTCTGAATTAATTCCAATGTCAAACTTAATTTTTGATCTTCATATTAATTAATTAGGCCCCCACTTTCCAACGCCATTATAAAACAAGAGTAACCTGAATTTTCTAGATAACTTTACTGGTGCCTACAAAGTGCCAGAATATCAGGTAAAGAAACGTACTTTCCTGTTGAAAGAAATTGGCTTCTTTCTCCTAATCAGTTAAAAAAACTGGAGTTTTCAAAACCTGAACCTTTAACAAATTACAATCTTGGACCCTCTTCAATCCTAACGACTGAGCTCCACATTTTTTTGTTATTTGGAGTAAAAACTTACCGTACGGTGGCTTTGCGACCACAGGTCCAGTAGACTGACTTGCTTTCCCGACCCCGGCCTTGTTCTCGGCGCTCACTCTGAACTCGTACTCATCACCCTCTTTGAGATTCTCGACAATAAAAGTCGTGTCTGTGACGGAGGTGGAGTTGACCTTGCTCCAGCGGCTGCTGAATTTCTCCTTCTTCTCGATGACGTAGGAGGTGATGGGCGAGCCATTGTCAGAGTCGGGTGGGGTCCAGGTCAGGGTCATGCTGGCGGCCGAGATGTCAGAAACAGATGGAGTTCCTGGGATCCCTGGAACATCTGTAGAAAAAAAAAAAAATATTAAAAAAAATAAACAAAAGGCTACAGATATGGATCATTTCATGAGATTAGGACACAAAGTCTGACATTTTGCTACATTTCTCCATTACATGCCATCTATCGACTAAATTATTATTAATTATTTATTCCTGATAATTGTCTTGAATGTTGGACAGAATTGGGCAAATTTTGTACCCGGCCATTCAAACATGGGGACACCGAGTCTGTTGTACATCTTTCTGCCGTGTTGCAAGATTTATTGTACAAACTTTCTCTGCATACTACTATTACACTGACCACAAAATTGAACCATACGTTTTTTATACAGTTATTGTAGATACATTTAATACAAGGAATATGTTGAAAAATATGTTTTGAAAGTTGGAATACTGAATTGGCTTACTGTAATCTCAAGGTTACAGCTTTACATCCCACTTCAGTTAACTGTTTGTTTTTTAAACAATCAGCAAAAGGACCTAACCAAATTACCATAAGGACGTTTGGTAACCACAGGTGCACATTGCTCGCTGGGCTTCCCAGGTCCCGCCTTATTTTCAGCAATCACTCTGAACGTGTACTCCGAGTTCTCCTTGACGTCGGTAACCCTCAGTGTGGTCTCCGTGACTCGGTCTCTGGCGACTCTTGCCCATCTGGTGCTGTAGGCATCCTTGCGCTCCACGATGTAACCCAGGATTTTGCTGCCTCCGTCTGAGGCTGGCGGAGTCCAGGTCAAGGTGATGGAGCGCTCAGTAACGTCCTTTGGTTTAGGGGTGCCTGGGGCATCTGGTACTTCTGTAAATTTGAAGTATAACAAAATATGAACAGATGTAAAGAACTTTGAGTGATATCTATTTTTATGATATCTATTTTTTATTTTATATCTATTTATATGGGCTGCCCATATGGGCTGCCAAAATCCGCTCATGTGACTTGTTTCAAGTTTTGATGATATGGGCATTTCATTATTAGGAGTTGTTGGACAAAAAAGTAGAAAATAGTTTCAATTTCAGGGGAAAAAAAATGAAAAAGTTGCAGCAAGGTTAGAAAGCAAAAAAAGGAGAAAAAGCAGGAATTCTTGAAAGCCTGTAAGCAGGTCATTGCAGGTCATTATCCAACTCACCATACGGCTCTTTTGCCATGATGGGTGCTGTAGTAGGACTGAACGCTCCCACCCCAGCCTTGTTCTCGGCAGCTACTCTGAACTCATACTCAGCCCCTTCCTTCAGTCCTGTTACTGTGAAGGAGGTGTCTTCTGTGTTACCGACGGGAGACCACTTGGAGCTGATAGGTTCCTTCTTCTCAATCACGTAGCCCTTGATTGTGGCTCCTCCGTCCTCGGTCGGTGGTTTCCAGGAGAGGGTCATGGAGTGGGCTGTGACGTCGCTGACGGTTGGTTTGCTTGGTGAGTCTGGTTTGTCTGTTTAGTAAAAATTAAAAAATAGGAATGATGTAAGTATTAGACAGAAGAATACTTAAGAGACTTTGCCTCTCAAAAAACATATTGCCACTTACCATAGGGTAGCTTGGCCACGACAGCGTCAGAAAGCGGACTAGCAGGCCCAGTACCAGCCTTGTTCTCAGCACTCACTCTAAACCGATACTCGCTCTGCGCTGTCAATTCCTCGACTCTGAGCGTAGTCTCCTTCACCAGGCTCCTATTCACTCTCACCCATCGGTCTCTTGAGGTGTCGGACTTTTCAACGATGTACCCGAGGATCTTGCTGCCTCCGTCGGATTCAGAAACAGTCCAGGTCAAGATGAGAGATTTGTCGGTTACGTCAGACACGTCTGGCTTGCCCGGAGCATCAGGCTTCCTAATCTTTAAGGAAGCGGGGTTACTTGGTTTACCATGACCAGCTTTGTTCTCGGCCGTCACTCTAAACTCATACTCCGTCCCCTCTTGAAGACTGGTGACATCGTAGCTGGTGTCCGTGACCGAGGTGATGTTGACTTTAGTCCAGCGAGAGCTGAACTTGTCTTTCTTCTCAATGATGTAGTTGGTGATTGGGGCACCACCATCACTCTTTGGAGCAGTCCAGGTAAGAGTTAGTGTGGTCGGCTTTACATCTGAAATATCCGGGGTTCCGGGGACTGCAGGCACGTCTAAAGATGAAAGATAATCAACATTTGCCAAAAAATGTAACAAGTAATTGTTAGTTTTTTTCTCAAAATAATATGTAGATTTTGCTACACCATCAACAACCAGCATGGAAATGAATATTCTGAATATTTAGCCATCATTGAAAAAACATGTGTATAGTTCAAAATAATACACTCCAAAATATATAATCAATTTCATAATATATAATCATTTTTTAAAAATAAATCAAACAAAATTCTTAATATTAATAACACCCTTTTCAGAATTGGGTTGCAACTTAGGTTGAACCCACCAATATTTTGATTTGAGGCATACTAACTTTGCATATCAATTTTCTATTGATCAGACTTCAAGTCCTTCTGAATGACTTTAATGGCTGATTTGTGACTTAAAAACCCTGACTCCCTAGGGTTTGAGCAAATTCCTAATAAAACTGAGAATCCAGAACGGTAAATTGCTGTAGACTCTGGACCGTAGTCTAAAAAAGGCGTCGTTTACAAATAAACAGCCTATCTTGGTGATATGATTACCGTAAGGCTCCTTAGCAAGAGTTGAATCCGTTGCCACACTGAAGTTGCCGATTCCAGCCTTATTCTCAGCGGCCACCCTGAACTCATACTCCTGGCCTTCCTTCAAACCTTTGACAGTGTACGATGTGTCCGACGTCTTGCCTATTTGCACCCACTTGCCGAAGGATTCCCTTTTCTCAATGATGTAATCGGTGATAGGGCTTCCCCCGTCGGATCTCGGTGCTTCCCAAGAGAGAGTCATGGATTTTGATGTAATGTTGCCGAGGGTTGGTGTACTGGGAGATTTAGGTACGTCTGTCACAAAACAAAAATTACATTACAAGTTAATATGCTACCTAGATATATATGCTACCTTTGTAGCCTTGGTTTGAAATTTGCATAGATAACGACAGTCTGTGCATTATTTATAGTGATCTTTGAGGATTGAAGTCTTTATTCAACAATTTTTGGAAAAGTGTTCTTACCTCATTGACTACCCCAGCTCAGCTTTGTCTTAAACAGTTGTATCTCATATTTCATTAATATCTCAGAAATGTTTGAGGGAACGTATTTTTATATTTGTAAAAAGTGTTGTTTTAGGGTTGACCAGGTGATTTTTGTCTTTCATAAAAAAAATATAAAATTGTTATTTGTTTTTTAATGCATAGTGTTTGAATCATCACAAACAACAATTAACTCCTGCTTTTTGAAAGTTATAAAAACTTGATTAGACTAGTACATGAAAGCAAAATTATTTAGTTTTGATCAGTTTGAATTGAAACTTGGCCATACCGTAAGGCAGCTTAGCCACCACTGCATCGGATGGTTCGCTGGCAGGCCCAGTACCAGCCTTGTTCTCAGCGCTGACTCTAAACTGGTACTCCATCTTAGCAGTCAGTTCTTCCACTCTGAATGTCGTCTCCTTGACGGCGCTCTGGTTGATTTTAACCCACCTCTCCTTGGATGTGTCGCACTTCTCAATGAAGTAACCAGTGATGCGGCTTCCGCCATCGGACTCGGGCACCGTCCATTTCAAGGTGATTGCCTTATCGGTGATGTCGCTCAGCTCCGGTTTTCCCGGAGCGCTTGGAGGGCTGATCTTCAGAGACGCTGGGTTGCTAGGCTTGCCGAGTCCAGCTTTGTTCTCGGCAGTCACTCGGAACTCGTACTCTTCTCCCTCCTGTAGGCCTGTGACGTTGAACGTTGTCACTCTGATCGGGGAAACATTGACTTTTGTCCAGCGAGAGCTGAACTTGTCTTTCTTCTCGATGGTGTAACCGGTGATGGGAGACCCGCCGTCATTGTCCGGAGCTGTCCAGGATAACATAAGTGATGACGGTTTGATGTCTGAAATATCCGGTGTGCCAGGGGCATCAGGAACCACTGCAAAAAGAAAAATGTCATAAATTGTTTACCTCGTCATCAAATAAACTGCCAACAAAATACAAAGAGAATGAATCAAAACTTAACGATGAAATCTGATACGACATGTACATTTACTTACCTTTGAAACATGAACAAACTTATTTCTTTTAATTCAATTGAATGTACAGAAAATAATCTGTGAATTTGCATGACGGAGATCACAACTAGAAAGGTTTGCGGATGCATCATGCAGAGCAGCAGTTTCTTAACGTTAAAAGTGCGAAGGTACTTGATGTGCCGCAGAATTCCAGAACATTCAGGTGTTTTTTTCTAAAATGATTATCTGAGACTCTTAAATTTGTACACCAATTTTTACCCAAGTTAATTGTATTGTTGTAGTATTGGTTTTTCCCGAATTGGAATATTTTCAAGCAGGTTAATACTTCTAAATAGAAACATCTAAACAAAATCTTGAAATATACCATAAGGTTGTTTAGCTTCCGTTGGAGCTGTGGCCTCACTGAAGCTTCCTCTGCCAGCCTTGTTCTCGGCAGCTACTCTGAACTCATACTTCTGGCCTTCCTTCAGGCCTGCCACTTTGTACGACTCTTCGTTGGTCTTGGCAACCTGGGACCATTTGCTGTACGGTTCCTTCTTCTCTATGACGTAAGACGTGACCGGGCTGCCACCGTCGGATGTTGGGGCACTCCAAGACAGGGTCATGGAGTTGGCAGTGATGTCACTGATGGACGGCCTGCCTGGCAACATGGGGATTTCTAAAAGAAAAAAGGTCAATACTAACAATTAAATAATGTACAGGGAATCTTACAAATACGTTTACGGGATTAAGAAATTGACCTTATTTAAATGGCTATATTTCATTGCAAAGCTATATTTTAGTAGACTCCAAATATCAACGAAAGTTATGATAAAACCTCAATTGTCCTTTTTGAAAATAATTGTTTTTTTTGTGGGAAGGGAGCTTGGAATTCTTTTCAATGGGTGTAATGCAGTAAAATAGCAGTAACAATGATTAAACAAAATGAAATAAAGCAAGCAAACTTATTCCTTTTTGTCAATTAAGTTTTATCAGAGCATACCATATGGTAGTTTAGCTTCCACAGTATCTGAAGGCTCACTGGCAGGCCCGGTGCCAGCATTATTCTCGGCACTGACCCTAAACTGGTATTTGGTCTTCGATGTCAACTCCTCCACTCTAAGCGTAGTCTCCTTCACCAGGCTCCTATTTACCCTCACCCATCGGTCTCTCGAGGTATCACACTTTTCAATAAAGTACCCGAGGATCTTACTGCCTCCGTCAGACTTGGGTACACTCCACGAGACTGTTGCTGCCTTATCAGTCACTTCACTAAGGTCAGGCTTACTAGGAGCACTCGGCGGCGAGATCTTCAGGGAAGCTGGGTTGCTAGGCTTACTAACTCCGGCTTTGTTCTCGGCGCTCACCCTAAACTCGTACTCGGTACCTTCTTGGAGACCGGTCACGATGAAGGATGTGTCTGGTATGGAGGTGACAGAAACTTTAGTCCAGCGAGAGCTGAACTTGTCTTTCTTCTCAATAATGTAACCAGTGATTGGAGACCCGCCGTCTTGTTCTGGTTGTGTCCAGGCGAGAGTTAGGGACGTTGGTTTGACGTCTGAAACTTCAGGAGTTCCAGGAGCATCAGGGACATCTGAGAGAAAAAATATATTGTTAAACAAAAATCACACATGAAGAGCATAATAGGAGATATTTGCATTTAAATATTCAGAATTTAAACTGGAAACAGAATATTCTCTTAAATTCACATGAAAATCATTGTTACCTCTGCCTGGAGGTTATGGTTTTTTTATATGTTTTTTTTTACTAGGAATCTGGATCACTTTGAATATATTTTGTTAACGTTGGAGGCTTGGGCGACGTACGAAGTGCGGTAAGTGACAGAACCACCAAATGGTGACACACCGATCCTTAGTTGGAGCACGTTTTTGCAGTTGGGGCAGAGGTCTGTGCTCTATCAAGTGCTGTTTTTCTAGTTTTTAATCAATTGTTTTGTTTTAAAGTTTGATTTTACAAAAAACAATATTTGGAACTCAGAGTGTACTCACCATATGGCAGTTTGGCTACCGTGGATTCGCTGGATTCACTCGGTTTTCCCACACCAGCTTTGTTCTCAGCGCTGACCCTAAACTGGTACTCAGTCCCCTCCTTCAATCCAGTCACTCTGAATTCAGTGTCGGTCACTTTGGTGACTTCTGACCAACGTGAAGAGAACGGTTCTTTCTTCTCCAAGAGGTATCTTGTGATTGGTGAGCCACCATCGGAGTCTGGCGCAGTCCAAGAAACTGTCATTTCGGTTTTGTCAACAGAGGTAATTCGAGGCTTGCCAGGAGCACCAGGGACATCTAGTTGTAAGCAAAAGTTTTAATTCAAAATTAAAAAAAATCCTTTCCGTGGAAAAAAAACTATTATATTTGTACATTCCTTACAATTTGTGTAGAATTACTCATTTTGTAGTATAGATTCTCAGGGCAACAAATATTTATTTAAATGATCACTATCTTTAATATCTTACCGTAAGGCAGCTTAGCGACAGCTTTCTTTGATGGCTGACTCGGTTCCCCGATGCCCGCTTTATTCTCGGCAGCCACACGGAACTCATACTCCACATCCTTGACGAGATCCTTGACTTCAAACATTGTCTCCTTGATTGCTCCTCTGGTGACCTTCACCCAGCGATCCTTGGCAGTGTCTCGTCTCTCGAGATGGTAGCCGATGACGGGACTACCGCCAGTGATGTCTGGAGCTGACCAGGTCACGATAGCAGATTTTTCGTCAATCTTTTCAATCTCTGGAGCCTCGGGAGCTTCCGGTGGTCGAATCTTTAAACCCACGGAGTCACTGGGTTTGCTGAGGCCGGCTTTATTCTCAGCAGTCACTCTGAACTCGTACTCTGTTCCTTCCTGGAGTCCTGTGACATTGAAGTTAGTCTCCTGAATTAGGGAGGTGTTGACCTTGGTCCAGCGGCTACTAAATTTATCCTTCCTCTCTATGATGTATCCAGTAATGTGAGATCCTCCATCACTGTCAGGAGCTGACCAACTAATCGTGAGAGAAGTTGGTTTGCTGTCAGTGATAGCCAAATTCTTGGGTGAATCTGGAACATCTGGAAATATAGAAAACAATTCAGTTTAAATTTGTTATTTAATACACATACAAGAATAAAAAAATCAGTTGATGAAAAACATTTACAAATATAGACAATTATTGTCAGGAAAATCATATCCAAATGAAGATTTCTAATCTAAAACTTACCATATGGCAGTTTGGCTACCGTGGATTCGCTGGATTCACTCGGTTTTCCCACACCAGCTTTGTTCTCAGCGCTGACCCTAAACTGGTACTCAGTCCCCTCCTTCAATCCAGTCACTCTGAATTCAGTGTCAGTCACTTTGGTGACTTCTGACCAACGTGAAGAGAACGGTTCTTTCTTCTCCAAGACGTATCTTGTTATTGGTGAGCCACCATCGGAGTCTGGCGCAGTCCAAGAAACTGTCATTTCGGTTTTGTCAACAGAGGTAATTTGAGGCTTGCCAGGAGCACCAGGGACATCTAGTTGTAAGCAAAAGTTTTATTTCAAAATTAAAGAAAATCCTTTCCGTGGATAAACATTTCTTATTATTTGTACATTCCTTACAATTTGTGGAGAATTAATAATTTCAGTAGTTTCAGTATAACTCTTGATATTGTTGAGCATATTAGGTGCAATATCTGATACCAGATTCTCAGGGAAATTCAGAGTATTCAAATATCTTACCATAAGGCAACTTAGCAACAGCTCTCTTTGATGGCTGGCTCGGTTCCCCGATACCCGCTTTATTCTCGGCAGCCACTTGAAACTCATACTCGGCATCCTTGACAAGATCCTTGACTTCAAATGTTGTCTCCTTGATCGCTCCTCGGGTGACCTTCACCCAGCGATTCTTGGCAGTGTCTCGTCTTTCGAGGTGGTAGCCGGTGATGAGACTACCACCAGTGATGTCTGGAGCAGACCAGGTCACGACAGCAGATTTGTCGTCAATCTTCTCAATCTCTGGAGCATCGGGAGCTCCTGGCGGTCGGACCTTGAGAGCCACTGTCTCGCTTTCCTTGCTCTCCCCTGCCTTATTGATGGCAGTGATGTGGAAAGAAGCTTCGGAACCCTCTGATAGAGACTTCGCTTTGTACATGGTTTCTTCAACAATCTCCGAAGTGATCTTACTCCATCTTGATGAGAATGTGTCCTTCTGGTAGACGTAGTAACCGGTGGTTGGAGAGCCACCGTCATTTGACGGTGCACTCCACGTCAGCTGGATGGATGTTGGCGACACAGGGGACAGTTTGACATTCTCGGGTGGTGAAGGAACATCTATTATTCATATGAAAAAGAACTGAGATATGAAAACACCTGAAATTCATGTATACACAAACTTTATAAATTAAAGTAAAATGTTGTTTCCAGATGAATGGAAAGAGGCAGAAACCTGGGAATTTAGTTTCTAACCCCAACCTAAATCTTGCAATTAAACGTTTGAAATTGACTTTTCTAAATATCTTATTTCAGAATTTCTGAAATATCTTATTTCTAAAAATCGCTTAATGAAACCTACCGTATGGCAACTTGGCGACAATAGGGCTCGAAGGCTCACCAGGGCTTCCCACCCCAGCCTTGTTCTTGGCACTGACCCTAAACTGGTACTCTGATCCCTGCTTGAGGTTGCTGACCGTACACTCAACATTGACTATTTTGGTTTCCAGGACAGTAGTCCAGGATCTTGCAAAGCTCTCCTTTTGCTCAATGATGTACGAGGTGATGGGGCTACCACCGTCTGACTTGGGAGGTGACCACTTAAGGTGGACGGTTGTTTCCGTGTCGTTGGTGGGTTCGGGTTTGCTGGGAGGTCCTGGGACATCTACCAGAGAAAACATAATTCAGAAAGGCATTAGTTTCAGGTATTTGTTTTTGAGAAATCAAAAGCACCCACACAATGCAGTGTCCACAGTTTTGCTCTCAAAACCAGGATGGTGCAACAGAGCTTTCTGCACTTTCCTCTAATGACCCGTTTGAATCACAGCAGTTGCACTTGTAAAAGGAGCATGGCCTAGTGGTTAGGGTTAGAATTTGAATCTTACTGCCGAGTATATGTTGCGTCTTTAAAAAAGCCAATTCACCCTCTCTCTGAACGTAAGTGGGTCAGCCGTAGCTGGGAATTAACGGAAAATGGACATGTATCTCATCTAGGGCATCAGAAATATCCTCAATTGTTTCAGGCAAAGGAAATCAGAGTTAAACAGTGGTCTGACTCGGTACAGAGTTTGAAGCTTGTGAATCGAGGTGACAAACTCGGTGTGAGTTTTCTTATACCAATATTTCCACATAAGTGTTTCAGTGAAGTCTAGTGAATAAATCTACTTTCAGAGGCCTTTATGTCACTGACAAAAAAATAAAACAGAACATTGAAATGAAATAAAACTACCGTAAGGTGGTTTGGCTTCGACGACATCTGAAGGAACGCTCGGTTTCCCCGTCCCTGCTTTGTTCTGGGCGCTAACCCGGAATTCATATTTTGACCCCTGTGCAAGCCCAGTGACCTCAAAGGTCAGGTCGGTGATGGTTTCTGTTGACACCTTCAGCCAGCGTTTGCTTGAGATATCTCTCTTCTCCAAGACGTAGCCTGTGATTGGGCTGCCTCCATCGGAGTCAGGAGGAGTCCATGTGACTGTCATGGAAACGGCCGTGATATCGGAGACTGTGGGCTTTACTGGGGCAGATGGTACATCTGGGGGTAAAATTAAGTCGAGGCAAATAATTTCAAGAAGTACCGTAAATTTGTCTAATGGGCCAGTTCGAACACGGCATCCCTAAGATCTGAAATAAATATTCAAATAATTTAGTTGATAGATGGCATGTAACTAGAAATGTAGCAAAATGTCACACTTTGTGTCCCAACCTCATGAAATGACCTAATTAATAATACAAAATTGTCACAGTCACTTACCATATTTGGATTTTGCAGCTTGGGCCTTGGAAGCATCGCTTGATTTCCCGACCCCAGCCTTGTTCTCAGCAGTCACTCTGTATTCATACTCGGTTCCCTCTTTCAAGTCTTTGACCTTGAACGTTGTCTCGGTGATGGTTTCTCGTGAAACCTTGGCCCAGCGTGTGGAGCTTGTGTCTTTCATCTCGACGACGTAACCTGTGATTGGACTGCCTCCGTCCGACTCGGGAGGCGACCACGTGACTGTCATGTGAGTGCTGTCGACATCGGTGACCTTGGGAGCCGATGGCTTGCCTGGTACATCTGTGGATAGAAAGTCAAAGGCACTTGACAACTAAAACCTGATGAAGATTTTTATTTCAATTCAAAATTTGCAGAGTCAAAATTAAAAATGCTACCACAATCATCATTTGGGGCGTGTTCTCATTCATCCGATTGCAGCCACACACGTTTCATGCACTAAAACCGACCAATAACAGAGCCCATGCGTGTGTGGGTGGTGCTCCAATGCCTGCACACACTATTGGCAGATTACAAACCAACTACTAACCAAAATCTCCAAAGATGTGTCTCTTAGACATCTTTGTCTCTGTTACTTTTTGGATAGCTGCAGAAAGTATACTTAAGCTTTAAACCTGAATAAATTACTTCTGCTTACCATAAGGAGACTTTGCTTTCACGATGGAGCAGGCGTCGCCTGGTTTTCCAGATCCTCGGACGTTCTCGGCTGTCACCCTGAACTGGTACTCCTCTCTTTCCTTCAGGTCAGTCACCTTGATGGTAGTCTCTGCTGCAGGCTCCTTGGTGATTTTAGACCAGCGGGAGCTAAACGTGTCCTTGCGTTCAATGGTGTACCCAGTGATGGGAGTGCCGCCGTCAGACTTGGGTGGAGACCAGTTGAGGGTCATTGAGGTGGCTGTGATATCGGAGACAACCGGTGCGCCCGGAGCACCAGGAACATCTGAGGGAAAAATTGCATTAATTAATTATAATTTCAAAATCTTGTTATTAAAAATACACATAAATAATGAAAATTTGCTTAATCACATTAGAACCAGACGTTAGCAGAATTTATTTTCCAATTGAATTAAGTGAATTTGTACAGTTTAAAAAGAGCATGTGCTTTAAAATTCAACCCAAATTTGATTGATTAGTCTGCAATTCAGGTCTTGAATTTATTAAATTTTTTCTTTTCTTATAATCAATAACCAAAACAAAAAAATCTTTGTGTATGTTTAATTTTTTTTTGGCAAAATAAAAAAAATTGACAAATAAAAAAAAAAATCTTCCAATTTACTTGCTGTTATTACATCAACTGAATACTTACCGTAAGGCGACTTGGCAACTATAGGCTTGGAGGTATCGCTAGGTTTCCCCGGCCCGGCCTTGTTTGCTGCAATCACTCTAAATTGGTAATCGTTGCCTCCCTTCAAGCCGTCAATGGTACAGGAGGTCTCTGTGTCTTGCACCTGTGCCACTTTGGTCCATCGAGGACTGAAGCGATCTTTCTTCTCGATGATATACTCGGTGATTTCGTCGCCGCCATCTGATTTGGGTGCAGTCCAGTCCAGCTTCATGGAAGATTCGGTGACAGCAGAGATCTTAGGAACGCCTGGAACATCCGGTACATCTAGAAAAAACAAACATTGACATGAATACTTTATAATTTGGTGCAGCTTTGAAATGCCTGTTTAAAATGGCAGGCTTTTGAGAAGACCTAGATAAACAAAAGTAGGAGAAAATAAGAATAAAAAACAAATAAAAAATCAGGACAAAAGTAGGACTCTGGAGAACAAAATTAGGATAAAAATAGGACTTTTGCTTTTTTGAGTAGTTCAGGTGACACTAACCCATGTCCACAGCATCATAAGCCTCATTTGGCATGTTCTGTTATCACAACAGTTGTGATTCCTGTGCATATAAGCTCTTGGAAGTACAGTTGCAATTACTCCTATGTCTAAAGCCCTTCCTTGTGTTATTTATATGGCAGCGTGTAATAACCATGATATCAAATATATTCATTGAGATTTAAAAAAAATTGGATTCGTGGGATACAAAAGCAGGAAATAGTAGGAATTAAATTTTAAAAAGGAGTAAAAACTAGGAACATGGAAAATAAGTAGGAAAAGTAGGCATACTTGAAAGCCTGAAACAGTTAATTGTAGAAAGTTTGTTTTTCTTACCGAAAGGCAATTTTGCCTTGATGGAAATAGAAGGTGCACTGGGTTCCCCAACACCAGCTTTGTTCTGTGCGCTGACCCTGAACTCATAATCCTTGCCCTCTATCAGATCGGTAGCTATGAAGCTGGTCTCCATCAGCACAGTCTTATGAGCCTTCACCCAGCGATCACGGCCGATGTCTCTCCTCTCAACGATGTATCCGGTGATCTTTGCTCCCCCGTCGTGTTCGGGAGGACTCCAGGTAACTTTGACGGAGGTCTTGTCGAGGTTTGAAACGTCGGGACTGTTGGGAGCATCTGGTACATCTAAAAAACACGACAGGAAATTAAGTACAACATTTCAGTGAAATTTAGCACATCAGAGGTTATGCATTGCCTGTCATCTGGTTTGGTAAGAATTTCTTTCAAAGTCATCGTGGAATTTGTCAAACAAAAAGTCCCTCCACTGTTTATTGACTCCATTTTCAATAGTATAAAAGTCCTCATAATGTAAGACTTTCCAGCACTGACACCGATTACATCATCACTATATCTAGCTAGAGAGCTGCAGTTATTTATTGTGATATGCTCAGAATCAAACATAGGGTAGACTTAAAGGGCTTTCTTTACTGTAATGTAGTCAAGTATACCACAAGTCCCTGCAAGTCCATAACAAGTCATGTAGTCCCATGTCCACATATCAGCTATTCCAATGAACTTGTGAACGATGTTACTTGTGACTGGACTTGAATATAACACTGGGTTATGGCACTCTTAATTATCATAACAGATCTCCAAGACATAAAGCAGGTTATGCTGTATTTCCTCAAACTTGTCGTGGAGGGCTAAGTCGAAGTAGAAGGTCTTTAAATGACATTGTGTACAATTAAAAGCATTTAAATCAATCCAAACTGCAATTCACAAAGGTGGCTTACCATACAGCGGCTTAGCTTTTTGAGGGCCAGCAGCCTCACTTGATTTGCCGACGCCCGCAATATTCTCAGCGCTGACCCGGAACATGTAACTGGTTCCTTCCACCAGGTCAGCCACGGTGAAGGTCAGATCCGTTAACAGGTCCTCCTTGTGTGCCTTGACCCAACGTTTTCTGTCGGCGTCACACTTCTCAATGATGTAGCCTAAGATGTCGGCGCCTCCATCGTCAGTTGGTGGGGTCCAGGTGAGTGTCATGCGAGTGCTGTCAACATTAGAGATCTCTGGGATTCCTGGTGCGCCAGGGGCATCTGGTTAGGAAAGAAAACCATAAAATGATACAAAAATCCAAATCTTCTGTGTCAGGTGAAAATTGTTTGAGATAAATACTGTGTGTTCAGTACCTTCCAAAAGCTTGTGAAACAAGATTACTGGATCGAGACTCAAACTCACAAACCCGTGCTTACAAATGCAGATGCCAATTATTTGTTTGCCAATCATTATTTTAGTTTTTTGTATCAGTGTGCAATTAAATCAACAGCAAAAGCCTTACAGTTTTGAGTTAGCAATTGGATTTTCACTTACCATAAGGTGGTTTGGCCAATGTTTTGTCAGATGCCTCGCTGGGTTTGCTGACACCAGCCTTGTTCTCAGCCGACACTCTAAACTCATACTCTGTCCCTTCCTTGAGGTCTACCACCGTGTACACCGTCTCTGTGATGGATGTCTCTTTGACTTTCAGCCATCGTGAGCTGAAGCGATCCTTCTTCTCGACGATATATCCAGTGATGGGACTTCCCCCGTCTGATGCTGGGGCTGTCCAGGTTAAGGTCATGGAGGTACTGGCAATTTCAATGACATCAGGCTTACCTGGTGGTCCTGGCACATCTGTAAAACAAAGAAAAAATATTTTATTTCAAATAATGTTTTTTCTCCATTGATTATTATTATTTTTTATTCCAGAAGCACTTTGTACTCATAACAATATCAGAGCCTGTACTTAGAAGATTGGCAAAGATAATTAAGATCTGAAAAAAAATCACTCTTGCAATCTACTAACTGACTAGATTGACATTAAAAAATTAGGACCTCATGTATGATCCTGGCAGAAAGAATATCCTTTTATGGTATAAATCGTAAACTTGAGATGTCTTAGAAAATTAGCTTACCGTAGGGTGGTTTTGTGATTTTTGGTTCTGATGGAGCACTGAATGGTCCTGTTCCAGCTTTGTTGACAGCAGCTACATGGAACTCATACTCCTTGCCTTCAATCAGATCCTTGACTGTCAGTGTTGTCTCTGTGACCGAGTCTCTGTAAGCTTTTGTCCATCTTGTTGAGGAGGACTCTTTCTTTTCAATGATGTAGCCAGTGATTGGACTACCACCGTCAGATTCTGGAGGTGACCAGGAGATGGTGATCTGTGTTCTGTCGACAGCTGTCACTTCAGGTTTCTCAGGTGCTCCAGGAACATCTGTTGAGTTTGACACACATTTATATAAGAACAGATAACAGGTGTACTTAGAAGATTGGCAAAGATAATTAAGATCTGAAAAAAAATCACTCTTGCAATCTACTAACTGACTAGATTGACATTAAAAAATGAGGACCTCATGTATGATCCTTGCAGAAAGAATATCCTTTTATGGTATAAATCGTAAACTTGAGATGTCTTAGAAAATTAGCTTACCGTAGGGTGGTTTTGTGATTCTTGGTTCTGATGGAGCACTGAATGGTCCTGTTCCAGCTTTGTTGACAGCAGCTACACGGAACTCATACTCCTTGCCTTCAATCAGATCTTTGACTGTCAGTGTTGTCTCGATGACCGAGTCTCTGTAAGCTTTTGTCCATCTTGTTGAGGAGGACTCTTTCTTTTCAATGATGTAGCCAGTGACTGGACTACCACCGTCAGATTTTGGAGGTGACCAGGAGATGGTGATCTGTGTTCTGTCGACAGCTGTCACTTCAGGTTTCTCAGGTGCTTCAGGAACATCTGTTGAGTTTGACACACATTTTTATAAAAACACATAACAGGTGTACTTAGAAGATTGGCAAAGATAATTAAGATCTGAAAAAAAATCACTCTTGCAATCTACTAACTGACTAGATTGACATTAAAAAATTAGGACCTCATGTATGATCCTGGCAGAAAGAATATCCTTTTATGGTATAAATCGTAAACTTGAGATGTCTTAGAAAATTAGCTTACCGTAGGGTGGTTTTGTGATTTTTGGTTCTGATGGAGCACTGAATGGTCCTGTTCCAGCTTTGTTGACAGCAGCTACATGGAACTCATACTCCTTGCCTTCAATCAGATCCTTGACTGTCAGTGTTGTCTCTGTGACCGAGTCTCTGTAAGCTTTTGTCCATCTTGTTGAGGAGGACTCTTTCTTTTCAATGATGTAGCCAGTGACTGGACTACCACCGTCAGATTTTGGAGGTGACCAGGAGATGGTGATCTGTGTTCTGTCGACAGCTGTCACTTCAGGTTTCTCAGGTGCTTCAGGAACATCTGTTGAGTTTGACACACATTTTTATAAAAACACATAACAGGTGTACTTAGAAGATTGGCAAAGATAATTAAGATCTGAAAAAAAATCACTCTTGCAATCTACTAACTGACTAGATTGACATTAAAAAATTAGGACCTCATGTATGATCCTGGCAGAAAGAATATCCTTTTATGGTATAAATCGTAAACTTGAGATGTCTTAGAAAATTAGCTTACCGTAGGGTGGTTTTGTGATTTTTGGTTCTGATGGAGCACTGAATGGTCCTGTTCCAGCTTTGTTGACAGCAGCTACATGGAACTCATACTCCTTGCCTTCAATCAGATCCTTGACTGTCAGTGTTGTCTCTGTGACCGAGTCTCTGTAAGCTTTTGTCCATCTTGTTGAGGAGGACTCTTTCTTTTCAATGATGTAGCCAGTGATTGGACTACCACCGTCAGATTCTGGAGGTGACCAGGAGATGGTGATCTGTGTTCTGTCGACAGCTGTCACTTCAGGTTTCTCAGGTGCTCCAGGAACATCTGTGGAGTTTGACACACATTTTTATAAGAACACATTACAGGTGTACTTAGAAGATTGGCAAAGATAATTAAGATCTGGAAAAAAATCACTCTTGCAATCTACTAACTGACTAGATTGACATTAAAAAATGAGGACCTCATGTATGATCCTGGCAGAAAGAATATCCTTTTAGGGTCTAAATCGTACACTTGAGATGTCTTAGAAAATTAGCTTACCGTAGGGTGGTTTTGTGATTCTTGGTTCTGATGGAGCACTGAATGGTCCTGTTCCAGCTTTGTTGACAGCAGCTACACGGAACTCATACTCCTTGCCTTCAATCAGATCTTTGACTGTCAGTGTTGTCTCTGTGACCGAGTCTCTGTAAGCTTTTGTCCATCTTGTTGAGGAGGACTCTTTCTTTTCAATGATGTAGCCAGTGACTGGACTACCACCGTCAGATTTTGGAGGTGACCAGGAGATGGTGATCTGTGTTCTGTCGACAGCTGTCACTTCAGGTTTCTCAGGTGCTTCAGGAACATCTGTTGAATTGACACATTTTTATAAGAACACATAACAGGTGTACTTAGAAGATTGGCAAAGATAATTAAGATCTGAAAAAAGTTCACTCTTGCAATCTACTAACTGACTAGATTGACATTAAAAAATGAGGACCTCATGTATGATCCTTGCAGAAAGAATATCCTTTTATGGTATAAATCGTAAACTTGAGATGTCTTAGAAAATTAGCTTACCATAGGGTGGTTTTGTGATTCTTGGTTCTGATGGAGCACTGAATGGTCCTGTTCCAGCTTTGTTGACAGCAGCTACATGGAACTCATACTCCTTGCCTTCAATCAGATCCTTGACTGTCAGTGTTGTCTCTGTGACCGAGTCTCTGTAAGCTTTTGTCCATCTTGTTGAGGAGGACTCTTTCTTTTCAATGATGTAGCCAGTGATTGGACTACCACCGTCAGATTCTGGAGGTGACCAGGAGATGGTGATCTGTGTTCTGTCGACAGCTGTCACTTCAGGTTTCTCAGGTGCTCCAGGAACATCTGTGGAGTTTGACACACATTTTTATAAGAACACATAACAGGTGTACTTAGAAGATTGGCAAAGATAATTAAGATCTGGAAAAAAATCACTCTTGCAATCTACTAACTGACTAGATTGACATTAAAAAATGAGGACCTCATGTATGATCCTGGCAGAAAGAATATCCTTTTAGGGTCTAAATCGTACACTTGAGATGTCTTAGAAAATTAGCTTACCGTAGGGTGGTTTTGTGATTCTTGGTTCTGATGGAGCACTGAATGGTCCTGTTCCAGCTTTGTTGACAGCAGCTACACGGAACTCATACTCCTTGCCTTCAATCAGATCTTTGACTGTCAGTGTTGTCTCTGTGACCGAGTCTCTGTAAGCTTTTGTCCATCTTGTTGAGAAAGACTCTTTCTTTTCAATGATGTAGCCAGTGACTGGACTACCACCGTCAGATTTTGGAGGTGACCAGGAGATGGTGATCTGTGTTCTGTCGACAGCTGTCACTTCAGGTTTCTCAGGTGCTTCAGGAACATCTGTTGAATTGACACATTTTTATAAGAACACATAACAGGTGTACTTAGAAGATTGGCAAAGATAATTAAGATCTGAAAAAAAATCACTCTTGCAATCTACTAACTGACTAGATTGACATTAAAAAATGAGGACCTCATGTATGATCCTTGCAGAAAGAATATCCTTTTATGGTATAAATCGTAAACTTGAGATGTCTTAGAAAATTAGCTTACGGTAGGGTGGTTTTGTGATTCTTGGTTCTGATGGAGCACTGAATGGTCCTGTTCCAGCTTTGTTGACAGCAGCTACACGGAACTCATACTCCTTGCCTTCAATCAGATCTTTGACTGTCAGTGTTGTCTCTGTGACCGAGTCTCTGTAAGCTTTTGTCCATCTTGTTGAGGAGGACTCTTTCTTTTCAATAATGTAGCCAGTGACTGGACTACCACCGTCAGATTCTGGAGGTGACCAGGAGATGGTGATCTGTGTTCTGTCAACAGCTGTCACTTCAGGTTTCTCAGGTGCTCCAGGAACATCTGTTGAGTTTGACACACATTTTTATAAGAACACATAACAGGTGTACTTAGAAGATTGGCAAAGATAATTAAGATCTGAAAAAAAATCACTCTTACAATCTACTAACTGACTAGATTGACATTAAAAAATGAGGACCTCATGTATGATCCTGGCAGAAAGAATATCCTTTTAGGGTATAAATCGTAAACTTGAGACATCTTAGAAAATTAGGTTACCGTAGGGTGGTTTTGTGATTCTTGGTTCTGATGGAGCACTGAATGGTCCTGTTCCAGCTTTGTTGACAGCAGCTACACGGAACTCATACTCCTTGCCTTCAATCAGATCTTTGACTGTCAGTGTTGTCTCTGTGACAGAGTCTCTGTAAGCTTTTGTCCATCTTGTTGAGGAGGACTCTTTCTTTTCAATGATGTAGCCAGTGACTGGACTACCACCGTCAGATTCTGGAGGTGACCAGGAGATGGTGATCTGTGTTCTGTCGACAGCTGTCACTTCAGGTTTCTCAGGTGCTCCAGGAACATCTGTTGAGTTTGACACACATTTTTATAAGAACACATAACAGGTGTACTTAGAAGATTGGCAAAGATAATTAAGATCTGAAAAAAAATCACTCTTGCAATCTACTAACTGACTAGATTGACATTAAAAAATAAGGACCTCATGTATGATCCTTGCAGAAAGAATATCCTTTTATGGTATAAATCGTAAACTTGAGATGTCTTAGAAAATTAGCTTACCGTAGGGTGGTTTTGTGATTCTTGGTTCTGATGGAGCACTGAATGGTCCTGTTCCAGCTTTGTTGACAGCAGCTACACGGAACTCATACTCCTTGCCTTCAATCAGATCTTTGACTGTCAGTGTTGTCTCTGTGACCGAGTCTCTGTAAGCTTTTGTCCATCTTGCTGAGGAGGACTCTTTCTTTTCAATGATGTAGCCAGTGATTGGACTACCACCGTCAGATTCTGGAGGTGACCAGGAGATGGTGATCTGTGTTCTGTCGACAGCTGTCACTTCAGGTTTCTTAGGTGCTCCAGGAACATCTGTTGAGTTTGACACACATTTTTATAAAAACACATAACAGGTGTACTTATAAGATTGGCAAAGATAATTAAGATCTGAAAAAAATCACTCTTGCAATCTACTAACTGACTAGATTGACATTAAAAAATAAGGACCTCATGTATGATCCTTGCAGAAAGAATATCCTTTTATGGTATAAATCGTAAACTTGAGATGTCTTAGAAAATTAGCTTACCGTAGGGTGGTTTTGTGATTCTTGGTTCTGATGGAGCACTGAATGGTCCTGTTCCAGCTTTGTTGACAGCAGCTACACGGAACTCATACTCCTTGCCTTCAATCAGATCCTTGACTGTCAGTGTTGTCTCTGTGACCGAGTCTCTGTAAGCTTTTGTCCATCTTGTTGAGGAGGACTCTTTCTTTTCAATGATGTAGCCAGTGATTGGACTACCACCGTCAGATTCTGGAGGTGACCAGGAGATGGTGATCTGTGTTCTGTCGACAGCTGTCACTTCAGGTTTTTCAGGTGCTCCAGGAACATCTGTTGAGTTTGACACACATTTTTATAAGAACACATAACAGGTGTACTTAGAAGATTGGCAAAGATAATTAAGATCTGGAAAAAAATCACTCTTGCAATCTACTAACTGACTAGATTGACATTAAAAAATGAGGACCTCATGTATGATCCAGGCAGAAAGAATATCCTTTTAGAGTCTAAATCGTACACTTGAGATGTCTTAGAAAATTTGCTTACCGTAGGGTGGTTTTGTGATTCTTGGTTCTGATGGAGCACTGAATGGTCCTGTTCCAGCTTTGTTGACAGCAGCTACACGGAACTCATACTCCTTGCCTTCAATCAGATCTTTGACTGTCAGTGTTGTCTCTGTGACCGAGTCTCTGTAAGCTTTTGTCCATCTTGTTGAGGAGGACTCTTTCTTTTCAATGATGTAGCCAGTGATTGGACTACCACCGTCAGATTCTGGAGGTGACCAGGAGATGGTGATCTGTGTTCTGTCGACAGCTGTCACTTCAGGTTTCTCAGGTGCTCCAGGAACATCTGTTGAGTTTGACACACATTTTTATAAGAACACATAACAGGTGTACTTAGAAGATTGGCAAAGATAATTAAGATCTGAACAAAAATCACTCTTGCAATCTGCTAACTGACTAGATTGACATTAAAAAAATGAGGACCTCATGTATGATCCTTGCAGAAAGAATATCCTTTTAGGGTATAAATCGTAAACTTGAGATGTCTTAGAAAATTAGCTTACCGTAGGGTGGTTTTGTGATTCTTGGTTCTGATGGAGCACTGAATGGTCCTGTTCCAGCTTTGTTGACAGCAGCTACACGGAATTCATACTCCTTGCCTTCAATCAGATCTTTGACTGTCAGTGTTGTCTCTGTGACCGAGTCTCTGTAAGCTTTTGTCCATCTTGTTGAGGAGGACTCTTTCTTTTCAATGATGTAGCCAGTGACTGGACTACCACCGTCAGATTCTGGAGGTGACCAGGAGATGGTGATCTGTGTGCTGTCGACAGCTGTCACTTCAGGTTTCTCAGGTGCTCCAGGAACATCTGTTGAATTGACACATTTTTATAAGAACACATAACAGGTGTACTTAGAAGATGGGCAAAGATAATTAATATCTGAAAAAAAAATCACTCTTGCAATCTACTAACTGACTAGATTGACATTAAAAAAATAAGGACCTCATGTATGATCCTTGCAGAAAGAATATCCTTTTAGGGTATAAATCGTAAACTTGAGATGTCTTAGAAAATTAGCTTACCGTAGGGTGGTTTTGTGATTCTTGGTTCTGATGGAGCACTGAATGGTCCTGTTCCAGCTTTGTTGACAGCAGCTACACGGAACTCATACTCCTTGCCTTCAATCAGATCTTTGACTGTCAGTGTTGTCTCTGTGACCGAGTCTCTGTAAGCTTTTGTCCATCTTGTTGAGGAGGACTCTTTCTTTTCAATGATGTAGCCAGTGACTGGACTACCACCGTCAGATTCTGGAGGTGACCAGGAGATGGTGATCTGTGTGCTGTCGACAGCTGTCACTTCAGGTTTCTCAGGTGCTCCAGGAACATCTGTTGAGTTTGACACACATTTTTATAAGAACACATAACAGGTGTACTTAGAAGATTGGCAAAGATAATTAAGATCTGAACAAAAATCACTCTTGCAATCTGCTAACTGACTAGATTGACATTAAAAAAATGAGGACCTCATGTATGATCCTTTCAGAAAGAATATCCTTTTAGGGTATAAATCGTAAACTTGAGATGTCTTAGAAAATTAGCTTACCGTAGGGTGGTTTTGTGATTCTTGGTTCTGATGGAGCACTGAATGGTCCTGTTCCAGCTTTGTTGACAGCAGCTACACGGAATTCATACTCCTTGCCTTCAATCAGATCTTTGACTGTCAGTGTTGTCTCTGTGACCGAGTCTCTGTAAGCTTTTGTCCATCTTGTTGAGGAGGACTCTTTCTTTTCAACGATGTAGCCAGTGACTGGACTACCACCGTCAGATTCTGAAGGTGACCAGGAGATGGTGATCTGTGTGCTGTCGACAGCTGTCACTTCAGGTTTCTCAGGTGCTCCAGGAACATCTGTTGAATTGACACATTTTTATAAGAACACATAACAGGTGTACTTAGAAGATGGGCAAAGATAATTAATATCTGAAAA
This sequence comes from Crossaster papposus, assembly GCA_037893245.1. Lineage (NCBI taxonomy): Eukaryota > Metazoa > Echinodermata > Asteroidea > Velatida > Solasteridae > Crossaster > Crossaster papposus. Next base: position 833,579 of record JBAIAA010000220.1, on the reverse strand, counting down.
AAAAATCACTCTTGCAATCTACTAACTGACTAGATTGACATTAAAAAAATAAGGACCTCATGTATGATCCTTGCAGAAAGAATATCCTTTTAGGGTATAAATCGTAAACTTGAGATGTCTTAGAAAATTAGCTTACCGTAGGGTGGTTTTGTGATTCTTGGTTCTGATGGAGCACTGAATGGTCCTGTTCCAGCTTTGTTGACAGCAGCTACACGGAACTCATACTCCTTGCCTTCAATCAGATCTTTGACTGTCAGTGTTGTCTCTGTGACCGAGTCTCTGTAAGCTTTTGTCCATCTTGTTGAGGAGGACTCTTTCTTTTCAATGATGTAGCCAGTGACTGGACTACCACCGTCAGATTCTGGAGGTGACCAGGAGATGGTGATCTGTGTGCTGTCGACAGCTGTCACTTCAGGTTTCTCAGGTGCTCCAGGAACATCTGTTGAATTGACACATTTTTATAAGAACACATAACAGGTGTACTTAGAAGATTGGCAAAGATAATTAAGATCTGAAAAAAAAATCACTCTTGCAATCTACTAACTGACTAGATTGACATTAAAAAATAAGGACCTCATGTATGATCCTTGCAGAAAGAATATCCTTTTATGGTATAAATCGTAAACTTGAGATGTCTTAGAAAATTAGCTTACCGTAGGGTGGTTTTGTGATTCTTGGTTCTGATGGAGCACTGAATGGTCCTGTTCCAGCTTTGTTGACAGCAGCTACACGGAACTCATACTCCTTGCCTTCAATCAGATCTTTGACTGTCAGTGTTGTCTCTGTGACCGAGTCTCTGTAAGCTTTTGTCCATCTTGTTGAGGAGGACTCTTTCTTTTCAATGATGTAGCCAGTGATTGGACTACCACCGTCAGATTCTGGAGGTGACCAGGAGATGGTGATCTGTGTTCTGTCGACAGCTGTCACTTCAGGTTTCTCAGGTGCTCCAGGAACATCTGTTGAGTTTGACACACATTTTTATAAGAACACATAACAGGTGTACTTAGAAGATTGGCAATGATAATTAAGATCTGAAAAAAAAATCACTCTTGCAATTTACTAACTGACTAGATTGACATTAAAAAATAAGGACCTCATGTATGATCCTGGCAGAAAGAATATCCTTTTATGGTATAAATCGTAAACTTGAGATGTCTTAGAAAATTAGCTTACCGTAGGGTGGTTTTGTGATTCTTGGTTCTGATGGAGCACTGAATGGTCCTGTTCCAGCTTTGTTGACAGCAGCTACACGGAACTCATACTCCTTGCCTTCAATCAGATCTTTGACTGTCAGTGTTGTCTCTGTGACCGAGTCTCTGTAAGCTTTTGTCCATCTTGTTGAGGAAGACTCTTTCTTTTCAATGATGTAGCCAGTGATTGGACTACCACCGTCAGATTCTGGAGGTGACCAGGAGATGGTGATCTGTGTTCTGTCGACAGCTGTCACTTCAGGTTTCTCAGGTGCTCCAGGAACATCTGTTGAGTTTGACACACATTTTTATAAAAACACATAACAGGTGTACTTAGAAGATTGGCAAAGATAATTAAGATCTGAAAAAAAATCACTCTTGCAATCTACTAACTGACTAGATTGACATTACAAAATAAGGACCTCATGTATGATCCTTGCAGAAAGAATATCCTTTTATGGTATAAATCGTAAACTTGAGATGTCTTAGAAAATTAGCTTACCGTAGGGTGGTTTTGTGATTCTTGGTTCTGATGGAGCACTGAATGGTCCTGTTCCAGCTTTGTTGACAGCAGCTACACGGAACTCATACTCCTTGCCTTCAATCAGATCTTTGACTGTCATTGTTGTCTCTGTGACCGAGTCTCTGTAAGCTTTTGTCCATCTTGTTGAGGAGGACTCTTTCTTTTCAATGATGTAGCCAGTGACTGGACTACCACCGTCAGATTTTGGAGGTGACCAGGAGATGGTGATCTGTGTTCTGTCGACAGCTGTCACTTCAGGTTTCTCAGGTGCTCCAGGAACATCTGTTGAATTGACACATTTTTATAAGAACACATAACAGGTGTACTTAGAAGATGGGCAAAGATAATTAATATCTGAAAAAAAAATCACTCTTGCAATCTACTAACTGACTAGATTGACATTAAAAAAATAAGGACCTCATGTATGATCCTTGCAGAAAGAATATCCTTTTAGGGTATAAATCGTAAACTTGAGATGTCTTAGAAAATTAGCTTACCGTAGGGTGGTTTTGTGATTCTTGGTTCTGATGGAGCACTGAATGGTCCTGTTCCAGCTTTGTTGACAGCAGCTACACGGAACTCATACTCCTTGCCTTCAATCAGATCTTTGACTGTCAGTGTTGTCTCTGTGACCGAGTCTCTGTAAGCTTTTGTCCATCTTGTTGAGGAGGACTCTTTCTTTTCAATGATGTAGCCAGTGACTGGACTACCACCGTCAGATTCTGGAGGTGACCAGGAGATGGTGATCTGTGTGCTGTCGACAGCTGTCACTTCAGGTTTCTCAGGTGCTCCAGGAACATCTGTTGAATTGACACATTTTTATAAGAACACATAACAGGTGTACTTAGAAGATTGGCAAAGATAATTAAGATCTGAAAAAAAAATCACTCTTGCAATCTACTAACTGACTAGATTGACATTAAAAAATAAGGACCTCATGTATGATCCTTGCAGAAAGAATATCCTTTTATGGTATAAATCGTAAACTTGAGATGTCTTAGAAAATTAGCTTACCGTAGGGTGGTTTTGTGATTCTTGGTTCTGATGGAGCACTGAATGGTCCTGTTCCAGCTTTGTTGACAGCAGCTACACGGAACTCATACTCCTTGCCTTCAATCAGATCTTTGACTGTCAGTGTTGTCTCTGTGACCGAGTCTCTGTAAGCTTTTGTCCATCTTGTTGAGGAGGACTCTATCTTTTCAATGATGTAGCCAGTGATTGGACTACCACCGTCAGATTCTGGAGGTGACCAGGAGATGGTGATCTGTGTTCTGTCGACAGCTGTCACTTCAGGTTTCTCAGGTGCTCCAGGAACATCTGTTGAGTTTGACACACATTTTTATAAGAACACATAACAGGTGTACTTAGAAGATTGGCAATGATAATTAAGATCTGAAAAAAAAATCACTCTTGCAATTTACTAACTGACTAGATTGACATTAAAAAATAAGGACCTCATGTATGATCCTGGCAGAAAGAATATCCTTTTATGGTATAAATCGTAAACTTGAGATGTCTTAGAAAATTAGCTTACCGTAGGGTGGTTTTGTGATTCTTGGTTCTGATGGAGCACTGAATGGTCCTGTTCCAGCTTTGTTGACAGCAGCTACACGGAACTCATACTCCTTGCCTTCAATCAGATCTTTGACTGTCAGTGTTGTCTCTGTGACCGAGTCTCTGTAAGCTTTTGTCCATCTTGTTGAGGAAGACTCTTTCTTTTCAATGATGTAGCCAGTGATTGGACTACCACCGTCAGATTCTGGAGGTGACCAGGAGATGGTGATCTGTGTTCTGTCGACAGCTGTCACTTCAGGTTTCTCAGGTGCTCCAGGAACATCTGTTGAGTTTGACACACATTTTTATAAAAACACATAACAGGTGTACTTAGAAGATTGGCAAAGATAATTAAGATCTGAAAAAAAATCACTCTTGCAATCTACTAACTGACTAGATTGACATTACAAAATAAGGACCTCATGTATGATCCTTGCAGAAAGAATATCCTTTTATGGTATAAATCGTAAACTTGAGATGTCTTAGAAAATTAGCTTACCGTAGGGTGGTTTTGTGATTCTTGGTTCTGATGGAGCACTGAATGGTCCTGTTCCAGCTTTGTTGACAGCAGCTACACGGAACTCATACTCCTTGCCTTCAATCAGATCTTTGACTGTCATTGTTGTCTCTGTGACCGAGTCTCTGTAAGCTTTTGTCCATCTTGTTGAGGAGGACTCTTTCTTTTCAATGATGTAGCCAGTGACTGGACTACCACCGTCAGATTTTGGAGGTGACCAGGAGATGGTGATCTGTGTTCTGTCGACAGCTGTCACTTCAGGTTTCTCAGGTGCTTCAGGAACATCTGTTGAATTGACACATTTTTATAAGAACACATAACAGGTGTACTTAGAAGATTGGCAAAGATAATTAAGATCTGAAAAAAAATCACTCTTGCAATCTACTAACTGACTAGATTGACATTAAAAAATGAGGACCTCATGTATGATCCTTGCAGAAAGAATATCCTTTTATGGTATAAATCGTAAACTTGAGATGTCTTAGAAAATTAGCTTACCGTAGGGTGGTTTTGTGATTCTTGGTTCTGATGGAGCACTGAATGGTCCTGTTCCAGCTTTGTTGACAGCAGCTACACAGAACTCATACTCCTTGCCTTCAATCAGATCTTTGACTGTCAGTGTTGTCTCGATGACCGAGTCTCTGTAAGCTTTTGTCCATCTTGTTGAGGAGGACTCTTTCTTTTCAATGATGTAGCCAGTGACTGGACTACCACCGTCAGATTCTGGAGGTGACCAGGAGATGGTGATCTGTGTTCTGTCGACAGCTGTCACTTCAGGTTTCTCAGGTGCTCCAGGAACATCTGTTGAGTTTGACACATTTTTATAAGAACACATAACAGGTGTACTTATAAGATTGGCAAAGATAATTAAGATCTGAAAAAATATCACTCTACCTGACTAGATTGACATTAAAAAATAAGGACCTCGTGTATGATCCTGAAAGAAAGAATATTCTTTTAGGGTCTAAATTGTAAACTTGAGATGTCTTAGAAAATTAGCTGACCGTAGGGTGGTTTTGTGATTCTTGGTTCTGATGGAGCGCTGAATGGTCCTGTTCCAGCTTTGTTGACAGCAGCTACACGGAACTCATACTCCTTGCCTTCAATCAGATCTTTGACCGTCAGTGTTGTCTCTGTGACCGAGTCTCTGTAAGCTTTTGTCCATCTTGTTGAGGAGGACTCTTTCTTTTCAATGATGTAGCCAGTGACTGGACTACCACCGTCAGATTCTGGAGGTGACCAGGAGATGGTGATCTGTGTTCTGTCGACAGCTGTCACTTCAGGTTTCTCAGGTGCTCCAGGAACATCTGTTGAGTTTGACACATTTTTATAAGAACACATAACAGGTGTACTGAGAAGATTGGCAAAGATAATTAAGATCTGAAAAAATATCGCTCTAACTGACTAGATTGACATTAAAAAATAAGGACCTCGTGTATGATCCTGAAAGAAAGAATATTCTTTTAGGGTCTAAATTGTGAACTTGAGATGTCTTAGAAAATTAGCTTACCGTAGGGTGGTTTTGTGATTCTTGGTTCTGATGGAGCACTGAATGGTCCTGTTCCAGCTTTGTTGACAGCAGCTACACGGAACTCATACTCCTTGCCTTCAATCAGATCTTTGACTGTCAGTGTTGTCTCTGTGACCGAGTCTCTGTAAGCTTTTGTCCATCTTGTTGAGGAGGACTCTTTCTTTTCAATGATGTAGCCAGTGACTGGACTACCACCGTCAGATTCTGGAGGTGACCAGGAGATGGTGATCTGTGTTCTGTCGACAGCTGTCACTTCAGGTTTCTCAGGTGCTCCAGGAACATCTGTTGAGTTTGACACACATTTTTATAAAAACACATAACAGGTGTACTTAGAAGATTGGCAAAGATAATTAAGATCTGAAAAAAAATCACTCTTGCAATCTACTAACTGACTAGATTGACATTAAAAAATGAGGACTTCATGTATGATCCTTGCAGAAAGAATATCCTTTTATGGTATAAATCGTAAACTTGAGATGTCTTAGAAAATTAGCTTACCGTAGGGTGGTTTTGTGATTCTTGGTTCTGATGGAGCACTAAATGGTCCTGTTCCAGCTTTGTTGACAGCAGCTACACGGAACTCATACTCCTTGCCTTCAATCAGATCTTTGACTGTCAGTGTTGTCTCTGTGACCGAGTCTCTGTAAGCTTTTGTCCATCTTGTGGAGGAGGACTCTTTCTTTTCAATGATGTAGCCAGTGATTGGACTACCACCATCAGATTCTGGAGGTGACCAGGAGATGGTGATCTGTGTTCTGTCGACAGCTGTCACTTCAGGTTTCTCAGGTGCTCCAGGAACATCTGTTGAGTTTGACACACATTTTTATAAAAACACATAACAGGTGTACTTAGAAGATTGGCAAAGATAATTAAGATCTGAAAAAAAAATCACTCTTGCAATCTACTAACTGACTAGATTGACATTAAAAAATAAGGACCTCATGTATGATCCTTGCAGAAAGAATATCCTTTTATGGTATAAATCGTAAACTTGAGATGTCTTAGAAAATTAGCTTACCGTAGGGTGGTTTTGTGATTCTTGGTTCTGATGGAGCACTGAATGGTCCTGTTCCAGCTTTGTTGACAGCAGCTACACGGAACTCATACTCCTTGCCTTCAATCAGATCTTTGACTGTCATTGTTGTCTCTGTGACCGAGTCTCTGTAAGCTTTTGTCCATCTTGTTGAGGAGGACTCTTTCTTTTCAATGATGTAGCCAGTGACTGGACTACCACCGTCAGATTCTGGAGGTGACCAGGAGATGGTGATCTGTGTTCTGTCGACAGCTGTCACTTCAGGTTTCTCAGGTGCTCCAGGAACATCTGTTGAGTTTGACACATTTTTATAAGTGAATAACAGGTGTACTTATAAGATTGGCAAAGATAATTAAGATCTGAAAAAATATCACTCTACCTGACTAGATTGACATTAAAAAATAAGGACCTCGTGTATGATCCTGAAAGAAAGAATATTCTTTTAGGGTCTAAATTGTAAACTTGAGATGTCTTAGAAAATTAGCTTACCGTAGGGTGGTTTTGTGATTCTTGGTTCTGATGGAGCGCTGAATGGTCCTGTTCCAGCTTTGTTGACAGCAGCTACACGGAACTCATACTCCTTGCCTTCAATCAGATCTTTGACTGTCAGTGTTGTCTCTGTGACCGAGTCTCTGTAAGCTTTTGTCCATCTTGTTGAGGAAGACTCTTTCTTTTCAATGATGTAGCCAGTGATTGGACTACCACCGTCAGATTCTGGAGGTGACCAGGAGATGGTGATCTGTGTTCTGTCGACAGCTGTCACTTCAGGTTTCTCAGGTGCTTCAGGAACATCTGTTGAGTTTGACACACATTTTTATAAAAACACATAACAGGTGTACTTAGAAGATTGGCAAAGATAATTAAGATCTAAAAAAAAATCACTCTTGCAATCTACTAACTGACTAGATTGACATTAAAAAATGAGGACTTCATGTATGATCCTTGCAGAAAGAATATCCTTTTATGGTATAAATCGTAAACTTGAGATGTCTTAGAAAATTAGCTTACCGTAGGGTGGTTTTGTGATTCTTGGTTCTGATGGAGCACTAAATGGTCCTGTTCCAGCTTTGTTGACAGCAGCTACACGGAACTTATACTCCTTGCCTTCAATCAGATCTTTGACTGTCAGTGTTGTCTCTGTGACCGAGTCTCTGTAAGCTTTTGTCCATCTTGTGGAGGAGGACTCTTTCTTTTCAATGATGTAGCCAGTGATTGGACTACCACCATCAGATTCTGGAGGTGACCAGGAGATGGTGATCTGTGTTCTGTCGACAGCTGTCACTTCAGGTTTCTCAGGTGCTCCAGGAACATCTGTTGAGTTTGACACACATTTTTATAAAAACACATAACAGGTGTACTTAGAAGATTGGCAAAGATAATTAAGATCTGAAAAAAAAATCACTCTTGCAATCTACTAACTGACTAGATTGACATTAAAAAATAAGGACCTCATGTATGATCCTTGCAGAAAGAATATCCTTTTATGGTATAAATCGTAAACTTGAGATGTCTTAGAAAATTAGCTTACCGTAGGGTGGTTTTGTGATTCTTGGTTCTGATGGAGCACTGAATGGTCCTGTTCCAGCTTTGTTGACAGCAGCTACACGGAACTCATACTCCTTGCCTTCAATCAGATCTTTGACTGTCATTGTTGTCTCTGTGACCGAGTCTCTGTAAGCTTTTGTCCATCTTGTTGAGGAGGACTCTTTCTTTTCAATGATGTAGCCAGTGACTGGACTACCACCGTCAGATTCTGGAGGTGACCAGGAGATGGTGATCTGTGTTCTGTCGACAGCTGTCACTTCAGGTTTCTCAGGTGCTCCAGGAACATCTGTTGAGTTTGACACATTTTTATAAGTGAATAACAGGTGTACTTATAAGATTGGCAAAGATAATTAAGATCTGAAAAAATATCACTCTACCTGACTAGATTGACATTAAAAAATAAGGACCTCGTGTATGATCCTGAAAGAAAGAATATTCTTTTAGGGTCTAAATTGTAAACTTGAGATGTCTTAGAAAATTAGCTTACCGTAGGGTGGTTTTGTGATTCTTGGTTCTGATGGAGCGCTGAATGGTCCTGTTCCAGCTTTGTTGACAGCAGCTACACGGAACTCATACTCCTTGCCTTCAATCAGATCTTTGACCGTCAGTGTTGTCTCTGTGACCGAGTCTCTGTAAGCTTTTGTCCATCTTGTTGAGGAGGACTCTTTCTTTTCAATGATGTAGCCAGTGACTGGACTACCACCGTCAGATTCTGGAGGTGACCAGGAGATGGTGATCTGTGTTCTGTCGACAGCTGTCACTTCAGGTTTCTCAGGTGCTCCAGGAACATCTGTTGAGTTTGACACATTTTTATAAGAACACATAACAGGTGTACTGAGAAGATTGGCAAAGATAATTAAGATCTGAAAAAATATCGCTCTAACTGACTAGATTGACATTAAAAAATAAGGACCTCGTGTATGATCCTGAAAGAAAGAATATTCTTTTAGGGTCTAAATTGTGAACTTGAGATGTCTTAGAAAATTAGCTTACCGTAGGGTGGTTTTGTGATTCTTGGTTCTGATGGAGCACTGAATGGTCCTGTTCCAGCTTTGTTGACAGCAGCTACACGGAACTCATACTCCTTGCCTTCAATCAGATCTTTGACTGTCAGTGTTGTCTCTGTGACCGAGTCTCTGTAAGCTTTTGTCCATCTTGTTGAGGAGGACTCTTTCTTTTCAATGATGTAGCCAGTGACTGGACTACCACCGTCAGATTCTGGAGGTGACCAGGAGATGGTGATCTGTGTTCTGTCGACAGCTGTCACTTCAGGTTTCTCAGGTGCTCCAGGAACATCTGTTGAGTTTGACACACATTTTTATAAAAACACATAACAGGTGTACTTAGAAGATTGGCAAAGATAATTAAGATCTGAAAAAAAAATCACTCTTGCAATCTACTAACTGACTAGATTGACATTAAAAAATGAGGACTTCATGTATGATCCTTGCAGAAAGAATATCCTTTTATGGTATAAATCGTAAACTTGAGATGTCTTAGAAAATTAGCTTACCGTAGGGTGGTTTTGTGATTCTTGGTTCTGATGGAGCACTAAATGGTCCTGTTCCAGCTTTGTTGACAGCAGCTACACGGAACTCATACTCCTTGCCTTCAATCAGATCTTTGACTGTCAGTGTTGTCTCTGTGACCGAGTCTCTGTAAGCTTTTGTCCATCTTGTGGAGGAGGACTCTTTCTTTTCAATGATGTAGCCAGTGATTGGACTACCACCATCAGATTCTGGAGGTGACCAGGAGATGGTGATCTGTGTTCTGTCGACAGCTGTCACTTCAGGTTTCTCAGGTGCTCCAGGAACATCTGTTGAGTTTGACACACATTTTTATAAAAACACATAACAGGTGTACTTAGAAGATTGGCAAAGATAATTAAGATCTGAAAAAAAATATCACTCTTGCAATCTACTAACTGACTAGATTGACATTAAAAAATAAGGACCTCATGTATGATCCTTGCAGAAAGAATATCCTTTTATGGTATAAATCGTAAACTTGAGATGTCTTAGAAAATTAGCTTACCGTAGGGTGGTTTTGTGATTCTTGGTTCTGATGGAGCACTAAATGGTCCTGTTCCAGCTTTGTTGACAGCAGCTACACGGAACTCATACTCCTTGCCTTCAATCAGATCTTTGACTGTCAGTGTTGTCTCTGTGACCGAGTCTCTGTAAGCTTTTGTCCATCTTGTTGAGGAGGACTCTTTCTTTTCAATGATGTAGCCAGTGATTGGACTGCCACCGTCAGATTCTGGAGGTGACCAGGAGATGGTGATCTGTGTTCTGTCGACAGCTGTCACTTCAGGTTTCTCAGGTGCTCCAGGAACATCTGTTGAGTTTGACACACATTTTTATAAAAACACATAACAGGTGTACTTAGAAGATTGGCAAAGATAATTAAGATCTGAAAAAAAATCACTCTTGCAATCTACTAACTGACTAGATTGACATTACAAAATAAGGACCTCATGTATGATCCTTGCAGAAAGAATATCCTTTTATGGTATAAATCGTAAACTTGAGATGTCTTAGAAAATTAGCTTACCGTAGGGTGGTTTTGTGATTCTTGGTTCTGATGGAGCACTGAATGGTCCTGTTCCAGCTTTGTTGACAGCAGCTACACGGAACTCATACTCCTTGCCTTCAATCAGATCTTTGACTGTCATTGTTGTCTCTGTGACCGAGTCTCTGTAAGCTTTTGTCCATCTTGTTGAGGAGGACTCTTTCTTTTCAATGATGTAGCCAGTGACTGGACTACCACCGTCAGATTCTGGAGGTGACCAGGAGATGGTGATCTGTGTTCTGTCGACAGCTGTCACTTCAGGTTTCTCAGGTGCTCCAGGAACATCTGTTGAGTTTGACACATTTTTATAAGTGAATAACAGGTGTACTTATAAGATTGGCAAAGATAATTAAGATCTGAAAAAATATCACTCTACCTGACTAGATTGACATTAAAAAATAAGGACCTCGTGTATGATCCCGAAAGAAAGAATATTCTTTTAGGGTCTAAATTGTAAACTTGAGATGTCTTAGAAAATTAGCTTACCGTAGGGTGGTTTTGTGATTCTTGGTTCTGATGGAGCGCTGAATGGTCCTGTTCCAGCTTTGTTGACAGCAGCTACACGGAACTCATACTCCTTGCCTTCAATCAGATCCTTGACTGTCAGTGTTGTCTCTGTGACCGAGTCTCTGTAAGCTTTTGTCCATCTTGTTGAGGAAGACTCTTTCTTTTCAATGATGTAGCCAGTGACTGGACTACCACCGTCAGATTCTGGAGGTGACCAGGAGATGGTGATCTGTGTTCTGTCGACAGCTGTCACTTCAGGTTTCTCAGGTGCTCCAGGAACATCTGTTGAGTTTGACACATTTTTATAAGAACACATAACAGGTGTACTGAGAAGATTGGCAAAGATAATTAAGATCTGAAAAAATATCGCTCTAACTGACTAGATTGACATTAAAAAATAAGGACCTCGTGTATGATCCTGAAAGAAAGAATATTCTTTTAGGGTCTAAATTGTGAACTTGAGATGTCTTAGAAAATTAGCTTACCGTAGGGTGGTTTTGTGATTCTTGGTTCTGATGGAGCACTGAATGGTCCTGTTCCAGCTTTGTTGACAGCAGCTACACGGAACTCATACTCCTTGCCTTCAATCAGATCTTTGACTGTCAGTGTTGTCTCTGTGACCGAGTCTCTGTAAGCTTTTGTCCATCTTGTTGAGGAGGACTCTTTCTTTTCAATGATGTAGCCAGTGACTGGACTACCACCGTCAGATTCTGGAGGTGACCAGGAGATGGTGATCTGTGTTCTGTCGACAGCTGTCACTTCAGGTTTCTCAGGTGCTCCAGGAACATCTGTTGAGTTTGACACACATTTTTATAAAAACACATAACAGGTGTACTTAGAAGATTGGCAAAGATAATTAAGATCTGAAAAAAAAATCACTCTTGCAATCTACTAACTGACTAGATTGACATTAAAAAATGAGGACTTCATGTATGATCCTTGCAGAAAGAATATCCTTTTATGGTATAAATCGTAAACTTGAGATGTCTTAGAAAATTAGCTTACCGTAGGGTGGTTTTGTGATTCTTGGTTCTGATGGAGCACTAAATGGTCCTGTTCCAGCTTTGTTGACAGCAGCTACACGGAACTCATACTCCTTGCCTTCAATCAGATCTTTGACTGTCAGTGTTGTCTCTGTGACCGAGTCTCTGTAAGCTTTTGTCCATCTTGTGGAGGAGGACTCTTTCTTTTCAATGATGTAGCCAGTGATTGGACTACCACCGTCAGATTCTGGAGGTGACCAGGAGATGGTGATCTGTGTTCTGTCGACAGCTGTCACTTCAGGTTTCTCAGGTGCTCCAGGAACATCTGTTGAGTTTGACACACATTTTTATAAAAACACATAACAGGTGTACTTAGAAGATTGGCAAAGATAATTAAGATCTGAAAAAAAATCACTCTTGCAATCTACTAACTGACTAGATTGACATTAACAAATAAGGACCTCATGTATGATCCTTGCAGAAAGAATATCCTTTTATGGTATAAATCGTAAACTTGAGATGTCTTAGAAAATTAGCTTACCGTAGGGTGGTTTTGTGATTCTTGGTTCTGATGGAGCACTGAATGGTCCTGTTCCAGCTTTGTTGACAGCAGCTACACGGAACTCATACTCCTTGCCTTCAATCAGATCTTTGACTGTCAGTGTTGTCTCTGTGACCGAGTCTCTGTAAGCTTTTGTCCATCTTGTCGAAGAGGACTCTTTCTTTTCAATGATGTAGCCAGTGACTGGACTACCACCGTCAGATTCTGGAGGTGACCAGGAGATGGTGATCTGTGTTCTGTCGACATCTGTCACTTCTGGTTTCTCAGGTGCTCCAGGAACATCTGTTGAGTTTGACACACATTTTTATAAGAACACATAACAGGTGTACTTAGAATATTGGCAAAGATAATTAAGATCTGAAAAAAAATCACTCTTGCAATCTACTAATTGACTAGATTGACATTAAAAAATGAGGACCTCATGTATGATCCTTGCAGAAATAATATCCTTTTATGGTATAAATCGTAAACTTGAGATGTCTTAGAAAATTAGCTTACCGTAGGGTGGTTTTGTGATTCTTGGTTCTGATGGAGCACTGAATGGTCCTGTTCCAGCTTTGTTGACAGCAGCTACACGGAACTCATACTCCTTGCCTTCAATCAGATCTTTGACTGTCAGTGTTGTCTCTGTGACCGAGTCTCTGTAAGCTTTTGTCCATCTTGTCGAAGAGGACTCTTTCTTTTCAATGATGTAGCCAGTGACTGGACTACCACCGTCAGATTCTGGAGGTGACCAGGAGATGGTGATCTGTGTTCTGTCGACAGCTGTCACTTCTGGTTTCTCAGGTGCTCCAGGAACATCTGTTGAGTTTGACACACATTTTTATAAGAACACATAACAGGTGTACTTAGAATATTGGCAAAGATAATTAAGATCTGAAAAAAAATCACTCTTGCAATCTACTAATTGACTAGATTGACATTAAAAAATGAGGACCTCATGTATGATCCTTGCAGAAAGAATATCCTTTTATGGTATAAATCGTAAACTTGAGATGTCTTAGAAAATTAGCTTACCGTAGGGTGGTTTTGTGATTCTTGGTTCTGATGGAGCACTGAATGGTCCTGTTCCAGCTTTGTTGACTGCAGCTAGACGGAACTCATACTCCTTGCCTTCAATCAGATCTTTGATTGTCAGTGTTGTCTCTGTGACCGTGTCTCTGTAAGCTTTTGTCCATCTTGTTGAGGAGGACTCTTTCTTTTCAATGATGTAGCCAGTGACTGGACTACCACCGTCAGATTCTGGAGGTGACCAGGAGATGGTGATCTGTGTTTTGTCGACAGCTGTCACTTCAGGTTTCTCAGGTGCTCCAGGAACATCTGTTGAGTTTGACACACATTTTTATAAGAACACATAACAGGTGTACTTAGAAGATTGGCAAAGAAAATTAAGATCTGAGAACAAAATCACTCTTGCAATCTACTAACTGACTAGATTGACAATAAAAAGTAAGGACATCATGTATGATCCTGGCAGAAAGATTATCCTTTTAGGATTTAAACCGTGAACTTGAGATGTCTTACAAAATTTGCTTACCGTAGGGTGGTTTTGTGATTCTTGGCGCTGATGGAGCACTGAATGGTCCTGTTCCAGCTTTGTTGACAGCAGCTACACGGAACTCATACTCCTTGCCTTCAATCAGATCTTTTGCTACCAGTGTCGTCTCCTTGACAGGTTCCTTGGGCATTTTGGTCCATTTCGAGGACGTCTTCTCCTTGCGTTCCAGGATGTAACCAGTGACAGGGCTGCCACCATCAACTGATGGCAGTGACCAGGTGACTGTCATCCGTGTACTGTCAATGTCACTCACTGTTGGCGTCTCTGGAGCTCCAGGGACATCTAAAAAACCATGAAGGAATTACTGGTTCGGTGAAGAAATTAACTGAAGCTTGATTCCGTAAATGTTGACGTACACGTCAGATACACTAATAAGCTACTGTTGAAATAGTTAATGTGACACATCACTAATATGTGACACCTAAGACCAAACTAAGATACACCACCATGTTAACGACCTTGTACATGTACATCATTTAGTCGGATGTTCGTTGTATTTTATGGCATTGCCCTGAAGTAGAATTTGAACATGCAACCTCCGGAATATAGTAACAATCTTTTACAGACTTATAGGTCCCTTAGATTAAAAAAAATTGCTATTCAAGAACAAATATCCCTTCGGTTTTTAACTGTTTTCCATCTGTGTCAAAAGGATTTTAAGAATAACATTAATGTGAACTGAACTGTACATCTTTCAAATCAGTCCTGCCAATTGTTACAAATACAGTATTTCACTTCTTACCATAAGGCAGTTTAGCCTCGATAATATCTGACGGTTCGCTTGGCTTGCCGACGCCTGCTAAATTCTCCGCAGAAGCTCGGAATTGATACTTGTTGCCCTCCACCAGATCTGAGTTTTGGAAAGTTTTTTCTGTCACCTGTAATTAATAGGACAGAAAGCAAAGTTAAATGATAAAACAAATGACAGTATTGCATACCCTGTACCCTGACCACCATTCTCCTGACCACCGTTCTCCTGACCACCATTCCACCTCCCTTACGAGGACCATGCTTTGACAGCCTTATACTTTATTCAATTCACCAATTGTTTAAACTATTTCATTTTGGACTTACTTTCTCCCGATTGGCTCGGACCCAGCGACCACGGCTGACATCAAATCTTTCAATGATGTATCCAGTCACAGGGGAGCCACCATCGGACTCTGGCGGGTTCCATGTGATGGAGATGGTAGTAGCATCAATCTTATCTGGCATCGGTTTGCTGGGCACCCCCGGGACATCTAAGAAACATATGAGAAAAGATGCACGGGATAGCACAACACTATGTATAATTTTGTTTGCAATACCCTAGTCAATAACATATAATATCCACTGTACATAATTAAAACATATAACATAATAACACAATAAAGAAGCAAATACAGTTTTGGTTTCAAATATCTCAAATACTAAATTAACAAAAAATGGAAAACTTTTTGCATGCATGCATGCAAGATGAAATGAAATGAAATCAATGACTGAGAAAAAAAGAGATTATTTCCATGGAAAGAAAGCATTTGGAAAATTGTTATTCTAGAATATCCACAGTATTTGATAGGAATTATTAATAATAATAAAAAAAACTTGTATATGGCTGGTATCTAGAAAAACTTATTAATTGCGCTGAATTAAGTCCAATAAAAAAATGTATGTAAGAATTCTGAAAGAAATTCAGATCTGAAATTGTTTTAAACTTTTTTTCACCATTTATGCAGACTCCTAGGAATAATCTCATGGAACAAAAACATGTTTTCATGAAAGATCTCTAAAGGATCTCACCGTAAGGGGGTTTTGCCATGCGAGTATCTGATGGCTCGCTTGGTTTACTCAAACCAGCTGCGTTCTCAGCCGTAACTCGAAATATATACTCCTTCCCTTCGATCAAATCGGTACAGGTAAAGGTCTTGTCGGTCAGTGCGACCTTGTGAACTTTAGCCCAACGGTCGCGGCCGACCTCTTGCCTCTCGAGAGTGTAACCGGTGATGTCACTGCCTCCGTTAAATTCAGGAGGGGACCAGGTGACCGTCATTTTGGTCGAGTCGATGTCCGAGATTTGTGGCTTGGATGGCGGGTGTGGGATGTCTGTTATGATGAGATGGAGGTGGATAACAGGTGAACAGGTAATGAAAGACAAAATGGATGATGATTGAAACAGAGAAATTATTTTATGTGATGCATCTAAGAGCAAGTTTGAGCAACAACCACTGGTTTTAGGCATTGCTTGATTCTTTTCTTGTACTGTTGTAAAAAGTATTTTTGTACTGAAATGATTCCAGTCAGTATATGGTAAAAACTTCAATGAGGAATTTCTGCATGGTTTCTAGCCATAATTATATGCAAACTTGCTCTCATTATGGCATGAGTCATGTTTAACGAAAATGGCAGAAAGATTGAATGAAACATACATTTGTTTAGAAATGTACAATGAATGATGACTAAATGATAAAAGATTAGTAATTAAGCAGTTAGGAAATTGTTGGGAAGTTGGTATTAATCATAAAATGACATGATGAAAATGAAAACACAAAAAATGACCCAGAAGGCATTGAGAATGAATTTAACTTCCGAGTTTGAAGTAGTGACAAAATTTAGCCTTCCACAAAAAAAACATGAACATTTAAGGTGGAATATAAAAAGAATGAGAAAAAAGGCAACTGAATTATGGAAGTCTGCTGAATCTTACCGAATTGATGCTTGGCAACCACGGGAGATCCAAGCACTTTTGGTTCGCTCTGTCCCTGTTTATTCACAGCGCTGACACGGAACAAGTACTCGTTGCCTTCCAAGAGCTTACTGACTGTGAATTTCAGCTCTGTCGAAGTCGTGGTTCCCGCTTTGGACCAAGTCGCACGTTTCATGTCTCTCTTCTCGATGATGAATTCGGTGACTGGGCTGCCTCCGTCGTCTTCGGGGGACTCCCAGATGAGCGAGACGGTCGTGGGAGTGATGCTGGTGATTCGGAGGTTCATGGGAGGTTGGGGTTTGTCTGTGTGGAAAGGATGAAATAGTGGTTATATCTAGCAAGGTGAAAATGAGGTGGTGTTTGGAGATTCAAGAAAATGTACATTTTCAAGTCAAAAATTTGAGAACAATTATAATTATTATAGAAATGGAAACGAAAAAGGTCAATATTTCCTGACAAAAATGTTAACAAATTTTTGTTTTCTATGAGATGACAGCAGCAAACGTTTGGTACTTCTTTTTGGTATATTGATCTAAAATGAATCAAGGCTAGCACGTAAACAAAAATATTAAAAAAATGTGTGAACTTTATTTGTTTCAATTTTTTGTATTTGTGTTCTAAATTTGGAAATCACTATGCTTGGGTTTATTTCAGAGAGCAAAATCCCCCAAAACACAAAGATTTTTTCCCGATACTAACCAAGCACTATGACATGGACGATAACGGTATCCGAGCCGAGATCATTGGCTGCAGTGATCGTATACTCTCCCAGATC
Organism: Crossaster papposus; assembly: GCA_037893245.1. NCBI lineage: Eukaryota > Metazoa > Echinodermata > Asteroidea > Velatida > Solasteridae > Crossaster > Crossaster papposus. The sequence goes on along the minus strand of JBAIAA010000220.1, from coordinate 816,047 downwards.
CGTCCTCTCTGATTTGTCAATGGTCAACTTGACCTTTGCCCTCACGGTCTTCTCGGTTGTCACAGTGATTCGCTTGTCTGGATGGATTTCGGTTTCACCTTTGGACCAGGTTGTGGTCGGCACAGGGGAGCCTATCACGGTGGCTTCTATGACAATCTTGGTGCCAGCTTTGATGGTGACGTTCAGTTTGTCGCTGTCAATTTCTATCTTTGGAGAAGCTGTTTGATGAACGCAGAAGACAGAAAATAAAAATGCAAATGAGAAATCATCACTTTCATGGTCATGCAGAGGCAAAGGGTCAAGAAAAATAAAAGTATAAAATTCCACTTCTTGTAAAAATGGAAAGGATTATGGTTTATAGTCTGAACTATATGTCTCTCCAACCAGGGGCCAATTTTATAGAGTCTCTTACCAGCCACAATTCCAAGTAATGTTTGTGATTGGTGTTAGCTGTTGCTAGCTTAGCATAACAATCACATGAAATTTAGGCTTGTAACCTGATTTACTAAGCAAGTTTGTGTGTTCTTAAGCACATTTTTGTATGCTTAAACAGCTTCATGGAATAGGATCCAGGAATATAGACTGACCCATCTGGGTTTTAGAAAAACAAACAGCTTGTTTCCTACCTTGTACAACCAGGGATGATTTGGAATCTATTCCCTTGACCTTCACAGTGTACTCAGCGTCGTCATCAAACTGGACACCAGTGATAGTCAGCTGGTGGTGTTTCCCATCCTTCTTGATTACAAAGTGATCAGTCGGTTTGATCTCTTTGCCGTTTCTCATCCAGACCACGTCGACGTTGTCTTTGTTGAGTGTGCATTCAAAGGTGGCAGTGTCACCTGGGCTTGTGTGAAGGGGTTGGAGGGGCTCAGTGAACTCAAGGGGTTTCTCTGTAAAAACAATGGAGGAAATGTTGTCATCTACACTGCTAAAAATGATATAACAAGAAACAAAATCTTATTTCAAGAAACATTTTCTTGCCTCACTTCCTAGAACAAATTCCTGGGGAGTGAGACAAGAACATATTTCCTGAAACTGGAATTATGTAAGAAAATCATTTTCTGCAGTTTAATGAATTGTGTGATTCATTAATCAGGAAAGGGCATATCTTTAGAATTAAAGTGACTTTTTAAACGTATCATAAGATAAACTAGGCATCAGGTTGATGTAAATTCAATATTGGTTTTTGCCCTTCATCGACATATATATTTTTTTAAACACTGTATACTCAATGTTGTCCGTGAGAGATTACTAGCAAAAATTCACGTGCACCTGGGCAGTTGGAACACCGTACTAGCTTATTACAACACCTACCTTCCACAGTAAGCGACGCTGAACTCTCCCTCCGGCCAACCTTGCATGTGTAGTTGGCGGCGTCTGCTAGACCAATGTCTCTGACAATCAGGGAGTGTCGACGTCCCTTCCGCTGGACCACAAACTTTGTGTCATCCTCCTCTATCTTCTTGCCATTCTTGAGCCAGACGACGTCGGAGGTATCCTTGTCCAGCTCGCAGACAAAGGTTGCCTCTTCGTCTTCGGTCACTTTGACGCTTTGCATGGAGACGGTAATTTCCGGTTCGGCTTCTAAATTATTAAATGCAGGGATTTGAGCTATAATTATTGAAAATATAAATATTTGATTCAATTCAAGAATGTAAATTAAGTAAACAATTCTAGAACCTTTTCGATTCACTTGTCAGCTAGAATATTTAAGAAGATAAAATGTACATCAGTTTAGCTTTAAGGCAAAATAAAGAAATAATGGAAGCTGCTAAGCAAAACAATTTTTTTAGCACCAAAAAGTCTTGCTCAGTCAAAACAGGTTACCAGACTATAACTCCATGTGTTTTTCATGCTATTAAGCAAAAAAACACATGTACACTATTCACGGGCAGTATTTGTACATCGCCTGAAAATTTGATTTGTAACCCCGTTTTTGCCAAGAAAGAATGTCCATGATAAGCAATTTCTTGTGCTCAGCATGCAGCTCCATGAAATTGTCCCCAGTATACCACTCACCATCAACCAAGAGCTCGGCTGAAGTCTTGTGATCCCCGACGACGCACGAATAGTCGGCTTCATCGGGAAACTCGGTGCTTGTGACCGAGAGGCGACGTTCCCGTCCTTGTTTGACGATGAGGTACTTGTCGCTGGGCTCAATGGGCTTGCCATCTCGCAGCCACGTCACTTCAGCTTTCTCCTCTGAGACTTCGCAGATGAACTCGGCCGTCTGCTTCTCTGTGACTGCAATCGGTGTTAAATCGGTCAGGAACTCAACTGGTGGCGCTGTTGGGATAAATGACAACATCTATTTGTTTAATTATGTGGATCTATATTGGTTTAAAATGTTAGAAGTGTTGAAACAAACCCATCTCAAATCTCATCCATTCATTGTCAGATAAGGCCCTTTGATAAACCAAAGGAACATAAAACATTTAGGAATAATAACAGGTACTTATAGGGCTTTTAACAGAGATCAAAGCGCTTTACATTATTATTACCCCTGATGGGCCAATGAAACAATCCAAACACCAGCTCAGCTCCCTGGGGAGTATACAGCTCAATGCAGCCATTTTGACAAAAGTCCCAGTTTTAGATTCGTGTACACAACATACGGCAGGTCAAACAAAAGAGGGTTTAGGGTTAGGGTCCCCAATCGGAAACTTATGTGTTTGATGGCACATTAAGGTATTTTCCTAGCGCGCCTTCATATTTTTGACAGACCCTAACAGTTTTCGGAGGCCCTCGGCACAGTTTCTACTATGCCAATTGGATAATCTGGCCAAAAGGCTCAGTTATTATCAAATGCATTATTAAATAAACTTGAATAAGCGTGCTCTGGTTAAAAAGAGCAATGCCGTGTATCTCAACTTACGCTCGACAAAGAGTCCAGCCGTGGTCTTGTCGTCACCAACGACACACGTGTAATCTCCCTCGTCGTCCCGCTGAACGTCCTCGATCACTAGAGATCGAGTCTTCCCCTCAGCCTTGGGCTTGAACCTTGGACTGTCTGGGAGCTCTTTACCTTCTTTAAGCCACTTGACGACACCCTTCTCATGTGATATCTCACAGGTGATGGTGATCGTCTCTTTTTCCGTGGTCTTGGTTTCTGTCAGTGGTTTGGTGATCTTGGAGGCTGTGCGACAATACAAGAATGGGAATCAAAGGTATTAAGCTGTCCCCAAATTCGAAGTGACAGGATCATGCACGGGCAAAGATAGCGGCTCTTCGGGATGGGGTGGATTGATTGGGATGCATAAAGCACAATTCATTGTCCGGAATCTTACTTTGTATTTCGAAGGAAAATAATGATCTGATTTACATTTGCAAACGTCAAAAAGCAAAACTACTGAATTATTATAAAAATATTTCACTTGACTTAAGTAAATAATAGTCTCAAACATCCTGTGAAATCATGGCACCTGGGGTGCATTCCACTCATGCAAACGTTTGCCAACGGCGCGAACAATTTTTATTTGGATGTGGTGTACCATCATTTATTGATTTTTTTATATTTTGTATCAATTTCCGATGACAGTCAGTTGACCTGACTATTTTTTTTTAAGTCAGGGTTGTAGAAACAAAGCCCCAACCAGATAATTTAAAGGTTAAACCAAAATATGATTTAAAAGTGAAGCTTGTTAGTTTACCCAATGATTTTAAACTTTCATATAACAGGAACAGGCTTTCTCATACAGTCCATAAAGTAAAGAAATATCAAGTCAACAAACCTTCAACATCCAAGGTGGCCACGGACTCAGCGTCGCCAACAACGCAGCTGAAGTTCCCTTTGTCTTCTGGTGAGATATCGTGAACGATGAGCACTCGTTTCTTGCCGTCCTCTTTTATCTCATATTTGGGGCTGGCTTCGATCCTCTCGCCGTCCTTGAGCCACGTCACGACAGCCTTCTCACTGGAGACTGTGCACTCAAACGTGGCGGTTTGGTCAAATTCGGTTGCTTTGGTGTCGTGCAGTGGAGAGACGGTGAAGCCTAAAAAATGAAGATTCGTCTTAGGCTTTAATAAGAAGATTTTCGGCTAGCGACTGCAGGAACTACATCCACATTCTGGTACCTGTTGTGGTTCTTAAAACTGTAATCGGTTGATATGAACCCCACACTTTGAATATTTCCATCTGCTTCCATTTCTATTTCCTTCTCAGTTAGGTGTGAAGACGAAGACGAAGCAAAGGTTAAGAAAAAAAACTTTACAATTACAATTACAATTTTTGCAAATTGTAATTTTTGAATCATTAAATTTACTCCGCTTATTCTGTGAAAAAGAAAGAATGGATACCTTGGACAAGGAGTGTTGCTGAAGATTGTCTTTCTCCAATCATCACCGTGTAGGCTGCCTGGTCTTCCTTCTTCAAGTCATGAACGACCAACGACAACCTCCTCTTGTCCTTCTTCACTTCATACTTCTCGCCGGGCTCAATCTCAGTCCCTGCCTTGAACCAGGTGACCTCTAGGTCGTCTGGGAGGTCATCAGTCAGCTCGCAGGTGAACTCCACATCTTCTGACTCGTCGCCTCTCTGACTCTGGAGATCCTTCAGGATCTTAGGCAATTCTGGAAAATAGGACAATGTAAACTCAAAGTCAAAAGTGAATGTTTATTTCAAGAATGTAAACACATTTTTGAAGAACTGCACTGGTGAGAGCTAGCAGAGTCAATTGAACACAGGAAAATAAAGAATCATTAAGGTTTTCTATGAAAAAAATTCCCAGAAAATTTTTTCAGAATAAATTTCTACGTTTCTACTCACATCACTCAACAAGACTGAAATGTTATTTAAAGACTTTGATTTTATCTTGGTTGTGCAGAGACAATTATTAAACTGAAGTAGATTTTAACTCCGAATCTCCACAATACAGTACCAAATCGGATGTCTGGCTCTGCTATCATGTCACCTTGGGATGTATTCACACAGTTTTTACAAGGAACCTTACAAGATTCAGAGTTGCCCAACTTTTTTTATATTTTGTCCTGTACTCTACTAAAGTTAGCTACATTATTCGGTTAACCCTAACAGTTCTGATTCCTCAAATTTTAATAGAAATTTGCAGTTAGAATTTAATACAGATTTTTTTGGAGGGGGGGGGGGGACACACAGAGCCACCTCATTTATACCTTCGATTACTCTGAGAATCGTTGAAGTAGTTTTCTCTCCAATTGCACAAATGTACGGGCCGACATCGTCAGTCGTCACATCAGTGATTATCAAGGAGTGCCTTCTATGCGCTTGTATGACTTTGTATTTGGCGTCATCGATCTCAATTTCGTCATCTCCGCAGAACCACTTGACTTTGACTTTTTCACTTGAGACACTGCACGTGAGCTCGGCCGTCTCATTTGGAGCCACTGTCACGTATGGCCTAAGCTCCTCCACAAACGTAAACTCTTCTGTAGGTTGCCAATGGGTGGTTGGTATTGGTAAAATGTGTTTGCGGCTGGGTGCAAGTGGGTCGCTGCTGGGTTGAAGCGGCTTCCATGCCCAGAACTCGCATGCTAAATCTCACACTTACCTCATTTTAAGTGCCGGGTACAACTGGGTACAACTAGGTGCAATTGAGTGCTTTAAAATGCCCCCTGCTGGGTGGAGGTGGGTTCCACCTTCAGAACAGACATGCAAAGCTAATACTTACCTTTTTGCTGAAGCAAGCAAGGAGTGCAGCAGTAACATTTTATTTTGCAAGCATGCCAATATACTTACCTTTATTTGCTAATTAGCCAGTGGGTATGAGGGAAAAAACTGTGCCATGTAAAAAGCTAGAAAGCCAGTGAATTTCAATAAATAGGGTGAGGTTTACTGTTACTCATAATGAGTAAAACACTGTGCCAAACTAAGTACCTCAAGCAATAAACAATTATAAACAGTTAACTCCATCCTAAACAACACTCAAAGCCTCTGGTATCACACCTTTAAGGTGTATGTGCAAGCTAGTAAAAAGCGGTTTTTGCAAAAGTTGAAAGCATTTAAAAACAACAAGGCAAGAACAACTACTAATAAAACCAACTACTAAAAGACAAACTTAATTGTCACTTATGTTAGACAAGATTCTCCAATGCACAGAAAAAGAAACCAAGTATAAAGTGTACATAAATGCCAACATTTTAGAAATCATAAAGAACAATCAATGAATCAATTGACTTTTGTATTTATTTATTTTGTACTGTTTTACCAGGATAGCCCCTTCAGTTATTAGTGAACTGTTCTCCCTGGAGGCCCTGGGTGAACCTCTCATATCATGCGCGGATCCAGGGGGGGCGCACCCGGCGCGCGCCCCCCCTAAAAAAATCTCGAGAAGATTGAGAAGATCTCGGCGTTGGGGCTTCGCGCCTCCTGCGCTCCCATATCTTCTCCCAATATATTATGTTGACAATTTTTGGCGCCCCCTCTAACCGAAATTCCTGGATCCGCCCCTGCATATATATATACTTTATGTTCAGAACTAAAAAAACCAGCCAGTAATTTCAAAGTTGTTTCAAGTTTATAACCAAATTGGTTACCAAAAGCCACATGGTCCCTTTCTTGTGGTTCATTCTCTCCGCGAAAGCCAACACAAATTTGTCACGTCGGGGTAAGCTTTCGCACTGCAAATTTGCAAAAGTTGAACGTGTTTCTCGCGAATCTCGCAGCGAATGTTTTGTGACATCAAATTTGCTTTGCGTACGCATTAGCGTGAAGTCTGAACTTGGAATACTGGGGGAAGAGCTCCTACCTTTTGGTGCTTCAATGATGGGCCCAGAAAATAAGGGCGATTCCATCTGGCACGCCATTTCTGGTATGAGATCCATCTCCGACAGCTCCTGTTTTTAATTTCAATAAAAAGTAATTATACGTACTGGGAATAGCAACCAGGGATTTAATGTTTGGAAGGGGTTGAAAGGCCGATAAAATGGAGAGAAATAATACCATTCAAAATTTTTTGGTATTAAAAAAATCTACACGTATAAATTTTCTTTCGCTAAGAAACATCCCTCAACGTACACAACAGCTATCTGCTTCGCCAACGTTTATTTGTGGCCAATGGCATAATCTGATTTTTGACATATGTGGCACTGCGGTGAAAATCTAAAATGTTTGATTATTTCAGCCACGTGTGAACAAATTATTAGATGTGTGCTTCCTGATTGTGGCCCACGCGTAGGGTGCATGTGTGGTGGCCGACTTATGACGTAAAAAACAAAATGGCTTCACCCAGTTTGTTAAGTCATATGCCCGCCACTACACATGCGTCCTACACGCTAGCAACAAAAGAAAGCTTTTCTGTGATGAGACTTTTTCCTTGCATGGCAGAAAATTCCTGACCTCAAATTCGGGTTCCTCTTCAATCTCCATCTCCTTCTGCATCATCTTGAGATGCTTGAGAATGGCCCGAAAGTCGAAGACCCCAGCTTTACGCAACACATTCTCGAAATCCTTCGGCTCCACACCTCGTAGTAGTGCCATGATGTCAATTTCCTCCAGTGCTCTGAGTTCCTGGGACGGCCGTCTATGGATATAACAGGAAAATTGCAATCAAGATGGTACAATGCAATCCTAGTGGATCGTACAATGCACTGCTTCGATCCCAACTACAAATAATGGTATGATGTTTTCAAAAATCTCAAGGAGTATCAAACAATTTGGTAGTAATACTTTATTAGATCCCTACCCGTACCTGTTATTCTTTTCATGACCATTTTTCTCCTCAGATTTATGCAAATAAGTGATAACATTTGTCTAAAATACCACCTAGAGACTTTTGTTTTTATATCTGTCATCGTTAATTAAAAAATAAATAAAAAAATCATGTAGATAAAGGAATCTTATTTAAAATCAAGGAGAAGTCAGAAGCCACAAACCCAGGATTGCCATGTGGCCAGGAATCACAGCCAAAGTCGGGAGGATCGCTTTAAGAGGATACATATTTTTTCAAGACATTTCAAAAGAACCACAAGAAAAACTGACAAGATGGAATGCGCTCACCTCTTGAGTGGAATATTGAACGGCACATCCTCGTCGGATTTCTCTTGCACCATTAAAGAGACGCCATATTTGGTCTTGCCATTCTCGCTACTCAGCTGACATTGGTACTTGCCGGCGTCCTTGGTGGTGACAGAGTGAATGATGAAGAGATGCTCATCTGTTGACTCGTCGTAGGTCATTGAGAACGCATCACTGGGATTGATCTCAGTCCAGCCCTTAAACCACTTAATGGCTGGTGCAGGGGTGCCACCCACTTTGAAACGGAACGTGGCAGTTTCACCTGAAAACAAGTCAATGAACCCATTTCAAGTTGAATGACAAGCTGAATGAGTAGTCATTTGTAGAACCATAGTGTGAAGTCTGGTTTTCTAAATACTTTCCTATGCTATGTGTTTGACTGAATAAAAATGTGATAAAAACCTTCCTGTCAGTTGGCAGTACCTAATCTTACAGGGTGCCCCAGAAAAACTGCCCATCCATATTTCTATGTACTTCATGATACTGGTTTTCACATACGTGACACAAAATCTTCTTAAAATTCAACCAACTGTTTGTTAAGGAGTTATGCAGAGTCATGTCTTTACAGTGAAGTAAATCAATAAATAAAGGCAAGTGGCCAGTAGGGTCATCGTTGGCTGCAAAATCATAAGAAAATCAATTCCTCACCTTCGGTGACATCCAGAGCCTTGGGCACCTGCTCAAAGATCGGCGGGTTCGGTTTAGGCTTCTCCTCGACAAACAGGGTCACCGTTGCCTTGGCCTCCTCCGCCTTGACAGTGTACTCCCCAGTGTCTTCCGGCAACACGTCGTTGATGGTCAGCGTGGCCGTGGTGCCCTTGCGAACAATCTTGTACTTCTTGCTGGGCTTGAGTTGCTTGCCATCCTTGAAGAAGTTCACCCTCTTGTGGGTGACGTCCTTGTTAAATTCTACCTCCAGGATGCCCTTCTCCGCCTCCTTGACGGTGGTCTCCTCTGGGATGTTGATGATGTGGACAGTTTCTATGCAATCAGATTTAAAATTCGAAATTCCAGTATTATGCTAACTTATGGCATCATTTTATAAGGTTTATCGGAAAACAGGTGCAGAGAACAAAAAGTACTAACCTGTTTACAAAAGCATAACATTACAGTAATACACCAGACAGCTATACACATTTGTTCGACCAACCTTTCACAAAGAGCTTTGTAGCAGCTTTGTCCTCAGGAAGCTGGCACGTATACCGGGCCTTGTCCTCGAGAGATGAATCCTTGATGATCAGGGAGCACCGCCGACCATCTCTCTTGAACGCAAACTTCTCGCCCGGCTGGATCTCCTCCCCTTCTTTGAACCACTTGACGTCGGTGATTTCGTCGCTGATCTCATACGTGATGATGGCTTCCTCATCTTCAAGGGACTCCACAAAGGCCCCAGGTTTAGTCACAAATTTAGCAGGGCCTGTAATTGAAGAAAACAAAAAATTTGAATGTAACAGTGTTGTACTGCCTTCAGTACAAATATGGTTAAATGAACACAATTTAGGAATGCAAATATTATCAGTCAGGAATTGACGAAGTTTGCTTCACCTTCTGGCTCCCTGACAGGGGCAGCCTCCACCTCTGGCTTGGCAACAGGAACGATTTTCTCAGGAGTCACCTCAGTAGGGACCTCGTCCAGTTTGTATGGCTTGACTTCCTCAGTAAGCTGAAAAAACAAAGAATACAAAACTTGTAGCCTCACTTTTCAAATCTGTTATATATGAACAAGATAAAAAATAAAAAAAAGATACTATACTTTCAATATGAGATAAGAAGATATTTTCATTCATAATAAATTTTTATGGACTAATTCGGTGACAGTAGTTTCCTGTGGTGGCACCAGCTGCTGAGGCAAGTTGCGCTCAGGTAGTGTGAGTAAAGACATTAAAACAAGATTCTTACTACTGGCTTGACTTCTTCTTCCGGTTTCTTGTCCACCTTAACCTCGGCTTTCTCTGGCACCTTGACCTCTTCCTTGGGTTTTGGCGTGACCACCAGACTGACGTCAGCCTTCGTGTCTCCCAGCTGATTCCTCAGCTTACACGTGTACTTGCCGGCATCAGTGGGCTTGACGTCTTTGATGGTCAGCACACTTTCTTGGTTTGTGTCATCGAAGCTGACGTCAATCTTGGCTCCCGGCGTCAGCTGCTTCCAACCCTTGGTCCAAGTGACTTCCGGTTCGGGGGAGCCTTCCACTTTGCAGCGGAAGGTGGCATCAGTACCTAAAACAGAAATAAGATAAGTAGTTTGCGGTAACACCATGTGATAATTCTCGTAGTGAGCTGTTTGGTTCTGAAAAAAAACCGGAGGAAACTCAACGTTTTAAATTTCATCTAAAACAGAAATGGAAAAATCAATTAGCATAACAATATAAAAAGAAATATGTTTCTCTAGGCAGTGTCTGGAAACAGAATCTGAAAGGCATTTCTAAAAAATAATTTAGGAACAGAATCCTACCTTCAGGTGTGCTTGGCACTGTTGGTTTTTCCTCAAATTTGGGAGCTTTCTTCACTTCTGTCAATATAATCAGGCAAAACCAAAAGGTAAGCATAAAAACAAAGTGAACCCCCCAATATCTGAATAGAAAAACAGACTCAAAACAAAAACCTTGAATCTCGAAGGATTTGAACTTACGACCTACAGAGACTCACAAGTTAAAATTCCATACTAGTCTGTTTTTTAGTTAAAAAGAAAAGAATTTAGGATACCTTGCACAGTCAGCTTAGCAGTGCAGTAGTCTTCTCCGGATGGATTGATGACCACACACTTGTACTCCCCTGCATCCCTGGGTTTGGGCTTGGGTAGCGACAAGATGGCAGTGTCGGCTTCAAAAGTCTGGATGTTTCGGCTTGACGGTTTGAGGAGTGCTCCATCTCTGATTTGTTTTGAAAATACATCTGTTTCAAAATACTGGTGGGTGCTCACAGTGTTTATACACAACCATAATTGTTTTTATAAAGATCCCAGTTCTTACACAAGTGGAATTAACTAATTAATTACAGAAAACATACATGAAATATTGAACAAAATCTTATTTTTTTACCTGAACCATGTGACATCCGGCTCTGGTTGCCCAGTTACAGTACATGTAAATTTCATAGGTGTTCCTTCCTTTACTTTCTGCAAAATGAAGTAACATAAACAACAAAGTGTAACAAACTGTATTAAAAACAATATTTTTAAGGATTTAAAATAATGCCTAAATTTGGTGCTAAATTTGCAACACATTTAATTTCGTTAGCCTACCTTGTCCTTAATCTTGTGGAGGATGACAGGTGCAACAGGAAGTTCTTCAACTTTCTCCTCTTTTTCAACCATGGTAGTGACAGCCTCCAACCTCTCTTGTGTCTCTTCTGGTATGGTTTCCACCTCCTCAAGTTCCAGAGGCGTAACCTCCTTCCCTGGCACACCTCTGATCTTCTCTGGCTTCTTCTCCGAGATATCCAAGACCTCAGTGGGAGCTAGTTGAGTGGTGGCTTCCATAGGAACAACCTCCTCTGTGGCTGGGAGAACATCAGCTTCATCTGTTGGTTGCATGAGACGTTTAGTCATGGCGGTATCTAGTTCTTCCTCTTGAAGGGTTTTCAACATATCTGGATAGGCTGGCGCAGCATATGGAAGTTCTTCTTCAGTAAAGGTTATCTTAGGCTTAGGAGCAGCTTCTTCAACGAAAACAGCATCAGGGATTTCTTCCTCCTCTGGTTTCTTAAGAGCAACCTGCATCTCAACCTCTTCCTCTTTGCGAGGCTTAAACTTGGCAGTAACTGCTGAATCTACCTGCTCCTCAGTTAAAGCCTTTACAGAGACTTTAGCCTTTGGAACCTTTGTGACCTCCTCTTCAGAGCTCACAGTGAAGGCTGGTTTCCTTTTAGGTACCTCCTCAGGTTTGGTTTCCTCTTTTGGGACAATTTCTACTGAGACTTCCTCAGGCTCAGTGGAAACTGGGAGAACCACTTCTTCTTTGACCCGAGGCTTGACCTTGAATGGTACTTCTGTCTCGGCCTTTTCTTCTGTTACTGTTACTGCTTCACTGTCAAGTTTAGCAACTGGAACCTTTGGTTTCTCTTCGGGAATTTCTTCGAATTCCTCAACAGTTAGCTCTTCAGAAGTTAGCTCTTCAGAAGGAACCTCTTCCGGTTTCACTTCAACTTGCTCCACCTCCTGGACTGGTGCTTCTTCTTCTGGTTTCTCTTCTAGTTTGGCAGGGATTTCTTCTTCCTTGGGTTTCTCTTCTGGCTTGGGAGTGACTTTAAGACTCACAACGGAGCTCTCTTGCCCGAGAGGATTCTTGAGATAGCAAGTGTACTTTCCAGCATCTGAGGGTGTTGTGTCCTTAACGGTCAAGACACTTTCCTCAGTGTCCTCGTCGAAGGTAATGGTACATTTTTCTCCTGTTGTGATCTGCTTCCAACCCTTGTTCCAAGTAACTGTGGGTTTGGGAAATCCGTCAACCTTGCATCGGAAGGTAGCCTCAGTTCCTTTTTACATATAAACAAATATTCTGTTAAGCAACTAACCAAATTTACAAAATGTAAGTCAACTTGACACAAAACTTGTTCCTTTAATTCAGTCTAAAGTCAAGTTGTAATGGAACATTTTAGTACAAATGAATCATCTCACCTTCTGGTGTATCTTCCACCTCAGGCTTTTCAATAAATGAGGGCACTCGTCTGACTTCTGCAATTAAGATAAAAATTTAAGAAAACAGTTAAAGTTGAACAAACAAATCGTCGGCTCAGTTGGTAGCACACTTGAACTGCAATCCGGAGGTCGAAGGTTCAAACACTATTCCAGTAATTTTTTCATTTTTTGTTGTTGATGCACCTTGTCAGTTACCCTTTGTGGGTTTTTTTAAAATAGAAATAAAAGATGAAGAACAAAATTGGCAATAAATTCAGAACTCACATTGACATAAACCAAATAAGTCCACAAGGATCAAATAAAGAAGATATTAAAGAGACCTTTTAAGAGAACTCTTACTATAACCTAAACGCTGTCAAATTCTATATAAAGCTCTTGGAGTCATTTGAAATGTAACTTTAAAAGGTAAAATTGAGTGCTAAAATCTTAAAACATTCCCCCACAAATGTTTGGACGACCAAATATAATTTACCTATCACTGTCAGCTTGGCAGTGCAGACATCTTCCCCTGCAGTGTTGATCACCACACACTTGTATTCACCAGTATCCTTGGGTTTTGGATGTTCAATTGTCAGTGTGGCTACGTCTTCCTCAAAGGTTTGGATGAAGCGAGTGCTTGCTTCCAAAACTTCCTTGTTTCTGAATGCAGAAATTGAGAATGCAGTGAGCTTCATGGTAATAAACTATATTTATTGAAGCAATAACAATGCATCAGAGAGTATTCGACAGCAATTTGAATTAGAGAAATAATTAATACAGTAATTTTCTATTTTTTTAATAAAATGATTTTGAATACTTACAAGAACCACTTGATCTCAGGCTTTGGTGTTCCAGTCACTGTGCAGGTGAACTTCACTGGCTTCCCTTCCTTGGTACTCTACAGTTTTAAAAAAAAATTAAAAATTACTGCATTTTTAAAAGGTCTCTATTAAGAGACTAATCAATCAACTCTTCTTTTAGGTTAGACTAGGAATCAAGTAAAGACATACATTGATGGCCATTTTAACTAGTGTTCTGCCATCTTTTAAAATCTTGTATTAATATATCTATTCACAATTGTTTTATGCAGATTGTACCAAAGTTTTTAAAGTTGGTTTATCTGACTGTATTCAGTTTCTGCATCACTAACCTTGCTCTTGAATTGGTCAGTGATGACAGGTGAAATAGGCAATTTCTCAACCTTCTCCTCTTCTTGCACAACCACCTCAACTGCCTCATGTTTCTCGACTTCCTCTTCGGGAAAAGCCTCTGCTTCAAGAAGCTCCTCTGGGAGGACTTCCTTCTCAGGCATGCCTCTGATGGTTAATGGCTTCTTAGATACCTCAAGGATCACCTCAGATGGGGTGAGTTCTTCAACAGCTTCCACTGGAGTGATTTTCTCAACAATTGGAAGCAAATCAGCCTCATCCTCAGGCTGAGGTGCGACTTTGGTAATTGCAGTTTCAAATTCCTCTTCCGTAACAATGTCCAAGTATTCCCGAGATAGGGGTGCTGGGGTAACAATTTCCTCTGGAGCAGATATGACGGCAGGTTTTAGCTTCGGAGTTATCTCCTCAGGAGCCTCCTCCTCTGTTGGAATAGCTTCTTCAGGCTTCCTTAAAGCAGCAAAGACTTCCACCTGCTCTTCTGATCGAGGTTTTACTTTGGCTGTGACAGCTGTTTCCAATTTCTCCTCTGTGACATCTTCCAGTGCGACTTTTGCTTTTGGCTTCTTGATGACTTCTGTCTCTGAGGCAATAATAAATGCCGGCTTTTTCTTGGTTTCTATCTCTTGGGAAGCTTTCTCGATGGAAACAACAGTTGGGGTGACCTCTTCAGGTTTCTTGATCTCTGCCAGAGTGTCCACTTCCTCTTCTTCATGAGGGGTAAACTTTGCCATGACTGCTGTTTCTAGCTGCTCCTCAGTGACTGCTTCCATTGCTAACTTGAGAACTTTGGCGACTATCTCTTCAGGCCCGGCAATTACAGATGGTTTCTTTTCAGGAGTTACCTCTGTGGGAGCCTCTTCAACCTCCACAATTACTTCCTTTGGCTTTTCAGTCTCAATAATGATCTCAACTTCTTCCGTTTTGGGAACTTTGGCAACCCCTGCGATTTCCAGCTTCTTTTCTGAAATGGTATCCAAAGAAACTTGAGGCTTGAGTACCTTCTTGACCTCCTCAGGAGCTTCTTTAACTGATGGTTTCTTTTCAGGAACTGCCTCCTCCGGACCTTCGACAGGCACAACCTCAGGAATGACCTCTTCCGGTTTTGACACTTCCTCGAGACCCTCAACTTCCTCTAATTGTTCTACAGTCACCTGCTCTGCCGTCTCCTCTTTTGGTTTTTCGGTGATTTTAAGACTTATCGAAGCACTGTCTTGTCCGAGGGAACTCTTGAGGTAGCACGTGTACTTGCCAGCATCTGCTGGGGTAGCATCCTTGATAGTGAGGATGCTTTCTTCTGTATCATCGTCGTGTGTGATAGAGAAGCGGCCTTCTGGTTTGAGTGGTTTCCAGCCTTTGTTCCATGTGATGGTAGGCTTTGGGAACCCATCAACTTTGCACCTGAAAACAGCATCAGTTGCTGAAAAAGAAGAAAACGGTAATCAGTCAGCAATAAACATTAAACATCTGGTCTGATTCTTGGTTTTGTATGGAGTTTTACATATGCATTGATACACCAAAAACAATTAAGTTGAAAAAAACTCAAAAGGCAAACTTACTTTCTGGGGTCTCAGGAACCTCGGGCTTCTCTGTGAAAGTAGGACCCCGCTTGACTTCTGTTAAATAAATGAAATAAGTATACAAATATTGCAAAACAAAAAAGTGACACAAAAAAACCTCAAGAATGGTTTAAGTTGGGGATTAAAAAAATCTCCTTTTGAAATTATAAGGCTAAGTCCTAACTTCACTTTGAGTAAGAATTTTCTTGTTATATTAGTAGGTGCTATTCTGGGTAAACGGGAATGTTCCTATATGCCTTAAAAAACTGGGATTAAGAATTACATGCTTTACCTGTGACAGTAAGCTTAGCAGAGCAGATGTCTTCACCGGCTACATTAACCACAACACACTTGTATTCACCGACATCCTTGGGTTTGGGCTTTGCAATTTCTAGTGTCGCAACTCCCTCTTCAAAGGTTTGGACATGTCTTGTGGTAGACTCAAGCAGCTTTTGGTCACTGTGAAAAAAATAGAGATAAATTAAAAAAGGTCTCATAGAACCAAATCTACTAAAACAAAAAAATATGGGGCATTAACATATAAAAACACATACAAAACCCAACTAGTGAAGATTTCAGTCCTATTCAAATTTTGTGAGTACTACACCAAAATCTTCCCCGTTGAGCATATAATCCAAACTTATCACAGAAAACAAGTATATATTGGTAAATATACACTTCGACATATACAGGTCAAAACTCAACATATTACAGAATTTTTTTAACTGTCAATTAAAAATTAAATAACAAACGAGTTCTCAGGAAACAAATAATTACCCAAATATAATACAAACAAAATATAAAAATAAAAATAAAAACCCAACTGAAGTTGGGTTTTTATTTTTATTTTTATATTTTGTTTGTATAAAAAAGAAGCCAGTAATTTTAGCATTACACTTACAGAAGCAACTCGATAAATTTGGACAAAACTGAGAATTCAGTAATGTTAATAATTACTAAGGAAAGAGAATAACTTACTGGTACCACTGGACTTTGGTTTCAGATGTGGCATCAACAGTGCAGGTAAACTTGACTGGTTTGCCTTCCTTCACACTCTGCAAATAAACATGTTCAATAATAAACAATCAAGGAGTTTAGTTTAACAATAAACATGAAACAAAATGTAAAATGAAGATGGAAATAACAAAAGTTATCATAAATATTAACAATGTTATATTAAGTGGGCAGCTTGATTTTTTCCTCCATGGAAATTTTTTCATGTGTTTCTAAGCAACTAAGCAACCCCTTAACTTCTGTAATAGCCAAGAAACACAGAAAATGAAAATACATTTTCTGAGCCATCTTAACCTTAAGGTAGGATACACCATTGGTAATTGCTTGAATTATCATGAATGGGTGGATTTGGGGGGTTGTATTTTATAGTAAATATCGTTTAACTGACCTGTTCGAAGTTTTACAATCATGAATGCCGGGAAAAAAGAAAAGAAAAATGGCGTTCATTTTGAATTGGCGTCGGGCAGTTGTTCTTGTTGTTCTCGCCGTCTGACAAACGTGAATTTTGTTTATAAAATTCAATTTTTCGGGCCTCAATGGATTTTGGGGTGAATCAGTGAACGATACTGCAATGCTCAAGTTGGCTAAATAGAGAAAATATTTGTCAAAACACTTGCCTTGCTCTTAAACTTGTCAGTGATGACAGGTGCAACTGGTAGCTTCACAACTTTATCCTCTTCTTCAACCATAACCTCTACTGCTGTTTGTGACTCCAAGTCCTCTCCAACAATCCTTTCAACCTCCTCCAACAGCTGTGGACCCTTCTCTTGTCCAGGCATACTGCGAACAAATGGTTTTTTCCCAACATCAAGGGTTAGCTCAACTGGCGTCTTGTCAGACGTTGCCTCTGCTGGCGAGGCTTCTTCAGTAGTCAGTGTCTGGGCTTTGAATTCATCTCGCGGGATGATTCTTGCTGTAATCGCTGTCTCAAGCTCTTCTTCTGGGAGGGTATCCAACATCTCTCTTGTTTGTACATATTCTGGTTCTGGTTCATATGGATGCGAGATGACGACTGGCTTTCTGTCACAAATTTGATCTGGTATATCCTCTTCAAGTGGGGCAACCGTCTCAGGCATTTCCACAGGAGCGACAAGATCTACGTCCTCTTCCTCCCGAGGGGCAACCCTGACCGTTACAGCCTCTCTGAGTTCTTCCTCCTCCACAGAATCCATTTTTGCAATGGGTCTTCTCACTTGAACTTCTTCCGGTGCTTCACGGACAAATGTCGGCTTCTTTGACACTTCCATTGAGACATCTACTGAAGGAAGAGTGCCAGATATTGTCTCTTCCGGTTTGGACAATTCCAATAAAATTTCAGCTTCCTCTTCTTTCTGAGGAACGACACCAATTGAGACAGCTTCTTTTAGGTCTTCCTCATCAACAGAAGCCATGCGAGCTTTCGGTCGCTGAAGTTTGACCTCCTCTGGTGCATCTCTCAGTGAGACTTGTTTTTGGGAAGCTCGGTCAACTGTTGCCGTTGCCATTTCAGGAGAGTACTCTTCTGCTTTATCAGTTGTTAGAACCTCAGACTCCTCAATAACTTCTGGACCAACTGTTAAAACAGCTGCCTCTTGAAGCTCTTCTTCTTCATACGAGTCAAGTTTAGGTCTTTGTTTTACGAGTTGGATTTCCTCTGGTGCTTCTCTGACTGGTGTCGGTTTCTTCTTTGATATCACTTCCAAAGATACATCTTCACTAGGCACCTCCTCAGGTTTAGCTTCAGGAACCTTACCAACTTCAAGTTCTTCAGCCTGGCCTTCTTTCTCAATTGGCAGTCTTTGTGTAGAAGCTTCTTTCAAATCTTCCTCTTCTACAATGTCCAGGTACTCTGTCCTTTCATACACAACATCAATCTGTGCTTCATCCTCTTCCCGAAGTGGTACTGGCTTCTTGACAGGTTTCAGTTTGCTCACCTCTTCGGGAGCTGTTCTAACAGATGGTGCGTTCTTGCCTGCCTTGTCTGCGGCTTCACTTGAAAGCTCCTCTGGTACTGCTTCTGAAACCTCATCACTCACAAAAACCTCAGCTTCCTCCTCTTTCTCTGGAACAAGTTTCACAGCGGCTTCTCGAAGTTCTTCCTCTGTGACAGAACCAAGTCTCTTCAGAGAAACAGTTGCTTCTTGCTTTGATTCAGGAGTAGGCTTGATGATCAGTTCAATTTCTTGTGGTGTAGCTGTAATTAATGCTGGTTTCTTCTTGAAAACCTTGCCGACTGTAACATCAACTTCTGCAATTTCTTCTGTAGTGATGTCAACTGTAACTGACTCTGGAAGTTCAGCTGCTTCCTCGATGTCCTCTGGGATGAACTTTTTTGTTGTTGCCTCAGCAAGTTCTTCCTCTGACACCGATCCAAGCCTCTCTACAGTTGGAACAGAGGGTGTCACTTCCATCTCAGACGGACCTCTAATAACAGAGACTTTTTGCTTGTCAACCTGATCCAAGGGAACAACCTCTTCAACTGATTTCTGTGGACGTAGTTTTGCAGGTTTTTCTAGTGTTATCTCCTCTGCTTCAAACTCATCTCTTGGGGCAAGCTGAACAGTAAAAGCTTCTTGAAGTTCTTCTTCTGTCATTGCTTCAAGAGGCTTCCTAGGTTGAACCAAGGAAACCTCTTCTGGAGCTTCCCTTGGTTTGACAGTCTTCTTTGTAGCTTTTTCAACAGGCAAATCTTTTATCTTTTCTGCTGCTGCTCTGTCCAGTTCCACCTTGGGTAGCTCTTCTGCTTCATCTTCTCTCTCAGGAACTAGTTTTACAACAGATGCCTCAGACAACTCTTCTTCTGGGTAAGACTCCATGCGCTCCCTGACTTGTAGGGGAGACCTCTCAACTGAGTCAACCCTGATAACAGATGGCTTCTTGCCAACATCAACAGTCACAGCTTTATCTCCTGATTTCCTGTCAGGCACTGGTCGGGATTCATCAAACACCTCAAGTTCGTCAGCTTCAAGTTCGTCAGAAGGAGCTAGTTCGGTTGTAGTAGCCATTTCAAGTTCCTCCTCCAGTAAAGACAACATTCTCTCTATTTTTTCTTCAGTAGGTATGGGCCGAGATGGAAGGGAATGGATCGTTACTGCTTTGTCTTCTGATGGTAGTTCTTCTACCGAAACCACCTCTTCTCCTGATATCTCGAATGAGACTGCCCCTCTTGGTGCTATTCCTTCAAGCTCAATGTCGACTGACCTCTCACTTTGCATGACCTCAACAGTAATCTCGGCTTCTGAGAAAAAATTACAATGAACCAATGGGCATTCTGAATAATGAGCAGCACATTTGACATGTCAGTGAAAAGAAAAATGGTATCTAGAGTTGCAGAATCAAGAGGAAATTATCCCAAATAAAAAACCTAAGCTCAAGCGTGAATTCGAAAAGAAGAAATTTGTCTTATGATTTTGTATTTCTTTCTATTTCAATTCTGAAACTATACAAGGTAGTTCTTCACACGATTTTGCCTGGAAACAATTTAAAGCTGCCAATAATACAATTGTAACTTGTGGTCTACTTTTAAGGAGCAAGTATTCAGCAATAAGAGATATTAAAAAAGTTTGTTTTCTAAATTTGCAGTTTTCTTCTATTTGTCAACAAAATTGAGTGCTGCATATTTAAATATCTTCTTTCTTATGCTTCATTTTGTGATTTTAAATGTATCGGGCTATTTGAAAGTGGAGGTCATAGGTGGGTCCATTTTCTTATTAAAATCACAATTTTTTTAATGTGTTTTGCATTTAACAGCCGCATGGATCTACCTAGACCCCCAAAAGTGGTTCTTTACCCCCATTTTGGGGTATAACCAAATTCAGTTAAAATATTTTTAAAAAAAATAATTGAACATTTTTTTTTTTAATTTTTTTAAAAATGAGTTTCCTATTTCTTGCTTTCTCACTGTGCACTCCACTGTGCGCCCCCACTAGTTATGGTTCATCCCGTACGACCGGATTTGAGAAATGGCTTGTGACAAGACTTGTGTACAACTGGTCAACACAAATACAATGCTGGCTATGAATAGAAACCAAACAAATTCTAAACTAATCAATTTTTTTTGTCAAGTTCCAAATGCACATGCAAAATATCCAATTGTTGCACAAAAATTTCTGTTTTTCCCCCCCTGCAAAGATTAGATCATATTCTGAACAATTATACTTGCAAATCCATGCTTACAAACTCAGAAGTGAACATGTGTTAATGTTTCAACTAATCATGCCAACAAGCAAACTGCCATTCATAAACTCACCAAACAAACAAACAAACAAAATACAAAAGAAACAAGGCAAACTGTTTCAATTTCAAGATGCATATAATTGCAACCAAAGTTTCAAATACATGGTTATGTGGACAATACTAACAGTACAACTTCTGTAACTAAAATGTAATAAACGTAATACAGGCAACAAATACTCCTGCCAAGAATAGTTCTTGTTCGGTGAAATTTACATTAAAGTAAGCGAAGGCTACATATGTAATATCTGGGTATCCAAAATAAAATAAACAAAGTGTCTAAACAACGACATATTTGCCAACTATTTCCTCAAAACTAGGTGAATTACTCAAAAGGCTTGCAATAAGGTTTGGTAGCGTGGGGTATTTGATAGTTCAACGTACATAATCTGTGAATATTGAAAAATTGTACTTTAGTATC
Organism: Crossaster papposus; assembly: GCA_037893245.1. NCBI lineage: Eukaryota > Metazoa > Echinodermata > Asteroidea > Velatida > Solasteridae > Crossaster > Crossaster papposus. The sequence goes on along the minus strand of JBAIAA010000220.1, from coordinate 795,065 downwards.
AATATAAAAATGAGTACAGAATACTGTTGTTTTGTTGTTTTTTTTCTTCTAATGAAGAGAAATGTGATAATTTGGATATAAATCAAGATTTAAAAATTTCTAGAAATTGTTTTTACTAAATTTCTTCCACTGTGGACTTGTTTCAGTGACTGTTTCCAATACACCACATAGAATTTGTGCACATAACGCATCACTTTGTGGTGCAAAAAAAGAAAAAAACACAATTTAAGGCCTAGTGGCATTAGTTAACACATGCAGCATTCTGGAATATATTGTTTTTCAGGAACCTCTATAAACAAGCCTGCCTTGTCTTGAAATGACAGTAACTGCTGGAAAATATAGAGCCACACATTGAAAACTGGCAATTGTCACACATTGGCTGCCAAATTGTAGAATTAAAAAAAAAATGGAAATTTATTTTTTCCTTACTACTACAGGAAACTACTATTTTTGTGTACAAAAAAATTCTTTTCCCTTTACTCCTATTTTTGGTTGTTAAATCTTGCAAAATGGGGGCAAAATTGTGATGTAGGTGTAGAACAATTTTAACACTTTTGAAAATTTGTACCAAAACTTGCAAAAAGAGTATGCTGGAAACCTGAGATTGTTGTTATTTACTGGACATAATCAGTCATCACTAATATATGAACACTAAATAAAAATGTTAAGTTCAGTTCATACAAGTGAAAATTCAACAATTGCCAAGGAAACTCTTTCAGTGCTCGCCCATTTTAGCATTCAACTAAAAAAGGTTGTACATGTACATGTGTGTACAAAATGGTTTAATACGATAGAGCGAGGGCGCCCTCTTGTGATAACTGAATAGTATAGGTCGTACATGTATGATCAATGGCACTTAGTGCATTTTAATAGATCGTTCATGTACGACCTCGGCACTGAAAGAATTGAAAATGACACGATTAATAGCTCATGCATAATTTTAAATTGTGCAGTCAACAGTTTTGTTAGTAAAAACATTAGGTGAAAATAAAATGTTTTGGAAATTGATTGGAATAGGCATAACAAAAATTTATTGTCAATAATTTACATAAATGTAATATTTACATTTGGGTAACAATTACAGTGGCTGATTAAAATGCATTTTTTGTTTTGGCAGAGTAACAAAAATAGTTTGATATTATTATTTAATAATATCAAATACTGAATCAACATTTGGTTCAAGACTGTACAATCAAATTCATGGAAACAAAAAAATAGTATTGGAATGAATATTGCTCTTTAAGAATAATTGGACGACTTAAATAAAAAACTGACTAAACGATATATAAAAAGCTGACTCTAAACTTTGATTAACATTCATTGCTCATTTACAATTTCCTACAGTTCTGTTAGATATAAAAACACTAAAACAAATTCCAATATTAGTACAACAGTGTAAGCTATTTAGAGAAATATTTCTGGTGTATTCATTTTGCTGAAATAAGAAGCCAGTTGATCTGATATAAAAATTTACTAAGGAAGACATTAAACAATATTTTTTTACAACTAAAAGTTTCTTTTAAAGTAAAAAAAAGCTTCTTATTTGATCATGAATACACCAAAATCTCCAACATGCAAAATGTCTAAATCAACAAAAATAAAAAGACGTAACCAACGGACACAAAAACGGCCAGGAAAGCAACAACATCCCATTCCAGAAAATCAGCCAGGCTTAGTGTACCTTCCGTGGGGAAAAGCTCAGCCGACTTGTTGAACGTTTGCTCTGGTCTGGCTTTTTCCTCCTCTTGTTTTTGAGGTTTGGCATCTGAAAGATAAAAGGCATTATGCAAGAAAGTCATGAATTGTTATTAAGCCCCCAAAAGTACCCGAGACCTGTACAATCATGAATGCCAAGAAAAAAAAAGAAAAAAAATGGCGTTCATTTTCAATTGGCATCGGGCAGTTGTTCTCGCCGTCTGGCAATCGTGAATTTTGTTTATAAAGTTCATTTTTTTCGGAACAATGACAGGATATCTAGTGCAATCATTTTGTTGGATGCCTAGAATCATTAATTACTTTCAAATAAGTAAGATATTTCTTAATAATTCGGTAGTAAAATATTTAGATATCTGCAAATGGTGTATCCTACATTTAACAACCTTGCAAACAAAGAGATTTAATTAAAGTGTGCAAAATATAAAAAGTTGTTTGAATTGCCTTAGCTGGTTAAATATATTTATTAAGTCTTGAAAAATACCAATGACTATTAATGTCCTAGCATTTGCTACCTTCTTTCCTACAGACAAATCCTGGCATGTGACCAAACATACACCCAGGTGACCCCCTTCAATAGAGAAACCATTGTGCATGCTATTGTACAAAAGCAACTGCCCTATGACAGATTATCTTAACAGCTAGCACTGAAAGAGGCCATCAGGATCAAACTGTTAGCTTGCTCTTAGCCTAAACTTTCAGTGACAACAACTTTTGACTCGGATTAAAAACCCACCTTTCAAAAGTGTAATGATGACTTCCGACGTGCTAGGTTTGCTCATGCCTTCGTCATTTACGGCCATCACCCTGAACATATACTCCGTTCCCGGGGTCAGCTCCACGGCCGTGTATGTCGTCACCTGTATCTCCGTGGCGACTGTCACCCATGTCTGCTTGGTGATCTCCATCATCTCGACAATGTAGCCAGTGATAAACAGTCCTCCCTCGTAGAGTGGCTTGGTCCAGCTTAGTGTGATTGAGGTTCGGGAGATGTCAGTGGCTTCTGGTTTGCTTGGAGAGCCTGGAACATCTGTGAGTAAAGTACAGCAACAATAAGCCTCTGTACTGATGACATCAGTTTGATGACACAGTTCATTGGAGTAGCTTATTGGCTGATTTCAGAGTAGCTAACAGGTGATAGATTAACTTGCAAATGAATTGTAATGACTTGTATAAACTTGACGGGATGGCTTCACTAACCTATGACTGCCAGCGTCACGTATCTCTCATCGGTGCCGGCTGCGTTCTCCACGGCCACGTTGTACCGTCCCTCGTCCCCAGCCTCTGTCTCCGTGATGACGAGCGTGGTCCTAGACTCGGTCCGCTCCGTGTACACCCTCTTCGTGTGCTTGACTGTCTTGTCATTGTGGGTCCAGCGGATCTTGGGCTTGGGCACCCCGCCCATCTTGCAGGTGAATCGGGCAGGTGCGCCCTGACGGACTGTTAGGCTCTCGGGTCCTTCTAAGATGCTGGCTGGAACTGATGACAGGGTAGGGGTCGAGAAAAAGAAGAATAGTGGATTATTTAAAGGACTGAGTTTGTTAAAATATTTAAGCCGTGGTTTAAATGTTACAAGTGGGTTAAGCAAAGCAGGTTAATAAGTTAGTATGCTTTGAGAGGTTAAATTTGCGAAAATTAATTGTGTTGTTAATCACTGAAGTGTGCGTTAATTCATTGAGATTTAGAACCCTAACCCCTTAAAGTGTGTTCAGAAATGTATTAAATTTGGATCTTTTGGAATTGTTAGGGTTAATAACCACAAAGGACCGACTTAAGTTGCAAAAGTAAACAGCAACTGCAAACAGTTTGGTAACACTTTGAAATAATTCTTAAACAATCAGAACAAATATAAACTTCCAAGAACAGTTCATGACATGGAATTCTACACCCATGCATGCAACGTAGAATTAACAAAAACAATGACATTCCAATCTTTACAAGAATTGGTACAGGATTTTACAATTGTTAATGGTATAGGTGTGAAGTGAGAAACAAGGAAATCAGCTAGTCTGAGAAAAAAAATTGCATGCCTGTATGACACCCCCTTACTTTTGTTTTTGTCTGACGTAAAGAAAAACAATGAAAGTGCACACATGCCACATAAATTTAACAGCAAGCAATCAACAGAACACAGAACACCTGCACATCACAATGTCAAAAACACATCACGGCACTGACAACCAAAATAATTGATTGTTTCTCAACAATCTTAAAAACAAAGCAAAGCCAAGTTTTTATTCATTCCAAACATTACAAGAGCATTGAAAATACCCAGAAATGTGCAAGATGAGAATCTGCTTTTGTGTAAAGGTAGTATACACGGTATACACCATTTGCAGAAATCAAAAATGTTTACTACCGAATAATTAGGAAATATCTTATTTATTTTAAAGTAAATAATGATTGTAGGCATCCAGCAAAATGATTGTGCTTCCTGTAATTGTTCCGAAAAATTATTTTTTTCTTGCTTTTCTCATCATTCATGATTGTGAAACTTGGGACAGGTCAGTTAATCAATATTTACTATGAAATATAACCCCCCAAATCTACCCATTCATGATAATTAAAGCAATTACCAATGGTGTATCCTACCTTTAAAAGTCACACTCTCAAATAAATTAAAAAAATTGAAATGTTAATGGGAAAATGAATGGATAGCATTTGCAATTGGAAGCTGGAAAAAATCATGCTGTTGACCAAAGTGAGAAAAAAAGGAATCAACAGAAATTCAAAAATATAAAATCCTGTCTTGTCAGTCAAAAATTTACTGGAATATGAATGTTTACTAATGGCATGTTCAAATGGTAGGATACATCATTAGTAATTGCTGGAATTGTCATGAATGGTTGAATTTTTTTGGGGGGGTTGTATTTTATAGTAAATATTGTTTAACTGACCTGTCTGATGTTTTACAATCATGGATGCCAAGAAAAGCAAGAAATACAGCATTCGTTTTCAACCGACGTCGGGCAGTTATTCTTATGTTGTTCTTGTTTTTTTCGCAATCGCCGTCCGGCTATCGTGAATTTGTTTTTATAAAATTCTATTTTTTTGAATAATTACAAGATATCTAGCACAATCATTTTGCTGGATGCCTAGAATCATTATTTACTTTCAAATGAGTAAGATATTTCCTAATAATTCGGTAGTAAATATTTTTGATATCTGCAAATGGTGTATCCTACCTTTAATACTAAAAATAGCTAAAGTGGTAAAAGTGAATATCACAGAAATGAAAATGCAAGATACATGCAATACATTCAATTACATTGAACAATAAAAAAAATGTCAACAAATTAAGGATTTTTTTCCCTTTATTAAAACAAAATCAAAAAATTGATCAACTCATTAAAAAAAAATTAAAAAAAGATTCATGCAAAGGAGGTTAAATGACTATCAAGAGGCAAATGTTAGAATGTTAAATGCTGTTAACTGTGCTACAGTTATTCAAAATAACTCACTAAATATACTCACAAAAAGTCGACATCTCCCACTAACATTTGCCACAGTCCATTTTGTTGCCATGCTAGGACATTTTCACAGAATAGTTACAGACGACAGTTCAAACAAACAATGACCAAACAGACAGTGAAGTAGACACACCACACTGCTCGAAAATCAGAAATGAAATGGTGATGCAAGAATGTTCATGTACTCCATAACCCCCCAAAACAGAAGCACAATAGGCGAACAATAGATTCTTTCAGTCCTCGAGGGTTCGTCTATTGTTGAATTTTGTCTTCTGTCGTTAAAGTGTACAATAAGTCTACGGGGTTAGGTTATAGTACAGAAACATTATTTTAATTTTTGTTTCACACCATGACAAACCAAGTCTGTTTTTATCCCAGATGGCGCATACAAAAGCAAACACTAATTTGACGCATAGCCAGGCACCAGACTATTCCTCATATGCATAGGTACATCCAAAATGTGTGGATATTTTAATGTTCAATACCAGGGTAAGATATCAGGTAGTGATAGGAGTGTACTGCTCGACACATGGGAATGAGGTTGGCACACTATGTACCTATGGTAACATTTTTGGATCACCATTTAACATTTTTAGTTCTACAGGCATTTCATTCAGAAATTAAAAGGACATCCATTTATCCGTCAAAGATTTAATTAACATTTTTCATGTATGGTATAATAAGTTGATAACAATACTGATTTTTGTTTGTTATGTGAGTACACAGAATGTGCATAATTATCATGCCAACCAAAAACAAACAAAATCATACAAACCTTCAAGACATAAACAAAATACATTACATAGGTAGTCAGCGTTAAAGTTTTAATGGTGAAAATTTACATTGCAAAAGTTACATGCCAAATATTGCTATATTTTCATATAAAACAACCCGAATACCATATGGAAAATTTCTTTTACCTATGTGTACAATTGAAACTATAGTAAAATATATATTGCTGAATAATGAATACAAATCCGCTAATATAGAAATATTCTACTTTGTTCTCCTGAAATGATTACATAAGAACTACATAGTATAAGCATCGGTGGGTGAAAGCTAAGGTGAATATAAAAACCATTATAATACAAATATCACCAAGAACTAAGGTTATAAACTGTACATTTTTGACAAAAACTTTGATCACGTATTCCCTAAACTGACTTTGAACATTTTGAGGTCTGATCGTCTTTCTGGTAAAAATTGTCTGCACTCGTAACTTGGTGGTTTTCTTAATTGCCTCTACACTCTGAAGAAAACAAATCATTACAAGATTCTTGAATTAAAAAAAAAATATCTATTAAACTAGAATATGACTTGTGCTACAGATTTCCTGAAAACAATATTGTCTACAATGTGCAGAAGAGCTCTGTAATAAAAAAAAAATATGGGTAGAAAAATCTGTAATATTTACTGGAGTGGTACATCTATCTAAATAAGCTGCACTGGTGGATTGAGAGCCATTTCGTCCATTAAAATAATACAATTCTTGAAAAGTAACTAACTTCCAACTTCAAAAATGGAAAGGTTGGTAACTGATTAATATCAAGTCACATACAAAATGCTTGTCATAAGTAAATTTCCTATGCAGGATTGATACAAATTATTTACCAATGGAAGACAGTTTTATTTCATGTTTTAGATGGATAAATGTATTTTTAAATGTATGTATTCTAGAGAGACTGTTAATGCAAGGATTCAAAACAAAATGTATAATGATGCATTTCAATTAAAAGTCCAAACTAATTGGTATCGTAATCTTTTTTGGGCACCGTAACACGTTTGGTACCTCTTCTCCTACTTTAATCTCTTTGTATTGTTCACAGAGGTAAGTAGACAAAAAATAGTTCTTCTAAAATCTAAAATTCTATCTCCCAACTTCTAGCTCTAATAATATATCTCTGAAAATATACACCATTTCATCTGAATTTATGCAGCCATTAATTTTTTTCCTAGGGTTGGCTTTGATCACACCATGCAAACAAGCATGCTGGAGGGAAAGGTGGGATTTTTTTTTTCCATCACAAATACACCAACATGAAACTGTTATCGGGATCAATATTGTCAATATATACGACGTCACCTGGAAATGAAGAAACAGACAAGGACAAAAAAAGGGGGAAACAGATAAAAGAAAAAAGTCAATCTCGGGACAAGGGATAAAACTTAAAGGTTAGAAAGTACACAACTTTGGCAACACATTTTATTCTATTTGCATGCAAACCCAAAAATTATAACTTGTATTTCGGCTACGGACTAGCAAAACTAGCTCAATGCTGTATATTTTGACAGTTATTATTCTTATTATTTATTCAGCCATCACAAACATTAACAACAAACTTAAGCAACAATACAAAACGCTACTTCCAGATGGGCTTGAAACAGCAAAAGCAAAAATTTACTGTGATCCATAGACCTGCTACCCCACATCTGGTTGTAAAAACAAAAACATGTTGATGGATGCAGGGAGCCAATTTCTGGAAACTGCAGCAGCGTTTATGTGAAATAATGAAATCTGAATGTGCATAAATTGCTGTATTAACCTTGTTTTTGTAATGCTATTGTTTTTGGTCGTTTCTTTTCTTTTCTTTTTGTTTCTTTTTCTTAATAATTTTTTGCACAAGCATGCAAATGCAACCAATCAAGCAAAGCATAAAAACTAAAAAAATTACTTTAAGGTTGCTAACATTTTACTGATGATTTATATGCCACATTTCAAGTCATGATTTGAAGTTTAAAAAGGGAAAGTTTGAAATAATGAGAAATGAAATCATATCAGTACAGAGAAGAATTTCATTAGTTAAAGCTAGAACAGACTCACAATTCTATATCTACAAGTTAGTAAATAAATTAGTACAAAACAAATTTGCAAAACATTATAAAACAGATATTTATGTGCTTAATTCGTTTTATGTAAGAGTGCAATAACGGTGACAACGCAGTACGTATTAGCGCCAAAAATTTAATTCAAAGAAAAAATTAACAAAAGAAGGAATCAATTAAAAACAATCACGCAATAACTCAACCCTGCCACTACCTTTGGTGTACTTCATATTCCAGGGAAGGAAATTATGACTTCTAAAAAAACAGACCTCTTCCCAAAAAGAACACCACAATGTTAAACAATTACACACTACATGAACATTTAGCAAAAGGGTTAGAATATACTGACCTTTAGTTGTGACCACTGTGCGTGACTTTGTCCAAATTTCATAGGATTGGTCTGAAACATGCAGCTCGATTTATATAAAAATGTACTACAAAGTAATTCTACTCCTGCATGCAAAATCATAACAGATTCTGTGAATACAGATTTGACAAAAGACAAACAGTTAACACAATAGTTAAGGTCGCATTGATAAAAACCACAGATATACTGTGCCATAGGCAAACCTCACAGCAGAGATGAAGCAATTAAGCATGCAGTTAGTTTACAAGTCATCGTCGCTTAGAGAAGCAACTGTGAAACACAAGGAGTTAATCTGGTTCTTAAAGATGAGTACTGCTGATTTACCTTCAACGATGAGTTCCCCTTTGCTCGACACCTCGCCGGCGACGTTCACTGCCTTGCAGGTGTAGGTCCCAACATCTTCCATCATCACTGTCCTAATCAGGAGGGTGCAGACACCGGACTCGTCGTAATCCATTGAGACCTTCGGGCTGAGTTTGATCTCGATGTCGTTTCTGTACCAAGTGATGTCCGGCTCGGGATTGCCAAAGATTTTACAGACAAAATTGACGCAGTCGCCCTCGATGCAGCTCATCCGCTGCAGGGGCGTGATGAAAATCGGTGGGTGCTCGTCAGGTTCCTTCTTGTGGGCCGGTTGCAGGAAGAGGTCCGCTTTGGAGATTGCCTGCCCAGCCTTGTTGGTGGCTTTACAGGTGTACTCCGCATCATCGTCACTCAAGACTTCTGGGATAATGAGAGAACCAAAGCCTTCCTCTTCGCTGAAATCGAAGGTGAAGTGCTTGTTGGGCTGGATTTCCTTCCGGTCTCGGAACCAAGTCAGGGTCGGCATGGGTACGCCGCTGACCTGGACATCAAACTGGACAGGGTGACCTCGAATGATCTCCATGTCCACCATGTCTTCGACAAACTTGGGAGCCTCTGTAATCTCTTCTTTCTCGACTGGAGCAATTTCAGGTTTTTCTGAAAGTGTCGGAGGGCAAAGCGTTGGGTTTTTGCTGTTAGTAGTGGTTAAGTGTTTGGTTAAAAGCAAATGTGCAGACCGTATATATGCCGATTGCGACATATTGTTAGAGCAGTGAAATTAAGTTCTTCCTTTCCCAAAATAGATAATAATTCTTACTGCATTGTGAGTAATAGTAACATCCCCAAAGCATTAACTTAATTTGTTTTGCAAATGAAGTTTAATGAAACAAAATTACACCGATTACAAGTAGGTTTTAGTAATATGTTGTGTTATTAAAGCAGTGAAGATTTTGAGCACTTTGAATAGTTGTTATAAAGATATCAATTTAAAAAAATTAAAAATAAAACATACTTTCTGGTGCAATGAGCATCTCGGCCTCTGTTTCAGCACTTCCAGCAGGATTAACTGCTTTAACAGAGTAAGCACCTTCATCTTCAGTCAAGACGTCTCGGATGGTCAGAGTACAGGTTCCATCCTCCAGTTGCTCCATCTTGTAACGCTCATCCTCTGACAACAGCTCTACGTCATCGAGGTACCATTTGACAATAGGCATTGGCTTGCCAGTCACCTGGCATATCAGCTTGGTCTCAGTGTGTACCGTGATTTCTTGAGGTTTTAGTGGCTGGACAAAGGTCGGGGATTCCAGAGGCTTCTCTGGAGTTGCTTCTTCTGGTTGCTCCTCTTTAGGCAAGACAGTCACCGCAAAGTCTACCTCATCAGTCACACGAGGAGCTTTGTCTTCAGGGACAGAAACCTTGAACTGCATCTTCGGTAGCTCCTTTGGAGCTGCCTTGATTGGAAGTTCTGTCTCGGTCCTCTCAAGAGGCATTCCTAGAGTCACTTTAGCATCGGCATCCTCACTAGTACGTGGAATGCCAAACTTGAAGCCAGTAGCCACATCCGCAGAGGTTCGTCTCGGTTTGAGCTCATACTCGGCCCCCTCCATCGAGACCTTAGCTGGTGCCTTCTTCCTAAGAGGGATATTCACTTCCACTCCATCGATGGTCTCGACGGCCATCTCTTCTGGCATGTCTTCCTCCATTTGCTCTTCCTTAGGTTGTTCAACCTCCTTTGATACCTCTTCAGAAGATACCCGGATCTCAACCTCGGATTCGGTGGAGAACTCCTCGTACTCGGGCATGAGTTCTTGAAGGCTTAGCCCATGGCTGATGATAGGTGACGGCATGAAGACGGCACCGAAGCTCTGGTCATCCATGTCAAACTCTTCCTCTGATATCGAGGGAGCTTCACTGGTGCTGATTTGTTCTGTATCTCTACTTGGCTGTTCTAGGAGATCCTGCTGGATGACAAGTTTGGGTCTTTCTCTTTTGACGCTCAGCTCTAAAGAAAAAGTAAAAAAGGTAAAAAATAAATTGTTTTGGAGTGTATAGCATAGCAAGAGATTAACAGAGGGACCATGTACCATTGAAATTCCTGACTTGTAGGACAAAACTTATTTCGATACCTTCTTCAACAATGATGTCAGCTCTGCAAGTGGCCATTCCAAACTTGTTCTGAGCCTTGCAGAGATACTCAGCATCGTCTTCGGGTTTGGCCTCTGGGATGATCAGGGATGCATTGCCTTCATCATCAGCGACAATTTTGTGATGGTCACTGGGTTGGATCACCTAAAATAAACAAACAAACACACAGTAATGTTGGAAGATCTTCATTACAAAATATCAACTCCTAAAGAAATTTGAGAAGTAGATGAATACAATCCCTTCATTTGAACGTAAAATGGAGCGAAGGCAGCCTCCCAATTCTTGATGTTTTTGTTCTGGGTTTCTAACCAGATGCTAATTATGAATTATGATTTTCTACATATTTAATATCATCATTGCAATTATAATCAGGCAGCTGGATTAACCTGCCTATATGGCAACTCTAGCATCTTCGACAAAATAGCACAGTTTGTTTAGCTTGCTTTCATATGATCGTCATCTCCCCCATTTTAATGCCCTTTCTGAATAACGTTAGAGTTGGATTTTTATTTAACAGCATCCGTCAGGCTGTACCTTGCCATCCCTATACCATGTGACCTCAGGAAGAGGTGACCCTGTGACCTTTGTGACCAGCTCTGCCCTCTCCCCGGGTTGGGTGTCCACATCCTCTGGCGATTTTAGGAACTTGGGAGGTTGTCCTTCCGCCTCGGCTGGCGTTTCGACCTCAGGGAGCGTTTCAATGTCACTTTCTATTTCGTTTGTGACCTCCGTGGTTGTTACGTCTGTTGTTACTACGACTTCTAGAGTCTCATCTGAAATGTAAACCCGAAAATATAGTATGTTTACTGCACTGTGCTGCACTGTGCTGCCCTGCCCTGCCCTGCCCTGCCCTGCCCTGCCCTGCCCTGCCGGGCCAGATATGAATGGAATGGGAAGTTTCAGCTCAGTTGCAACGCTTTTACTAATAGTCCTAAATGCCTGTAACTTCAGGTAATATTTATCAGGAAACAGTATATAGAAAATGAGGTCTCAATTGAGAAAAAAATATCAGCAAAGATTTTAAGCCAGTACGTTGTGGCATGTTCAGCTCTGTCAAATATAAAAATATGATGCATCAAAAGAAAGCATTTTATTTCCCATTGCCTCCTTTTCAAAAAGTTGAAAATCATGAGCAACTTTTCAAAGATTTAAACAATCAATCATCTTTTAACAATGTTTTTGTTCTATTGTTAAATATGTTTTAGTATCTACAAATCAATATTCAACAGTACAACAAAAGCTATAATCCTAACACAAATCTGCATTATCCACTAAGAAAATGAAACTTTCAAAAAACTAATTTCAGATTATTTATCTTGTGGAAACAAATGGAATCAAACAACAACGTGCGTACCTCTCTGTACAATGAGTTCAGCTCCACTAATTGTCCTCCCAGCAATATTCTCAGCCATACAAGTAAAAGTTCCTGAATCGGCCACCACTGTCTCCTTCATGGTCACCCAATACTTGTCCGTCCCGTCAAAACCAATCTCAAATACGTCGGTCTTGGTCAGCATGACGTTGTCCCGGAACCAGGTGACTTCAGGTCTAGGGCTGCCGCTGATGCGACACTCAAGCTTGGCGACATCGCCTTCTTTGATTGTCAGGGAGACCAGAGGCTCCTCGAACCGAGGAGGTTCCGGTTCCTCACCTGAAGTGGAATTGAAAGACCGGTCTTCAACATTTTGGGGACAATGGTCAAGTTCGTCAGAAAATGTTTGTTAATATTCGTGAATGAAAGTCACATAGAAATGGTTTAGTATTAATGAGTGGTGTCTGACATGCTCTACTTTTAACATCTATTTTTTATTTTTTATTACAGAATTAAAGAACATGCAACGGGAATTTAAATTTCATTAATTAGAAATGCACCTATCGATTGTTGTCACATCTCTAACCCAACAAACAACTTTCTTCAGATTTACTGAGATTCATCACTTGCATTCAGTGACATTGATTGGCTGATGGTCTCGTCAAGTCCTCGTGAACCCATATATTTGGACTGATGTCAAATTTGTGGGCATTCAATGAGGTGTACCACCAGACTAACGAAGCTAATCACAGGATTGTTAGTCCCTATCTATTAGTGTAAAGCTGGTATTACAGACTTTTGGTTAAAGAAATTATATTCTTGTGAACAAGGTTCAAGAGTCGGACTTCTTGTGAACTTTTTCACGGCACAACAGAAATTTTGATTTACCTTGATGGTACAATTTGGTAATAAATAGCGGTGCTTATCAAAAAAAGAAGAAGCATTGCTAACATAAAGGGAACTTAGAAAATTTAATATTTCATACCCCAGTGGGAAAGTGTCGTAGACAACAACTGACAGGTACAACACAACCAAGACACAAAAATATCACCTTGTGTCAGAGACTTCTGGACCTCCCATGTCTCAGAAACTATCCACTCGGGTTTGGAGAAATCAAATGGGTTAGAGGAGTCATGCAAAGTTGGAGAGAAGCAGACTATCTCGGACGGAGGCGAGGAGTTCTCGAGAGCATGCATTGCAGACAGACTCATCAGACTATCGAGACTGAGTCCTACACACATGTAGTGATGAGGGAATGAGTGACTTTCGTGTGGTCATGTTAACGTGGTTAATGGGAAGGGGGTTTGAAAGGAATGCTGACTGATGACTTGTGGACATCAATCAGACTGAAAATGTGAGTTTTTATTTGTATGGAACTGTTTTGTAAAAGTAGATCACAAGTGCTTTAACAAGTCCAGTCACTAGGAACTTGTGAGTGATCACTTGTGAGTGATCACTTGTGAGAACTTGTGTGTTTTGTACTCACAATTAGATTTCATTCCAATTTGGGTTCAAGTCATCAATCAACACGGAACATGCAGTAAAAATGTTGATTAGTCGGACAGATGTTATCAGCAACAGGTATATGTGAGGTTGGAAAATGTTATGTCAGATGTCTAGACAAAAACTATGTCTACAAAAGGGAATTCATTCAAGCTAGCTTAGGTAGTTCAGCACGATATTCCATGCTCTAAGTTTTGGTTATGATTCACATAAAATGTTTCCTACCGTATAAAATAAATCTTAAATCAGTTCAAGTCAGCAAAGATGAAAACAACAAGTGAAATTTCATTTTAAAACTGAAACACTTTCGGCATCTACACCGACTTTTAACCTCAATATCTCTTGAAGCTCAGATGTGCAATGTTTTAAAATGTTACACACACCAACAAAACAAACTCGTAATTAATTGTTCTTTTCACTGCAATCACAATTCAGAAATGACTTTCTCACAGAAAAAGTGAACGGCACACAAACAATTTACACAGAATATATCGTCCGAGGGAGCATCTACTCACGGTTCACTTCAAGAACAACAGTTGCAGAGGCCGACCCTTCCTTGTTCTTGGCCTCGATCCTGAAGATGCCATCGTCTTCGGGCTTGACGTCCTTGATCTCGAGGGTCAGGATGTAGAGATGGACATCAGCATACATACTCATCCTTCGCCTGGACGTTTCCTCGATGGGCTGGTCGTTGTGAAACCAGCAGATGGTAGGGCGCGGGGCGGCGATGAGACGAAACTCAAAGACCACCTTGCCGTGACCCTCATCCACGCGTTTAGCCTTGGCCTTGGACATGAAGGCTGGTTTGATGCCTTCTGGCTCGTCGACGGTTGACTCCCTGCAATTAAGATGTCGATAAAAGCCATAGTTATTAGTGGAAAATTACTAAAAGATTTTAAAAAGACTTAATGCTAAACAAATAAAAAAATTACTTATTGAGTCAAAGTGATGTGATTTGGCTTGGGTCAGCTGCCTAATATGCAACTTTGCCTAAATTTCAATGTTTGCTTTTAAGTTAAGTTGACCTCAATTGTAAATACAGTAATGTTAATAGAAACATTTGGTTTAATAAAAATTAAAAACAAATACTCACCTGGAGAGACTCTTCCTTGAAACTGGAGTGTGGAAGCTGTCATAGCTCTCAACATCAGACAAAGTAACTGTAAAATAAATTTGATGAGAAAAACCATATCAGCCCTTACCCTCCCAACTCCATCTACATCCACCTCCCCCCATTTTGAGGGTTTTAGTGGGAATGATGCCGCAAGCCTGAATAGAGGAAAGTTTAATCAAGTATAATGGACTTGGGCCAGGAGGTCTGAAGCACTGCTGGAGGAATCCGATTGATTTTGTCTATCATGCAGTACTGCTGTTGTCATAAAGGTTATTTGTACTAAAGTCGATCAAAATCAACCAGTTCGTGGCGGCTCCATTATATCATGTACAACAAGCAGAGTGAATGATGGATTTTTATGAGCATAGTCTTCTACTTAGTAAGTAGGGAGTTAGCGTTAACCCTCATTTTCTTTGAAAGCATAGAATAAAAGAATGGAAATTACGTGGCATGCAGCTGTACAAGGAGACCTAAAAAATCTGTTGGTACTTGAAAGAATAATTCAATATAACACATCTTCTTTAGGATGTGCATGAAACATTAAGACAGAGTGTATATCCTGAACTGTCATTACAAAAAAGAGAAAAGCATTCACAAACGCTACCTTCAACAAGAAGTTCTGCGCTAGTGGAAGCCATCCCCCCTTGGTTCTTAGCCACGCAGGTGTACTTCCCAGAATCCTCCGGGAAGACCTCCCGAATCATAAGCGTGGCCAAGCTTCCGTCGTACTCCATCTCAAAGTCCTCAGATTGTGGGATAGGGGTGCTCTGACGGTACCAGGCAATAGTGGGCATAGGGTTTCCCTCCACGCGGCACGTCAGGGTCACAGGTTGGCCGTCTTTGCACTTGGACGTCTCCAAGGGTTCGTTGAAGACCGGTGCTTCAGGCTCGCCCTCGATGGTTTCCTCTGCATTGGATAAAGCGGCTGGTTTGTTTGAAACAGCAGCAGCGCAAAGCAGTTTGAGAAAGCGACATTTTTGTGTGTTTGTTTGAAGAAATTATGGCAGCAGAAAGGGGCCAATTTACCCAGCAAAAACAAAAGTGGAAAATCAGGGTTTTTTGACAGTTGAAAATACAAAGTTATGTGAAAATTTGACAAAACCAGATGGATGGATTGGTGGCAAAAAGCAAAAAGTCACCACACCATAATGTTAATGAAAAACATTACGCATTGGAGAAGTTTGCAATCAAAGCAATGAATTTACCAAAGCGCAATGCAAGTTTTGTTTGCAATGAAGCAAAATGTCAGATTTTTTTTAAACAAATACAAAACATGTACAATTAAACAGAAGTAGACAAATGTATTGAAAGATAAAGAAACCAAAGGAAAATGATGCTCACAGCAATAGAGCGAGGAAAAAGGACAAAGAAGACAAAACAAAAACAAATTACCATAAAAAACAAACAAGTAATTAAAAATATACATAAACATGTGATCATAAGATAATAATTTCTCCATTTGCAGAGGGGAGAAAATGCAGTTCAGTAAGTAGAGAAGACCAACCTCTGACCTCTGACTTCTAACCCCAAGACAAACAAACAAAACTAACCTCCAGTGGGTAACATACTGATGTTCTCTTGTAGTTGTTCCTCCAGTTTGTCCTCGTACTGCTCCTCAGTTGCAAGGTAGGTTCTTGGCACCCAACCCTCTTCCTGCGTCATCTCGCTACGGGCGAGGCACCAGTCTCCCACCCCCTCATCAACTACCACAAGCTTGTCGCCCTCGCGCAACGACATCACTTCCTCAGACTCGGCTAGGTAGTTACCCATGGCGATGAATTTAGTCTCGGAGGTTTCTGGTGAATGAGGTTTGCATAGTTATTTTCCTCCAAGTTTATAGATATGCCTTGGATATTAGTAATTAAAAACTTGTTAATTGTTCACTCCCTTACCCAAACCAACTCAGTCTACAATTGTCTCACTGTACCACTCAAGTTCTATGCCAGTTCGGGGATTTAATGTGCCTACAAATGACAGTGACTAACCTATTGAATACCTACATAATAAAATGAATTGTATGCTGACCTAAAAATCCATGTATTAATAGCACCTTCAACAATGGGTATTTGGTTTTTTGCATGTATTTTGTGTTTTGACCAATCTAGGGCAATGGTTCCGTGAAAGAAAGAAAATCTTGATAATCTTGATAATTTACAACATATTACAAATAATCTATTTAATCGATTATTAAACACCAAAAACAATACTGTAAATTGTAACACAGGAGTCTAGGACTAAGACTAGTCAGTGTCTTGTACTGGGACGTTTACATAAAAAGTGAAGGTGCACTGGCGCGATATGCACACTCAACTGATTGCATTGTTACCTTGTGGATTTAGTGGAATGTATTTGTGTGGAATCTTACCTGTAGGTTGCGTTATTTCCACCTCCACTGTTTCTACAGTCTGAAAGAAAGAAACAAAATTAATGCATTATTTCAAAAACAAATTCAGATTTCAAATTCAACTTCAGTTTTCTCTGTTAATTTATTTTCTTTTTTCCAGTGACATCGAGACAATCCATGATTTAAAACAGTTTGGATTATTTTTGTGCGAGAGACACTGTTATTTAACGAAATTACCAAAGAAATTATAAATACAACAGCTGTCCGCTACCTTCTTGCCGATGACAACAGTTTCTATAGTTTCTGTAGTTTCTGTAAATTCCACTGGTTTGACTGAATCGGTCTCTTCTTCTGGTAGGGGAGAAATTTCCTCAGTCTGACGCGGGAAATAAGAAAGGAAAGCAAAGATGAAGACCCCTGTAATGCAGTGTTGTGGAACTTGTTTTCATGATAAAATTGAAAAATGTCCCGGACTCCATAATATTTTTGTTGAAGTTATTTTACCGAAACCTCTTTTTAAATTAATTCAAACTCAATACATAAAAATAAAACTACCCTATTCTTATTGAGAAGGCAACACTGATGTGATGAATCTACAACAAATACGAAATGAAAGAAAACTGCTAGAAATAATAAAATCCTACCACTTCTGGGGCTTCCTCCACTACAGGTTCTTGTGTGACTGTGACTAGAACTTCCGGAACTTCTTCAACTTCCTTCAGTTGTTCTTCTGGAATCTCTTCAACAACCGGCTGGACTGGTTTATCTTCTGGCACTTCTGCCAGCTTTTCCACTTCAACAACTTCCGGTTGCTCCTCTTCCGGTTGCTCCTCTTCCATTTTTTTCTCTTCTGGTTTTTCCTCTTCCGGTGCCTCTTCCTCTGGAACTTCTTCTTCTGGTTTGATCTCAAACTCTACAGGAAGGATCTCTTCGTCTTTGGTAACCTCTGTTGTCATGGTAACTGTCTTTCGAGTTGTCACCACCTCGACCTCAGTGTCAACCTCTGTTGAGTCATCTTCTGTACAATTTAAAAACAATATTTGTATTGTTATACTTTTTTTTGGGGGGGGGGGGGGGGGAGTTCAACAAAGTCACACTACACAACAAACTTCATGCAATTAAATAAAAATAAATAAAAATTTTCTCAGTTGATCATTTTTTTCTTGAAAAGTAACAAATGCTTTTTATCCAAACGCATCTTGTTGAATTATGACATACATGACATTGTAATACAAATAAATGAGTGTCTGTGCAGACAAAACAGCACCAAACAAAATCTGCCACAAATACCAAACATATGAAAGAATTACATTTTAATATCACAATCACTACATCAGTTTGGGATTATTTATCCTTTTACTAAGATCATGGACAATAAAAATGATTCACAAAATTCAAGTTCATATTGTCTTTTAAACCTTTTGAAATTTCTCAATCCAATATTCAAAAATCAACAAGAAACTAACAACTAACAAAAATCCTACAAATAGACAAAATCAAATGCAAGTAACAGGAGACAATATTAAACAAAAACAGTTTTCTATCCTACATTGAATGCTGCAGCAAGATTAGGGTTAATATAAAATAAACCATTTGCCTAACATATTTTTGCCATGCATAAAATAAAATAAAAAATACAAAAGCAAATTGAAGCTGATAATAGGCAAATCAGGAGCTTCCACCTTTCTCTGTATTGCAATATGAAGTGGTGCAGAACTTTCTGCATTTATTATAAGTGGACAACAAACTTTTAAAGGTTCACAGTTAGGATAGACATTACAGACATCAAATCTGCAAGAACATGAACAACACTTACAGTGTTAGAAACAACAATTAGGGCTAACTTTTGAGAGGGAAGGGTATTCTTTAACATTTTACATTGCAGGGTGATATAATAAAGCAATCTAAAATTCTCCATGCTTGCATGCCTAATATACAAAGTCATATCCAACCTCTGACGATCAGTTTAGCTGAGCAGGTAGCCACACCGGCTGGATTGGATGCTCGGCAGGTGATCTTCCCTGAATCCTCCGGGAAACTCTCATCCAGGATCAACTCGCAGACTTTCTCTTTAAGTGTCACTGTAAATTCAGGGGCATCCTTTAACTCAACGCCGTCTCTAAACCATGTCACTTTGGGGGTCGGGAAGCCAGATATTTCGGCGGTGAATGTTGCGGGCTCGCCGTCTTTCACCATTACCGATCCGATGGGTTTGGTGAAAGAAGGTGGCACCATCTCCTCGGGTGCATGTTTATCCACCTGGACTGCCAGTTCAATCTCCTGAAGGGGACGGATGTCCTGGACGTTCAGTCCCAAAGTGGTCATCTCTCGCGTCTCAGGCAAAGGTTTGGCATCCACAGTGACTGAGGACGTCTCAAGAGTAGTCTTCTTGGGTCTTGCAACCTCTACTTCAATGCCAGCGAGTTCAGGTTTAGGAGGCTGTCGCTCAAGTTCAATGTGAGTTTTCTCTTGGACTGGCTCCTCAGGTCCTTTCTTAATCTCTGTTACGTCAAATTTAGATTTTAAAATGCTTGATCTAACAAAACTAACTAAATTAATATCTTAAACAAAGACATTGCCTGGAGCAAACACTTAACCTGCGAATTGAGCTTTCCACCCATGTATTTGCAGCCACCTAATTTGTCAATGATTTTGTTCTTAGCCAAATACTAAAATGTCAAAAATGTTAAAAGGGAAATAAAAAGAAATATGTAAGAATAAGATAATTTTGAAAGAGACTCACCTTCAACAAAGAGCATTGCAGTGCATGTCTCCTCCCCGGCCGTGTTGATAGCTTTGCACATGTACTCTCCCTCATCTTCAGGGATGACCTCCGGTAAGGTCAAAGTGCAGACTCCATCATCAGTAGAGATCACCTCATACTCCGGTTCGTCTTTGATCTCGGAACCATCAACATACCACTTGATGACCGGCTTCGGCTTGGCGAAGACAACGGCAGTGAAGCGAGCCATGTCGCCATCGGCGACAGTCAAGGTCTCCATGGTCTTGGTGAAGTGGGGAGGGATGACTTCCGCGACCTCCTCCTTTGGAAGCTCCTGGTATTCCGCCTCTAGGAGAATCTCTTTTGGTTTCATCTCTGGGATGATTTCCTGAGGAAGGATGTCGGTTTCTTCTTCCTTCGGAAGTGGTTTCTCTTCAGGCTTGAATGGAATGGTGGCTGGAAGAACTTCGATTGGTTTCTCCTCATCAACCTTCTCCTTTGGAGATGGAGGAGCTTCTGTGAGAAGTTGAGAACAAAAGATTATTTCTGGATCAAAATGATTTGGAATATTCTTGCAATGTCCAATGCTTCTTGGCACATATAGCTGTGGTGCAAAAGTTTAGTTTTACTCCGCATTTTTTGCATGTGAAAGTAATGGCAATGGTTTTGTGCATGATGATATTTAGAGTAAAGAATAATAAATGCAATGTTATCAAAGTTTCACAAAATATATATTTAACTTGCTGGCTGTCAATATTATTCTATCCTGTGCATTGAAATATGGAAGATAATTTTTGTTAGATTCATAAAGGAAGAAATTCTATATAATTCTGTGCATTATTCAGCATGAAACTAGCAGATGAATGCTCTACAAGCACGTATCTGAAAGAGAGTTTTTTTTGTTAGATAAGTTGTAAATGAAGAACAAGTTAATGTACCTAGAGAAAATACAAGATAAAGATGGTGATGAATAGTACATGATAGTGTATGCTCAACGTTGCAACCCTGAACATATTGACAGGTAACCAAAGCACACAGCTCTTGTTAACAAGGAATGTTAGATTGACAAAAGCTAGACAAATGCATTTGTTGGAAACCAATTACTAATAAGACTTTTATCAGCAGCTACAATGTACACGACCCCCAAACCAAATGCTGAAACCAATCATGGAATTATGTTAAAAGCTGTGAACGTGAATAAATGACAGAGAGGACAAGCAGAAAGCAATGAATGACAACATATCTGATGACAGAATATTCTTAATCTTTGAGGATTGTTAAACTAAACCACAAAGGACTGGGTTCAATGTCATTATCATTCACATACATGTAGTATTAAACCAATTACAAGATTGCTGACGTTTACTGATTATTGCCAACCAATTTAGCGCCTGAATAAACCTCAAATTTCACGCACATCAGGTCTTAACGATCTAGACGAAACGACAAAATGAACATCAGCATTTCCAATAGAAAAGGGTTAGTTGAGAGAGAAATGTTAACAAAATAGAAAAAGATATGAATATTATACAATCAATCCAGGTACTAATTTTTATCTTTTAGACTCATTTCGTGGTTTGGCTCTTTACAACTTCATCCTTGGTGTGTTTGAAAATGATAGATATGACAATTTAGTATGATTTAATAATTAAATGAACTTTTGACTTAAAAACCTTGCTTTGTGTACAATTTTCTCTAATCCCCTTGAGTGTGTGGACATTCACATTCAAATTGATGGCTTCAGCACTGTTACCACGGTAGCTTAAGATAATCAGATTTTATTAAAAGGAAATTCAGATTTGATGGAAAATACGCATATATTTGTTTTTATTTATTTTTGCTGTAATGAAGAATTGGTTAATTGGGTGCAGACAAGCAATGAAGCCATGGATGAATTAAAATGGATGCCATGAAATATCATATAGCAATCAATTACATGTTAGATGCTACGTGCTGTTAGGAAACTACTAAAACACATCACATCAAACCTTCACTGGTGACATGCACTAGGCCTGGTTCAGTGATGTTATCCTGTGGCTCAGTCATGATATGCATGGTCTCTATGTTCTCCACAAGGAAGGCGTCATCTGCGGCTCGAGCAATGCACAAGTCGGGCTCGACAGTCACAGGGGCAAAGACATCTTCCCCAACTATCTGCTTGGGAGGGTTACTAAAGGTCCCCCAAGCAGCCTGTTCCAAGACATCAGGTAGCAAGTCCTTCTGAATATTGAGCTCTTGTTTTTGTTTTTCTTCCATGGTGTTTTTGTCTTCAAGCGAGACGCCAATGTCAGAGACCACTTTAAGAGATTCAGGAAGTTGGGAATTGAGAGAATCATTTTGAGGCTCGGTGCTAACAAGACAAACTGAAGTGGAAGCAGTCTCTTCATACTGGGCAAAAACCTTTTGGGGTTCACCCCCTTCCAGTACAAATGAGGCATGCCAATTTGGCTTGTCTATATCAATGTTACTCGCATCAACTGGAGGCATCTCTAGAGTTGGTGCTTGTTCATGATGGATTTGGTCAGCTTCTACGTTCGAGTATAAATCTGACAATACTAAAGAAGAATCAACTGCTTCGCTGGGTTCTCCTTTGCTGGTCTTGTGCGGCATATAATCTGGGCTTTGTAAATTGTTTGTTTTCTGTTTTCTAGGCCTATATATTCTCCTGGAGTCCTTGTCGGATGAATCGCTTCTCCCAGATGTCCCTGTCTCCGACTCCTCGTCTCCAAACACCTCTACATACAGAAGTGCTGTACAGGATGCTATTCCTTCAGAATTACTGGTCACCACTTTGAATTCGCCTTCATCCATAGCTTTCACCTCGTGGATAACCAACTCGGTGTAGCAGTCTTCAAAACTCAAGGTGTTAATTTCATACACGTCGTCATCTTCAGCAATTTCCTTGCCGTCCTTAAACCACACAAAGGTCGGGCTGGGTTCCCCTTTCGCATAGCACTGAAACATTGCTGCATCTCCCTCTAGAACTGTGATATCTCTAAGCACTTTGGTGAAGATGGGAGCACCGAGTGGCAACTTTTTTGACAAACTAGGAACATCTTCCATCATTGGAGAAAGAAATGATGGGAGACGATCTCCTGCTTCAGTAAGAGCCCCTCGATCAGGTGAATCACTCACAACAGGCAGATCAGGTTGTTTGAAAACACTCTCAGATTTTTCTTTTTTGATTTGTGATTCCTGTGCTTGTTCTTTCTGTGGTAAATCCTCTGGCAGGTCCTCATGCTTTTGGCCATACTTTGTCATCACTTCATGTTTATACAGAGCTTCTTTATGAGAGCCTGTTGTTTTCAAGTCTGGTTTTTGCTCAGTTTTGTCACCAACTATTACAACCACCGGGCCATCTGGTGTTTCACCAACACTAATTTCAACTTCATGTCCAGGATCCAATGATTCATCATTACTTTCATCACTTGCTGGGAAAAGAGTGATCGGTTTGAATTTGCTTCCTGGTTGAGAGAGCAAAATTTGTCTGTGCTTCTCTGGAGATGAGACCGATTGTAAAGCTTCCTGGGGTGCACATTCCAAGTACACCTCAACAACCCTCGGACTGTGAGACTCTGCACTGACATTCAGAGTTAAGCGACTGGACATATGTTTATCTTCGCGCGATGATGTAGGAACCTTGAGTTTGATGTTGAGGGGTATGTAGTTCTCTTCAGCTACTGGAGTAGATTGGCTTGGAACTTTTGTGTCAGGCTTTTCTTCAGTATCCTCAGAGGAGGAACAACTTGTTAATGTTTCCTTTTCTGTTTTCAAGCGAAGGACAACTTTGTTAGATTCTACTGATTTGGTGACTGGTATATTTGTCAGAACTTCTTTCACTAAGACCTTTTTGAAAGTCTGCCGGAACATGGATGTTTCATAGACAGTGACAGGCTTGTTGTCATCTGGCTGTAAGGAGCTGTCCACCAAAATCTCTCTGACAGTGACTGTTTCGCTCTCGGAGGAGGAAGATGCAGACCATTTAGTAGCTGGTAGAGTTTGAACAATAGGGTCAATTTCAAGATACAGCTGGTAAGACTCAGGCCTTTCAAGCTCTGTTTTCATATCCAACTGGGATCTTTGAATTAAATCAGGCTTAGAAGTGTCATCATTTTCTTCGTCAGTTTTCTCATCATCACTGTCATACTCTGCCGAAGAAGAGTTTGTCGAGGAACTCTCCGACGAGGTTGTTTCAGTTGGTATAAGCTCACCAGAGAGAGTAACAGGACCAACCTTAAGATATTCTTCAACAACAAATGGTTCTTTTTCAGCATCAGATGAAGACTCATTTGGCGATGACGTATCTCTAGTCAACTCTAGTGTGACAACTGGTCTATTGTGGTCCTCTCCATCAGGAGAGGACCTCTCTTCAATATCTGTTATGTGGATCTCAGTTTGTTGTTCCGGTACACGAGGAGCGGCCCACTCCAGGAATGTCTGTGTGACTCGTGGTATATCTTCATCAACCTCATCTGAATTCAAATCTTTCTTCTCTTTGGCATCTGACAGGCTTTGCTCACTTTCGTCATCAGACATGTTCTCGGAATCACTGGAGGTAGTGGGACTGGATATTGATGGAGACTCACTATCCCCATCTTTACCATATACATTTTCAAAATCTTCATCTTCAGATGACATGTCAGGGCTATAAGGTGGTGATTTATCATGTTGTTTCCGTGTATCTTCAGTATCCGACTTATTGTTTGATTCAGGCTCTTTTAACTCAGGTAGCCTAGGCCCACTGGCCTCAAGATAAACTTTAGTAACAAACGGAACTGGCTCTCCACCAGAAAGCTGCCTGTTTTCATTGACAGAGTCCTCATCTGATAAAGTCTTCGAATTATTTGAAGACCTGCCAATTTCATCGGCTTTACTATCCTCATGGTCCGAGGATGACTTGGAACTTGAATAATCAGAATGCTTTTCTGGTGCCTCATCAAAAAAGAATTCTCTGACAACTGGTTGTGGTTCAAGCTGAGACGGTTGAGTTTCCTCATCATTTCTATTGTAGGCGTCAAAGTCCTCACCAGATGCAGTACTTGAAGGCTTGCCATTTGTATCATCATCATGACCGGAAGAAGACCTTGAACTTCTTTTGTCAGAGTGTCCTTCTAATGCCTCTTTTTCAATCTCATCAGTTTTTATGAGATCAGGAAGAGCATGACCCTCTTTAGCAGCTTCATCTTCAGAGTCCTCACAAGATGTGGTTTGAGAGGAAACTAAAGACTTAGCAGATTTTGAATCGCCTTCACTATCAGAGGATGACCTAGAAGCTGCTTTATCAGAATGGCTTTCCTCTAGAGGCTTTTCATCCTTTTCTTCAACATCAGAGCTTTTTTCACAAAGAGACTTGGAAGAATCTGACTTTGCAGAAGAATCTGACTTTGCATCAGCATCTTCTTCACCATCATGATCTAAGAATGACTTAAATGCATGCTTATCATCTGGTTCAAGATTAATATCTTTGTCTGAATCTTCAGCGTCCTTATCTAGTGATGACCTGGAAGAAACTGATTTTGAATCGGTATCTTCTTCATCTTCATGTTCAGATGATGACCGTGAACTTGATTTAGAAGAATGGCTTTTAGCTTCAGGCTCACTTGCAAGCTTTTTACTTACAGTGGAATCTGGTATAAGATGTTGCTTTCCCTCTTTACTATCACCAGAGTCCTTGAAAGAATCAGGGAAAACTGATTTTGCATCAGCATCCACTTTTGCATCAGCATCCACTTTATCCTCCTTATCTGAGGATGACCGGGAACTTGATTTATCAGAATGGCTTCCATCTGAAGGCTTGTCTGAGAGTTTGTCACTTCTAGTGGAATATGAATCCAAGTGTTGTTTTCCTCCCTCGATGTCATCCTTTGAATCCTCTCCTGAAGAAGACTTAGAAGAATCTGAATTTGCACCAGCATCCTCCTCACCTTCATGGCCGGATGATGACCTAGAACTTGATTTATCAGAATGACTTTCATCTGAAGGCTCATCGGCTAGCTGACCTCCTCCTGTAGAATTCGGTTCCAGATTTAGATTTTCCTCTGAAACTCCCCCATCAGAGTCCTCCCCAAAAGAAGACTTTGACGAGGGTGTCTTTACCTCAACATCCTCTTCACTTTCATGATCAGATGAGGACAGAGATATGGACTTACTAGAATGGCTTTCTCCTGAACCATCATCAACCACCTGTGGACCTCCTATGAATTTTGGTTCGAGGTAAGAATCCTTGTTTTGATCCCTAATTCCACTATCAGAATACTCATCTGGAGCCAATTTGTTATTCGTTTTATCATCATGATCAGAGGGCGAGCTGGAACTAGACCCAATAATTTGCTTCTCAACAGCCTCATGAACACACTCTTCACTCGGAATGGGATCTAGTTCAATATAGGCATCAGAAATAGCATCTGATTCCGGCTGCGATCTCTCTGATGCCCCTTTGCTTGGGGCAACCTCTGATTCAGTGACCTTTTGTTTCTCTGGCTCTGCAACCTCTTCCGAGGGCTCATCTTTACTGTCATCTTTGGGCAATGCATCACTTTCAGAGTGCTTTGGCGGTTTCCATTCTTCTAACTCGTCATAGCCAAAGTGCTTCTTCAAAGGAGATGATACCCGTTTTGGTTTCACCTCATCTTCTGGAATAGGTAACATTAATGCAAAGAAAAAGACAAAACAAAAAGCATGCAATAAACACTAACATACACAAATATTCAACAATAACATAAAATACATGCAAATAATCATCATTCTTTCAATAACAATTCATGCTTCCCGCAAAAAAATGAATTATATTTGTCATAAAAACTATGCAAGAATCCACATGAAGTTAAATCATTAGTTTTCTTGAAAAAAAACCAAACAAACAAACCCATACAAATCATTATAACAAATGTTACGTTATGTTAAAAATAACTGCGTCACTTGTGAAAAATGTTTGCCAAACTCAACAATTATTTTTCTGATACATGGACATTTCTTTGCTGCCGCAATTTTTTATTTTTTGGCTCAAGCCTTTTATTTGTTTTTTCAATTAGTAAAAAAAGTGCGAGCACAAAAATCAATTGTGCATAGGAAAACAGATACAACCAATACAACTAAACATAATCATTTTTCTAGGACTATTCTACTCTCTTGTGTTACTTATGAATAATATGAGTTAGAGATGATATTTATTTGTGGCTAAATCTAAGATCTCTCATTGCCAACTCAACCGTTTTATTTATTCAGTATTTCCAACTAAATACAGGGTAACTTGCACTTTACTCCAAACATTTGTGAGTTCATGGTTAAACTTTGGAAAGAATGTCTTTCACATTTCATTTGGACATTTTAGAATGTTAAACTTGCAACAAAATCTTCAGAAAGAATATTATGTCTTTCACATTACATGTGGGCATTTAAGAAATTCCACATATTCAAATTCAGTATTTGTCAGCAAGGACTTGTTTTAAAAACAGGTAAAATGTTGCCAAAAATTAATAAAACCCTCTCCAAAAATAATCACGGGAGTTGGTAAGGAGTGCACTATGATCTAACGTGCGATGTGAAGATTAATCAAACGAAAGAAAAAATTAGTGTGATTAAGCAAACCTTGGACAATCAGTTTTGCCGATGCACTGTCCAACCCCAACATGCTCTTTGCTACACATGTATAGATCCCTTCATCCGCCTTGGTCACGTCAGTTATGATCAGCGAATAGTTACATTCCCGACTGGCCACATTGTTCATCCTCGGGTCTGTTATCTTCACTTCATCCTTGTACCATTTGACAATGGGAGTTGGTTTCCCAGTGACGATGGCATCAAAACAGGCAATGCCACCCACCACTGTTGTACAGTCTTGTGGTGGTTTGGCTATATCAGGCTCTTGGAATTCCTCTACTGTGTACATAATTATTTCAGGGATACTAGCTTCCTCAGTGAGAGCTTCTTGTACAAGTTCTTCGCTCGAGACAACCGGTTCTTCTGACTTCTCCACTTTGACAACAACCCGCCCCTCTTCAACCGCTGCAACTGCCAAGAAAGAAGCATCCTGCTGATATTCATCACTGTCGTCCTCATAGAAGTCAGAGCTTTCGTATTCCGAGGATGAGACGATATCCAAAGAGGAGGTGATGCGTTCCTGCCAAGAACCACCAGGTGTAGTAACAGTGATCACTGGTATTGAATCAACATCCTGGACAATATCAATATTTGTGGGGCGTAATAGATCTTTAAGTCTTAGGCTACGACTATCTCCATCATCAGTTTCTAGCTTGTTGGAACAACTTTCACTTGCTGAGGAGTGGCCTTTTTTAACATCTTCCTCAGAACCAGACTCCTCCCTTTCAGAGGAAGTACAGCTATTTGACTTGTTGCCAAGATTTTTTACCGAGTGATTTCCAGATGCCCTATCATCAGCTTTCTCTTGAGCTACTTCTTCAGAATTAGACCTACTTGTACCTGAATCAGATTCATCTTTTGATTTAGATTCATCTTTTGATTTGGATCCAACTTTGCCACCATAATCCAATCCTTCATCAGCAACCTTGAAGGAATGGGCCGATTGCTCATCTGATGATTCACTTCCAGAGGATTCATCATCTGAGCTGGATAATGTGTCAGCGCTAACTACACATAGCTTCCTTAGTGACAGAGAGATAGTTGAATCTACTTCTTCTGTGGTTGGTATGCAATCTTCCTTATTGTCTTCAGTGACAGTATTGCCCGGTGCAGCATCTGTGAGATCTAAGAATTCATCCACAGAATACCGAGATGCCAGTGACCGGAGTGAATCTCTTAGACTCGACTTTTGGGTGGGTGGGGGTGTTTGGGAAGGTGCGTATGTGAGTGGTGAGGGCTGTGAACGTGCAGGTGGGGAGTAAAATTCACCTGTTTTGTCTTCGGCATACATCGACGACAGGGCTTTCAGGGATTTGGTCTTTCTAACTGGTGCGTTCACTTCGGGCTCGTCAAAATCAAATTGGTATTTGACCTCCGGCTCGTCAGTTTTAGAATCAACCTGATTTTCGTGAGAGCTTGATTTGTAGCTTTGGCTATCAGTTTTTGATCCACTCAACTTTTCTTCTTCACTTTCCTCTTTTTCCTTTGGTTGGGATCTTAAATTTTCCCCTGTTTCTGGAAACACTGTATCCAACTCAGGGGGTGTAATTAACACAGCAACTTCTATTCCTGGCAAAGCATCTTGAGGACCGTTAATCTTTTGATCAGGGGAGCCTGTTATTTCAGCAGATGGTGAAACATCGTTCAATTTTCTTTTGTTCACGTCTGCCTTTTCTGTTGAGTCAAAGTGGGTTAGAGTGAAGTGGGTTAGAGTGGAGGGTGTTAGTACCGTTAGTGCAACAACAAATCAAACGGGATGAGTTAGCTCATGTCCATGTCTTTACTTTACCAGTTCACGCCAGGTATATTTCCAACTTAATACCGCGAACACTGGCGGGATTATTTTTCAAGGGGAAAAATGTGTTTTTTATTCAGTAAAATATTCCTGTTTTGATAATGCAACTACCACAAGATACCAACACTGGGTCATTTTTTTCTCTCTGCAGTCAGGGTGTGATATCATGTCATCCTCTACCTGCCATAAAATCTGACGCATATGTATACGTCAGAAGAGGAACTACACACAGGGCCGGGACAATTGCATGCGGTAAAACCTATACATGTATACAATTACAGCAAAAAAAACAACCTTTCAAGAATTAGGAGACTATGTGTAAACATGTCGATTGCAACAATCAAGAAAACTTCTGTTGCGTGCACAGAAATCCTCCGCTGAATCAAACTGCTATGCCTGACGAGTTCACACATCATTCGTGGATAATTTTTTTTTCGGCCTTGCTCGCAGACGTGTTTATTCGTCATGCGTTTTTAATTTCAGAAAGTGTTTACGTGTATACACGTCCTCCGGCGTGAACTGGTAATGGTATCATAATTATTATTAGAAACATTCAAAGGAAAATCATTATGTAAATGACCTTTAAGCATGTCCGGCTGAAATCCATCAGAGTGAATACCTAAGTGTTCATGAATTAGTACTGCAGTTATGTTACACCTTATTCCTGTTATTTAACACCTCAAAATCACCAAAAGGGTATACCTTGTAAAATAATCTACTTTTCCCCATTACCATGTTTACAATTAGACTGTTAAAATTCTGTTTAAAATACCAAATTGTATCATTTAATTATCTCTTTCCAACTCTCGCATCTTGACAACTTCAATTCTTTTAAATCACAATAAACAATCGTACCAAAAGCCAGATTAACTATGATCAAGTCCGAACAAAAACACTATATCTACCCATAGTTCGACTAACTCTGATAGAACTCACACTTGTCAACGTTGGTCATGCTGGTTATCAATAGCAAAATTTTCATGGCATAGTGCAGCGGGGACTAACTATCAACCAAAAATGGCAGACAGCAAAACTTTGCCATGCAAGAAGAAATTTTGTACGATGTATCACTGCCACAAAGGTTTGACTAGAGTTGCGCACGCGATAGGTACGTCACAAACCAATTACTAGTTTACAAGTGGTACTTGATCGAACGTGCTCAGTATCAATCAACCTGTGAATCAAATAGCACTGCTGCAGCTCATAACAATCAGACTCTTCATCAAACCGACTAACTTACCTGACACATGAAGGGTGGCCATGCAGGTAGACACGCCTGCCTGATTGGCTGCCTTGCAGGTGTAGTCACCATAGTCCTCTGGAATAACTTCTTGTATTTCCAAAATGCAAGTATCATCCTTGAAAGTGATTGCAATCTCAGGAGACGGCTGCCAATTGGAAAAGAACCACAGAATTGAAATCCTAGCTATTTAAGGACGCTATTTAAAATGGTCCAGCACAACACCCTATCTGCCAATGTTGATCCAGAGTAATCAAAGTGATCCAGATTTCTGATCTGGATCAAGATCAATCTGGAATTATCCTTGACCCATAAGCTTTCTAGCCACCAAGTTTCGTTGAAATCCCTCCAGTAGTTTTTCCGTAATCCCACTAACAAACAAGCAACCAAACAAACAGACAGACAGACAGACAGACAGAGACAGACAAACACCGGTAAAAACATAACCTTCTTGAATGAGGTAATAAAATGTGTGTGCACTCAATATGTGTCCTGAGTGGTCACTAAGCTTCATCTGCATATTGATGAAAATATTTGAATAAAATGTTTAAGAGCAATAATTAAAAAACAAAACAATGAAATTAACCCACCTCAAGCAGCTCTTGTCCATGGTACCACGTGATCTCAATGGGTCGCGTTCCCACCACGTGGGCTTCAAACACAGCCTTGTATCCCTCAGTGACCTCCAGGCTCGTGATTGGCTCGACAAACTCTGGCGGCTGGAAGGTTATCTCAATCTCGATGGGCTTCTCCTCGACGGGCTTGATGACTTCCAGAGTCTCCTCTGCGACTTGCTCAACCTTCTCCTTCTGTATCTCCACTACGGTTGTGATTTGATCTGTGTATGGTGGGAGTTACAAAAGGGTATCATCAGGGACTATTCACTGCAGGGATGAAGCTGAGGTCATCACTCTAGTCCCTGCCAGTCCATTACAAATCCTCTAGTACCGAACAAACTCACAAACTAATGAAATGAGCTTTAGTAAAGGCATTCATTTGTTAAAAGGTATTTCAATACTGCCCATCTGCTGTTACTCGTGACTGGACTTGTGATAGACTCAGCTACATCCCGATTCATACAGTTTTTGTATTAGCTTGCAATAAGATACACACTAATAGTAATTTTCAGAAAGAAAAAACACATGAGAAACATTAAAAAGCAACATTAAAAACAGAATGCAAACTGACCCATTTCTCATTTAACAATGAACACATGTGGGTAAATCTCACAACTCCACACTTTAAATACATGTCATTAACTTTCTAGAAAACATGCAAACAACGCAGTCAAACACATTTGCTAAAATGCTTAAATCACACCTAGTCGACAACAAAACGTTACAAACCAATTGATCATTAAGTAGGTTAAGTCACCTAGTATAGTTTACAATATCTGAACCAAATCATGCAAATATTAAATTAAATAGGTTTACAAACATTTCACACAATGTATAAAACTCAACCACTTTTATTAACACATGAAGACATTTACTGCAAGGTGAGAGAGGTCTATAATAAACAAAGAAGAGCATTAAATAACAATACTGACTTCAAACAGACTTGACCAAATGGATTACAAGTTGTTAGTCAAAAAGGAGACTTATCACGTAATAAAATTTCCATGCTTTTTCTTCATGCATACGGAGATTTCAAATACTATACCAGTGGTAATTGAAAGCACAGCTTCAGTTGTTGCACGTCCAAGTGGATTAACTGCTTCACACATGAAAGTACCTATTTCCTCTTCGGTCACTTCAGTTATAAACAGTTCACTGACACCGTCA
Organism: Crossaster papposus; assembly: GCA_037893245.1. NCBI lineage: Eukaryota > Metazoa > Echinodermata > Asteroidea > Velatida > Solasteridae > Crossaster > Crossaster papposus. Next base: position 762,831 of record JBAIAA010000220.1, on the reverse strand, counting down.
TTGTAGTTGATGACAATATACCTGTCCCCACGGAGAGTCTCACCATTGTGATACCACTGAATGGTGGGAGCAGGAACACCCGTAACCTGGCATTCAAAGCGGGCCTCTTCACTCAGAGTGGTCCTGACAGTGGTTATCTCTCGGATGAACACGGGGCCTTCCCTGTACATCTCAGTTGTAACTTCCTTTATAATTTCACGACTCAATCTGTCGGCAGTTATCTCGGTTGCGACTTCCCTCATAATCTCGTGACTGAGTTTGTCAGCAGTAGTATGGGCTGCAAGGTTTTCAACCACAAATTCAAATTCGGTTGGTTCTTCCACTTTGCTGTCTACTTCTGTGCGGACAGTTGTTGTCACACTGCGTTTTATCTCGACTTTCTCAATCTCCTCTGTGGGTTTCTCTACAATAAACTCAAATTCCCGAGGAATTTGTTCAATGCCTCTTTCAACCACTGTAACTTCGGTGGGCCCAACTTCTTCAGGTTTGTCAATTACAAACTCTATTTCACCAAGTTCCTGAGGGATGTCCTGTTTAATTTCTGTTAGTACAATTTTGGTTTTGCGTGGCCTTAAGGACACTTCTACTTCAGAAGTTTGCTCAGGTTTATCCACCACAAACTGGACCTCTTGAAATTCCTCTGGGTAATCTCTTTCTACAATCGTTGTAGAAACTTCTGTTCTGGGCTTCATGGAAATCTCAACCTTTGATGTTTCTTCTGGTTTTTCAACAACAAGCTGCACTTCCTGTAGCTCTTTTGGAAAATCTCTTTCCACTTCCACCATGGAAACTTTCTTTCTTTGTTTCATTGAGATCTCAACTACAGTTGTTTCTTCTGGTTTGTCGACTTTGAAGGGAACCTCCTGTTGTTGCTGCTGCTCTTTCACAATCTCAGTAGTAACAATTTCAGCCTCCTTTGGCTGCTTCACCACTTCGACTACTTCAGTTTCCTCTGGCTTGTCTACGACAAACTGGACTTCTTGGAACTCCAGAGGAAATCCCATCTCCACCTCAGTTTCAGACACCTCCCTTGATGGTTTTATTGAAATTTCTACTTTGGTAGTCTCCGTCTCCAGTGGTTTTGTAACAGTGACATGAACCTCTTCTGGGCCTGCCTGCAAAGTTTCTACTTCAGTTTGATCCACAGTCTCAAGGGGAGCTTGAGGGGTAAATGACAAAACACTAATTCAATTCAACACTGAAAAAGCTGTAAAACACGTACTATCATTTTATTATAATGAATAAATAACATTATTATTGCAACATAAATCCCAAGTAAATCCACACAAACAGAAATAAAGAAAGCACTTACCTTCAACAATGAGCTCAGCAATTGACGAAACAACACCCAAGATATTGGTTGCTCTGCATTCAAATTCAGTGTCATCTTCCTCTGCCACTTCAGCAATAAGGAGGGTACTTTTTCCCACCTTTACATCTGTTGTGATTGTGTAACGTTCACTGGGAGTAACTTCTACACCATCTCTAAACCACTGAACTGTTGGTTGCGGGTAGCCTTCGACTTCACAAACTAACTCAGCTGGCTGGCCAAGGTGAACTTCAATATCAACCAGCTCCTGTACAATTTCAGGTGCCATTTCAAGCTCTGTGCGCTCTCTCCTCTCAGGCTGAATCTCAGCATGGGAAGTGATATCTGGCTTATCAGCAAACTTTACAGTCACCTGTGCATCTTCTGAGATGGGTAAGACAGTTGTAACAGAGACATCTTCCTGATCAAATTCAGAAGGTCTAACACTGACAGTCACCTCTTCTTGGACTGGGATTGAGAGAGGCATGGTCTGGACCTTTTCTGCTTCATGACCCACGTCCTTGGCAGTAACAACTTCTGTATGGCCCTCCCAAGACAAAAGAGCACGTTTTGAAACACTCTCAACCGCGTCAGAAGTAACAGTTGTTGTCTGGTCTGGCTGTACAGGAGTCATATCTTCTGTGTCATGCCATGGAACTTCGTTTTTCTTTTGTGGTGCAGAGACAGCATCAGAGAGGACTTCCGTGGCAGTCTGAGAAACATCTGACAGGGCTACACTGTCTGGTTTGTCCCATGAGGAGACTGTTGTCTGACCAGGTGCAATAACAACCTCAACTGGCATTACTGCAGCTTCACCTGCTTCTTCTTCTGTGGGTTTTACTTTGTCTGAAACCTCCCATGTTACTTCCTCGTGTTTTCTTGAAGTCTCCGTAAGAAGCACTGCCAGTTCTTCAACAGCCTCTTTCTTACCCACAGTCACACTTACATCTTCCACTTGTTCCCATTCTGAGGGGAACGTTTTCTCAGAGGCAATAACAGCCTCAACATAAACAAGTGAAACTTCTTCTGTTTCTTCTGGGGATGGTTTGACATCTTGTGCCATTTCCCAAGTCGTCATTTCTGTTTTCCTTGATGTCTCTGCAACCAAAGTTGCAAGTTCTTCTGCAATTTCTTTCTTTAGGGTAGGTACTACATCTTCCTGTGTTTCTTCCCATTCTGCAGGAAGCTTCTTCTCAAGAGTAGAAACCGCTTCTGATGGAACTACGGTAACTTCCATAGCCATCTCCTCTTTAGTGACAAATTGCTCTGGCTTGTCCCATTCTGTCATCTCTTTAGTTTCAGGAGCAATCACTGCCTCAACTGGAACAGTTGTAACTTGGTCAGGTTGATCATCTACAGGTTTAATCTTTTCAGGTGCCTCCCAAGTGATTTGTTCTTGCTTTCTGGATGTCTCTGCAACCAAAGTTGCAAGTTCTTCAACAATTTCTTCCTTTTTGGTAGGTACCACAACTTCCTGTGTTTCTTCCCATTCTGCAGGAAGCTTCTTCTCAAGAGTAGAAACCGCTTCTGATGGAACTATTGTAACTTCCATAGCCCTCTCATCTTCAGTAACCAATTGCTCTGGCTTGTCCCATTCTGTGATCTCTTTGGTTTCAGGAGCAATCACTGCCTCAACTGGAATTGTTGTAAGTTGGTCAGGTTGATCACCTGAAGGTTTAACATTTTCAGGTGCCTCCCAAGTGATTTGTTCTTGTTTTCTGGATGTCTCTGCAACCAAAGTTGCAAGTTCTTCAACAATTTCTTTCTTTAGGGTAGGTACCACAACGTCCTGCGTTTCTTCCCACTCTGCAGGAAGCTTCTTCTCAGGAGCAGAAACAGCTTCTGAAGGAACTACGGTAACTTCCATAGCCATCTCCTCTTTTGTGACAAATTGCTCTGGCTTGTCCCATTCTGTCATCTCTTTAGTTTCAGGAGCAATCACTGCCTCAACTGGAACTGTTGTAACTTGGTCAGGTTGATCATCTGAAGGTTTAATCTTTTCAGGTGCCTCCCAAGTGATTTGTTCTTGTTTTCTGGATGTCTCTGCAACCAAAGTTGCAAGTTCTTCAACAATTTCTTTCTTTTTGGTAGGTACCACAACTTCTTGTGTTTCTTCCCATTCTGCAGGAAGCTTCTTCTCAAGAGTAGAAACCGCTTCTGATGGAACTATTGTAACTTCCATAGCCCTCTCATCTTCAGTAACCAATTGCTCTGGCTTGTCCCATTCTGTGATCTCTTTCGTTTCAGGAGCAATCACTGCCTCAACTGGAATTGTTGTAAGTTGGTCAGGTTGATCACCTGAAGGTTTAACATTTTCAGGTGCCTCCCAAGTGATTTGTTCTTGTTTTCTGGATGTCTCTGCAACCAAAGTTGCAAGTTCTTCAACAATTTCTTCCTTTTTGGTAGGTACCACAACTTCCTGTGTTTCTTCCCATTCTGCAGGAAGCTTCTTCTCAGGAGCAGAAACAGCTTCTGATGGAACTACGGTAACTTCCATAGCCATCTCCTCTTTTGTGACAAATTGCTCTGGCTTGTCCCATTCTGTCATCTCTTTCGTTTCAGGAGCAACCACTGCCTCAACTGGAACTGTTGTAACTTGTTCAGGTTGATCATCTGAAGGTTTAATCTTTTCAGGTGCCTCCCAGGTGATTTGTTCTTGTTTTCTGGATGTCTCTGCAACCAAAGTTGCAAGTTCTTCAACAATTTCTTCCTTTTTGGTAGGTACCACAACTTCTTGTGTTTCTTCCCATTCTGCAGGAAGCTTCTTCTCAAGAGTAGAAACCGCTTCCGATGGAACTATTGTAACTTCCATAGCCCTCTCATCTTCAGTAACCAATTGCTCTGGCTTGTCCCATTCTGTGATCTCTTTCGTTTCAGGAGCAATCACTGCCTCAACTGGAATTGTTGTAAGTTGGTCAGGTTGATCACCTGAAGGTTTAACATTTTCAGGTGCCTCCCAAGTGATTTGTTCTTGTTTTCTGGATGTCTCTGCAACCAAAGTTGCAAGTTCTTCAACAATTTCTTCCTTTTTGGTAGGTACCACAACTTCCTGTGTTTCTTCCCATTCTGCAGGAAGCTTCTTCTCAGGAGCAGAAACAGCTTCTGATGGAACTACGGTAACTTCCATAGCCATCTCCTCTTTTGTGACAAATTGCTCTGGCTTGTCCCATTCTGTCATCTCTTTCGTTTCAGGAGCAACCACTGCCTCAACTGGAACTGTTGTAACTTGTTCAGGTTGATCATCTGAAGGTTTAACCTTTTCAGGTGCCTCCCAAGTGATTTGTTCTTGTTTTCTGGATGTCTCTGCAACCAAAGTTGCAAGTTCTTCAACAATTTCTTCCTTTTTGGTAGGTACCACAACTTCTTGTGTTTCTTCCCATTCTGCAGGAAGCCTCTTCTCAGGAGCAGAAACAGCTTCTGATAAAACTACAGTAACTTCCATAGCCCTCTCATCTTTGGTAACAAATTGCTCTGGCTTGTCCCATTCTGTGATCTCTTTAGTTTCAGGAGCAATCACTGCCTCAACTGAAACTGTTGTAACTTGTTCAGGTTGATCATCTGAAGGTTTTACCTTTTCAGGTGCCTCCCAAATTATTTGCTCATGCTTTCTGGATGTCTCTGCAACCAAAGTTGCAAGTTCTTCAACAATTTCTTCCTGATCGGCAGGTACAACAACTTCTTGTGTTTCTTGCCACTCTGCAGGACGTTTCTTCCCAGGGGCAGAAACAGCTTCAGAAGTAACAATAGTTACCTCAGTTGTTTCATCACTTGCTTCCAATTGGTCAGGCTTGTCCCAAATAGTTACCATTTTTCTTTCTGGTGCAATGACAGCTTCGACCTCAACCAAAGAAACTTCATCGGTGTCATGTGGTTGGACCAACTCTGCTCCCTCCCATGTTATTTGCTCTTTTGTCCCAGATGTTTCAGACAGCAAAGATGCCAGTTCCTGGGCAACTTCTTCTTTGTCAACTGGCTTGGTATCCACCGTACTCTCCCATTCAGCCGGAAGCTTCTTCTCAGGAGCTTCAACGGCCTCTGACATGACAAGTGTAGCCTCATCTACCTCGGTAGGAGAAATGTCACCAGCCCCTTCCCACTTGGTTTGCTCCAGTTTTCCTGGTGCGGATAGTGATGTTTCTGTTACCACACCAGCAGTGACAGCTGCGTCTTTCATTTTAACGTCTTTTGGCTGATCGTACTGCATTACCTCTAGGTTAAGTGAGACTGACATTGGAACTCTTAGGGTTCTTTCAGCTTGCTTTGTTTGATCTTCTTCTAATGGTACATCACCAGGCTTAGTCCAGGAAACAGTAGAATCCTTCTTTTCAACTGTTGTAACAGGTTCTGTTGGTATAACTGAAACCTCAGCAGTATCCTCAAAAGTTGTTTCTTCTGACAGAAGCCATGGGAGCTGTTCTTCCTGTGTTGGAACTTCATATGCATCTTCTTTGATTTCCTTTACAGTTACCTCGCTCTCCTCTTCAGGTGACTCCTCCACAGAGGATTCCCAAGAGACAAGAAGAGCTTTCTCTGAGATGGCAAGAGTATCTGTTGGAATTTTGTCAGCATGCACAGGAGCTTCTGAAGGCTCGGACTCTTCCGGCCTTTGCCAGGTGATTCTTTCCCCTTTCTGTGGAGCTTGCATGGGTGCTGAAGGGAACTTCTCGCCAAGTTGTGCCTTATTTGGGTGAACATCTTGGCTTTCTTGCCAAGAAACATTGTCAGATTGTTCAGGAGTTTGAAGAATCAGAGAAGGACGTCGTTCGGAAGAGGCTGTGATAATTTTAATATGTTCAACATCCTCTGGAGAACCCCACTCCATAGCCTCCCTCTTTTCTGGAACCTCCATCGGTGCAGATGGCATATGGTCACCAGCTCTTGCTACCAGCTGTGACTGAGCTATATCTTCCGTTATGTTCCAGGAAATACTTTCTTCAATTTCGGTTGTCTCAACTGACACTGAAGGTCGGCGATCAGATTTGACTGCTCTTTGCTCTGGTTGTTTGATATCCTCTGGACTTTCCCAAGACAGATTGTCTGATACTTGGGGCACTTCCAAAGTCAGTGAACGCCGTCTTGTACTTGGCACAGCTTCAACCTGTAGGCTAACGATATCCTCTGTTCTGTCCCACTGGAGGGCATCTGTCTTTTCGGGTGCAGCCTTAGCATATTCAGGAATTTCTTCTGGTTTGTGTTCTTCTTCTGGATTGGTCCACTGCACGAGATGCTCTTGTTGGGGAGCCTCCAGTGGTTGTGTTGGGATATCTTCAACATGGAACGGCTGCTCACTGGGCAAATCAGACGGTGCGGTATCCCAAGAGTCCTGAATTCCATCTGGTAGAGATTCCATGAACTTATGCAGGATGTTCTCATGTGGTAGCCCAAGATCTCGCTCTTCCTCTGATGATTCTTCCTCCTCCTCTACTGTGATTTCTTGGACCTCCCTTGTTGTTGTTACTGTTGTTGTCGTCTTCCGTGTGATCTTCTTGATGTAACCCATCTCATCTGGTATTTCTTCTTCAATGAACTCAGTGGTTGTTACTTCCCGTGTTGGAGCTGGATGAAGATCAATATCTGAAAATTCGTATAGCAATAACATTTGTTTGGTACATTTTTGGGTGTCATAGTGTAAAACAAGCATAATTAATGTTTTAACATCGCTGCAATTTGCTGTTTTGAATTTTGAAACAGAAAAATTACCTTCTTGGAAGATGATGAGTTCTGCCTGGGTTGACACAAGGCCTGCCTGGTTTTCTGCAACACACTCGTACACCGTTTCATCCTCTTCAATCACATTACTAAGGATCAGTGTACAAGTTCCATCAAGTTCATACAATGAGATGAATCTATCACTTGTCAATGGGCGCCTGTTAATCAACCAGGTGATGGTGGGACGAGGATGGCCAATAATTTGGCATTCAAACCGAATTTCATCTCCAATAGTGGCCTCAATATCAGTAAGATGCCTGACAATTTCAATTGTAAATTCCTCATCTACAGGCTGGTCACCAACATCAATAACCATCTCAATGGGTTGAGGTTGCACTTGCTCCCGAGAAACAAGAACTGTGGTGGTTTCTCTTCTCTCTATCTCATCTTCTGGCTGGATTTCAAATGCAACTTCAGGGAAGGTATGCTGAAGAGTTACATCCCGATCTGTTCTCTCTGTTGCTGGTGCCTCCTGCATTTCAACTATCAGTTCCACAGGATGAACTTCACGTGGTCGGTCTACTGAGATCACTGTAAATTGTTCCTTTATTTCTTCTGGCTGTTTTTCGATGACAACCTCTGTGATCTCTCTAGTGTCAGGTACCTCTTCTCTTTCAATTGTTATCTCAGTTAGGTACTCAGGGGTGTCCTCAGTCTGTTTATCAATTACAACCTCAGTGATTTCTCTTGTGTCTGAAACCTCATGTTTTTCAATAATAGTTGTGAAAGTTTCGGTGGCAGTTTCAGTTCTTTCGGTAACCACTTCTTCAACAGGTTTTTGTGTTGTTTCAACAACTATTTCATAAGGTTGGTACTCTTGGGAGCCATGCTCTTCAACTATGTCGATGAAGTCTTCTACTATATCCACATCATCTCCGTATTCTGGTTGAACAACCTCAAACTCCTCAAAAGGTGCTTCTGTTGGTCCAGTTGGTTGTTGCTGGACATCTATCATGAATTCTAATGGCTGCAGTGGGGTCTTTTCTCTGTCAATGATAACCTCTGTTATTTCCCTGGTTTCTGGACTTTCCCTTTTCTCAATAACAGTTGTTACTGTTTCAGTCACTGTTTCAGTCAATTCCTGAGGCTGGGGTTGTCTTTCAATGGTGATCTCCATTGTTTCAGATATTTCATTCCCTTCATCTTCTGGGAATTCTTCTGGTGATTCTTTTGGCATTACTACAACCTCATATTCAGACAATTCTTTGGAAAGCTCTTCTTCTGGAGAACGTTCTACAGGCATGACAATTTCTGCATATTCTGGTTGTCTATCTCCTTGAAACTCAATTATTATTTCCTTCTCCTGTTCGAATGGCTCTTCTCTCTGAATAACAATTTCTGTAGTTTCCTGGACATCGGGTTGTTCTTCTGATTCTTCTTCAGTCACCACTGTCGTGGTAGTGGTCTCTGTAATTGTCTTAATGACCTCAGTAACAACCTCTTCTGGTGTCTCGTCAACATCAAAGACTAATTCAATTGGTTCAAGTGGTTGTGGCACCCTTTCAATGACAACTTCTGTTGATTCTCTTTCTTCGATAGGGTAAATCTCCAACTCAACTGGTGCCACTTGTTCTGGTTGAATCTCTGTAACCTCCACTGTTTCAGGCTTGTCCGACACATACACATCCGCATAAGAGGAAACTGTCCCTTCTAGATTGGTTGCACGACACTCAAATTCAGCGTCATCCTCTTCTTTAACAGGACTGATGATTAAAACATTTGTACCATCAAGTTCACTAACAGAAATAAAACGATCACCTTGCACTGGTTTACCTTCTCGAAGCCATTCAATGTTAGGACTTGGTTGGCCAATAATCTGGCACTCGAGGCGTGCATCATCACCAAGTGGCACATCAACATCACTCAAGTCCTTCAGAACAACTGGTCTAACAACTTCCTCAACAGTTTCTTCTAAAGGAACCTCGTGTGGAGTTGCCTCAACTGGCAAGGTTGATTCTGGTGTAAGGCTGTCAGGAACTTCAGTCATAACTGTTGCCTCTAGCTCTTGTGAATACAGTTTTTCTGCTTCAGGTTTCCACGCAGTCAGCTCTGGGTGAGGAAAACTTGGTCTTTCCAGTTTTTTCTCTGGCACTTCTTCGGGTTGTTCCATTTCAAGCAAAACTTCAGCAGGTCCTCTTGGTAGTCCAGAAACTTCAATGACCATTTCTACAGGTTGAAGAGGTGTTTCGTCTTGTTCAATTACAACCTCAATGCTCTCACGCGTGTCTGGAACATCTTCTTCCTCGACCACAGTTGTAACAGTCTCAGTCACAACAACCTCAGTCAAAGTTTCTCTGGGCTGCTCTTCAACTTCTACAATAAGTTCAACTGGCTGAAGAGGTTCAGGCTTCTTTTCAATAGTAATACTTGTCTGCTCAGAGACTTCTTCAAAGGATTCTTCTTCTGATGAATCCTCTTTGGGCATGTCAATCAACTCATATTCAACAAGCTCTTCTGTTAGCTCTTCTTTTGGTGTTACTTCCACAGTGACCTCTTCAGACGGCATAACAATTTCCTCAAACTCTGGCTGAGCCCTATCAATGACAACTTCTACAATCTCATATTTTTCTTCATCTGTAGTTATCTCCAATTCGACTGGTGCCACTTGTTCTGGTTGACCTATTATAACCTCTACAGTTTCAGGTTTATCCGACACATACACGTCTGCATACGAGGAAACTGTCCCTTCGAGATTTGTAGCACGACATTCAAATTCGGCGTCATCCTCTTCTTCAACAGGACTAATGATTAAAACATTTGTACCATCAAGTTCACTTACAAAGATAAAACGATCACCTTGCACTGGTTTACCTTCTCGAAGCCATTCAATGTTAGGACTTGGTTGGCCAATAATCTGGCACTCGAGGCGTGCATCCTCACCAAGTGGCACATCAACATCACTCAAGTCCTTCAGAACAACTGGTCTAACAACTTCCTCAACAGTTTCTTCTAAAGGAACCTCGTGTGGAGTTGCCTCAACTGGCAAGGTTGATTCTGGTGTAAGGCTGTCAGGAACTTCAGTCATAACTGTTGCCTCTAGCTCTTGTGGATACAGTTTCTCTGCTTCAGGTTTCCTTGCAGTAGGCTCTGGATGAGAAAAACTTGGTCTTTCTAGTTTTTCCTCGGGCACTTCTTCCGGTTGTTCCTCTTCAGGCAAAACTTCAGCAGGCCCTCTTGGTTGTCTAAAAACATCAATGACCATTTCTACAGGTTCAAGAGGTGTTTCTTCTTGATCAATTACAACCTCAATGCTCTCGCGCGAGTCTGGAACCTCTTCTTCCTGGACCACAGTTGTAACAGTCTCAGTCACAACAACCTCAGTCAATGTTTCTCTGGGCTGCTCTTTAACTTCTACAATAAGTTTAACTGGCTGAAGAGGTTCAGGCTTCTTCTCAATAGTAATACTCGTCTGCTCAGAGACTTCTTCAAATGATTCTTCTTCCGATGAAACCTCCTTGGGCATATCAACCACCTCATATTCAAGTTCTTCTTGGGGAATTTCGGCAGGCATTACTATTTCTGCAAATTCTGGCGATTTTCTTTCTTGCTGCTGAATTATTAGTTCAATTTCTTCTGGTTGAGGTTTTTCCCTGTCAATTACTATTTCTGTTGTTTCAACCATTTCAGGCTGTTCAGAAATGTCCTCTGTTTTTACAGTGACAATGGTTTCAGTAACTGTTTCTGTCACTTTAGTTACTTTCTCTTCAGGCCGGGTGTTAATATCAAGAGTTACTGTTGGAAGTGGTTGCGATTGTTTTTCAATTACTACCTCTGTTTGCTCACTGATTTCTTCCACACTTTCCTCTTCTGGAGCTATCTCAAGCTCAACAGGTGCAAAGTACTCAAGTTGTTCAGTTATTTCAACCTCTACATCTCGCGACTTATTTAAGACATAGACATCTGCATAAGATGAGACAGTACCCTCAGGATTGGTAGCACGGCATTCAAATTCTGTGTCATCTTCTTCAAGGACAGGGCTTATCAAAAGCAAGTTGGTACCATCCATTTCACAAATGGAAATAAACCGATCACCCTGAACTGGCCTGCCATCACCTAACCACTGAACAACTGGTCTTGGTTGACCAATGATTTGACATTCCAGATGAGCGTCTTCTCCAGTTGCCACATCAACATTGGTCAAGTTCTTCAGTATCTCTGGCGGTCTGGTTTCTGTTACGGTTTTTTCTTCATGAATCTTTTGAGGTGCTGCATGCTCTGGAGTAATTTCTTCACCAGAAATTTCTTCTGGAATTTCATCAACCTCTTCGGGATAGAGTTTTTTCAGTGGCTCATGTTTCTTAACTTCTGGTATTTCATGAACTAATTCCTCGTCTGGAAATGGAATAATAAGCTCCTCGTATTCAGGCTGAATTACGACTTCAACAGATTCAGATACATCTTCAGATACATCTTCATCCGTAACTGTTTCCACAACTTCAGTCACAGTTTCAGGTACAGTTTCAACCGCTCTCACCACTCCCTCTGGTTTTTCTCCAGGCATTACAATTATTTCAAATTCCGAAAATTCCTGAGGCTCTTCAGCAGTAACGACTGTTGTAACAGTTTCAGTGACTGTGTCAGTTACAGTTTCCTTCACTGTTATTTCTGTTTCCGACTCTTCTGGAATCTTTACAGAGTCAATGATTAGGTCAACTGGCTGAAGACGATCAGGTTTCTTTTCAATTGTAATGCTTGTTTGTTCAGAAACTTCCTCTTCAGATTCCTCTTGAGGCATAACTATAACCTCAAACTCCGGCAGTCGTTCTTCTTCAGGCATTACAAGCTCTGCATATTCTGGCAGTCTTTCAGTTATCTCTGCTGTACCTCTTGGTTGATCACGAACATCAAAAATCACTTCAACAGGTTTGCGGGGTTGAGTTTCCTGTTCAATAGTGATCTCTGTTGTTTCCACTGTCTCTGGAATCTCCTCTTCTTCCGTTTCAACGACAGTAGTCACTGTTTCAGTGACAGTTCTTGTCACTTTCTGAATTTCTTCTTCAGGTCTCTTGCCCGTTTCAATAATAAGCTCAACTGGTTGAGGTTTCTCGGGTTTTCTTTCAATTGTGATGCGTGTTCTCTCTGAAACATCTTCCTCTGATGTGTAGCCTTGTGGTTCCTCATGGGGCATAACTATAACCTCAAACTCCGGCTGTCGTTCTTCTTCAGGCATTACAAGCTCTGCATATTCTGGCAGTCTTTCAGTTATCTCTGCTGGACCTCTTCGTTGATCACGAACATCAAAAATCACTTCAACGGGTTTGCGGGGTTGAGTTTCCTGTTCAATAGTGATCTCTGTTGTTTCCACTGTCTCTGGAATCTCCTCTTCTTCCGTTTCAAGGACAGTAGTCACTGTTTCAGTGACAGTTCTTGTCACTTTCTGAATTTCTTCTTCAGGTCTTTTGCCTGTTTCAATAATAAACTCAACTGGTTGAGGTTTCTCGGGTTTTCTTTCAATTGTGATGCGTGTTCTCTCTGAAACGTCTTCCTCTGATGTGTAGCCCTCAGGTTCTTCATGAGGCATTAGTATAACCTCAAACTCTGGTTGAGGCTCATCTTGAGGCATCATCAATTTGGCATATTCTGGCTGCTGTGGTTTAGTTTCCCTTTGAATGGTCACCTCAGTTGTTTCTCTCATCGAAGGAATGTCTTCATCCGTCTCTTCCACTGTAGTCACGGTTTCTGTTACTGTTTCTGTTAATGTCCTGACAACTTCTTCTACTGTTTCTTGTGGTCTCTTTACAACATCAACAACAAATTCAACCGGCTGTAGAGGCTGCGGTTGTTTTTGTATAACTACATCAGTTCGGTGAGTTTCAGAAACATCTTCGCCCTCACTTATAACTAGTTGAACTTCCTCAAAAGATTGAGGTTGTCTTTGAATTTTAACTTGTACCCGTTCGGATGGTTCTTCCATCACATAAACCTCTGCAATTGAAGTTACTGTGCCACCTGGATTTGTCACATGACATTCAAATTCAGTGTCGTCATCATCACACACGGGATTAATAATGAGCACACAAGTACCATCTCGCTCAAAAACAGAGGTGTAGCGATTACCTTCAACAGGAATACCATCTCTGAGCCACTCCACTGTGAAAGGTGGCTGACCAACAACTTGGCATTCAAGACGTGCTTCACCCCCAGTGAGTACATCTACATTCTTTAATTTCTCCAAGATTTTTGGAGGTTCAATTCGAGTTACTAACTCTTCTTTAGGGACCGTTCTTGGGACAGCCTGAACTGGCCCATGCTCTTTTGGCATTAATTGTTCTGGAGTTTCAGAAAAAGTTGGTGTAGGATGCTTGACAGCAAATTGCTTTGGTACAATATCCACTTGTGGCATGATTATGTGTTCATATTCTGGTGCATGTTGTGGTTCAGCAGCAGGCTTCTTTGGCTTTCCTTTTTGTTTTGTGGGCTCAGGCATGACCAATTCAGCAAACTCAGGTTGAGGTGCTGAACGTTTTTGATTGACATCAACAACAAACTCAACAGGCTGAAGAGGCTGCCCTTCCCTTTCTATTATAATATCTGTTCTCTCAGACCTTTCTTCGTCTTCACTTATGACAAGTTCCACTTCAATAGGTCTTGTTGGTTTAGCACGTACGTCTGTAACTTCTGTGGGTTTTGGTTGTTCCATGACAAAGACCTCAGCTTTGCTGAACACCATTCCGCCGGGATTTGTGACTACACATTTGAAGTCTGTGTCATCATCATCCGTTACAGAATGAATAATCAGATTGCACGTTCCATCCCTTTCCACTGTTGAAAAGTACCTATCCCCTTCAGCAGGAACATCATCTCTAAACCACTGAACGGTAAGAGGTGATTCCCCACCTACCCTGCATTCCAGTCGAGCTTCTTCCCCAATGTTGACATCTACATTCTTTACTGGTTTAAGAATTTTTGGACGCTCAACTTGCTTTACAGGTTCTTCTGGAGTTGATACAGGTTTAGCTTTCTGGGGTTTCTTTTCTGTTGGCTTGATCAGCTCAGGCTGTTGTGTAGAAGGTCGGATAGGTATTTCTTCCTTGACTTCTTCTTCGGGAGCTGGCATAATTATCTGTTCAAATTCACGTTTGGGCTGCTTTGGAGGAACAGGTTTTGGCATTGGTTTTTGAGGTCTCCATGGTTCTTGTTTTGGCTCCTCTTCTTTCACTCCAACTAATAATTTGACTGGCGGTTGTGGTTGTTGTCGTTGATCAATGACAACCTCTGTTGTCTCTCGATGCTCTGGAGTCACCTTTCCAAATACTGTCTCAACTCTTTCAGTAATTGTTGTTGTTGTTTCTTCCACTTCCTTTGGAACATCCACGATGAATTCTACTGGCATCAATGGCTGTCCGGGACGATCAACCACAATTCGTGTTTCTTCCCTCTGGTCAGGTGATGGATGCCTTGTTAATGGAAAGACAGGTTGTAATTTCTTCGAAACAAGCACACTTTCCTCGGAAGTCCCAGGATGAACAACCTGCTCATAATCAGGGATTGGTGTTGGTTCCTCAATTACTTGAGCACTAGGTGGAATGTATTCCACGTCCACTGGAGGATACTCCTCAATTCTCTCCTCAGCTGGAGCAAGTCTATGTATTACAGGCTGAGGGAATGTCATTTTTAGAGGCTCTGTTGTGTCACTCACTGGGACTTTTTGTTTTGGGAATATCATCTCGGATGGTTTCCTCTGAACCGGTTCAGGCTTTTTATATGTAAAATCAAAGGGAATTTCACTTGGTAAAATCTCTTCAGGTTCAGGCCTTTTCTCGGTGGGAAAGGATGGTTTAATCTTAAGCTGCAATGGAGACTCTGATAGAATTTCTTCTGGCTCAGGAGCACGCTCTGTTGGTTGTGCTGATTCAAATCTCAATTCTAGAGGTGGAGCTTCTTCCTTTGGATAGATACGTTCTGGAATTGGCTTGAACGCTTTAGGCGCTTCTCTTTCAGGTAAAGCCACTTTGGTAAGTGGTGGCTTCTCAAACTCCAGTGGTAGTTCCTCGCGGTGAGGAATTCTTTTTCTTTGAATGATGGTGGAAGTAGTCTCTTGACTAACGGGTTGTCTAAGTTCTGTGACATCGGGCCTTCGCGGAAAGTCTTCGACCTCTGATTCTGTTTCGACCTCTTCCACTGTAGTTGTTACAGTTTCAGTTGTAGTTGTGGTCAATTTCTTTGTTATCGTTTCATATTCTGGGCCTTCACTTCCAACAACTCTGGTTATCACTTGTGAAGATTGTCTTCCTGGTTGAGGATGTTGCTGCTTTGGTTTAACAATGAGCTCAACCTCCTCAGGGGGGACATATTCTGAACCGATATCAACCTCAGTCCTGCTTCGCACTTCTGGTTGTATGACAAACTCTACTTCTTCTGGTGGCAATTGTTCTGGGTGTAACGACAGCTGTGTCCTTTGTGGTAACTGTGGTCTATCATGTAGTGTTTTTGTAACAGTTTCATGGACACGGGTACTGGTTACAGACTCGACATCGGATTCTCTATCAATGCCTATCTGTAACTCAACTGGTTGACGAGGACGCCGTTGATCAATAGTTACATTGGTGGACTCTGGTCTGCGTGGCAGGGACATCTCCTCAATACGAATGATCAGAGATGCCAAGCTAGATGCTGTGCCAAACTGATTGGTGGCACGGCACTCATATTCACCCTCATCCTCCTCTATTACAACTGTGATTATCAAAGTACATGTACCATCTTGCTCTTGGATCGAGAGGAATCTATCACCATCAACAGGCCTTCCTTGTCTTAGCCATGTCACTCTTGGAGTTGGATATCCATCAATTATGCACTCAAGCCTAGCCTCCTGACCAACTGTGACTCTTGTGTCTGTCAGTTCTCTTATCACATATGGTAGGTGGGGTGAAGGAGCATAGGAAGGAGCCCCTAGTGGTCTAACAGCCAATTCTGGTTTTGGCTTCCTATCACTTACAGGTGCCCTTCTTGGTTCCTCGGGCTCAGGGAACCGAGTAGAGACTTCTTGTGGGTATACCTGCTGATGCACAGTTGTGTCATCAACAATCTCTGCATATTCTGGCTCTTGCACATCTGGGAAAGTGATAGGTATCTTTGGTGAAACAACCTCTTGCAGTTGAAGAAGTGGCTCATGTACCTCTGGAGCTCGGTGAGAAACTGGAAGCTTATCAAGACTGTCAAGCCATTTAGGTTCTGGCTTCACCTTTGGCTTTATTTCTGGCTCATGTACTGTTGGAGGTTGTTGTGGTAAAGGGACTCTTTCTAAAGGTTTTAATGAAATCTCTTTAGGCTCTGCCATCTTAGGCTTAATCTCCTGTTCTCTGACAACTGGAGGGGGATGCAAATCTGGTATTTTCTCCAAAGGCTTCAATGAGAGCTGTGACTCAACCTTTTGCTCTGGTTGAACTGGTTCTTCATCCACTGGTACTTTGGGTGCTTCAGGTTGGATATGCAAAGTTGACCTTGATGGTTTAGAACGAGGACGTTGATAATGCACTGCTTCGGTCTCAAGGTGATCAGAAGGTGCTTCTTCGGGCCAACGTCCAGTCTCAATAACAACATGCTGAGTGTGCTCCTCTGGTGGCTGCTGATAAACAGGTTGTCTTGTTTGAAGACCTCTTGAAGGCAGTTCAACGGTCACACTCTCTGTTCCACTCTCATGGTCAGATGTAACCGATTTAACTTTTGTCGTTGTGGTAGTCTTAGTTGTTACAGTCTCAACAATTTCCCTGCCATCTTCAGTATGCCTGTTGACGTAACGCTCAGTCCAACTGCCTTCCTCTTCGGGTTCTTCATGGATAGTGGTTGTGATGAGGCTGACATCTCGACTTCGTTCTGGAGACTCAAACTGCACAGTCAGGTCAGCATAGGTTATACACTTCCCAAGCTGGTTCACAGCTTTGCACATGTACTCTGCATCATCATCAACTGTCACGTCCAGAATAGTTAGAGTGCAGGTACCACCATCTTCATAGGTGATTTCAAAGCGCTCCTCACTCGGTATAGGTCTGCCATTCTTGAACCATGCGATGGTTGGTGTTGGCCTGCCAGTGACTTTACAAGTGAAGCGAGCAGTGTAGCCTTCTAGAATCTCCTGTGGTCTGCAAGGCTGTACAAACCTTGGCCTTTCACCATGTTCTAACAGGATATGAGCCTCTCGTCTACGTCTGTGCCTACGCTCACTGCGAGGGATTGGCTTCACAATTAAATCTGCAAAACTTGTCACTTCTTCCCCATCTGGATTGACGGCCCTGCACTCAATCTCAGCAGTATCATCTCTCCTGACATTGTGGATAGTCAGAGAGCAATGACCAAGGTCATCATAGTGAAGTGTGTACCGCTCACCAGGATGAATCTCTATCCCGTCACTGAACCAGCAGATACGAGGCATCGGTCTGCCTGTAACACGAGCATCAAACTTGGCTGTGCTGCCCTCCAGTACCTCAATATCCAGCAGCTCATTCATGAATCTTGGAGGCTTGCGAGTTCTGATGATGCGATCAGATCTCTCGGAGAAAGAAATCTCTGAAGGAGCCTCAGTGTCACTTTCAATTGTTGTTGTGGTAGTGGTTGTAGTTTTCTTCTTGACATGTCTAATTAGCTCTGACTGGGAAGTATCGTCCTCTTGAGTTATTAATGGTCCTGATTTGTAAAAACACAAAAAGAAACATTTCAAACATTAAAAAAAGAAATTATACAACAAAGATACAAGACAATGTAAGTACATGTATAATGAACTTTAGTCCACGGGTTTGATAAAATTTTAACAACAATTGTGGGCAAAACAAATAGCAAATTTACATGGATATATTGACAACCTGGCCTTTGGAGTTTGATTAAAAACAGGAATGAACGCGAATTTTTTGTAATGGAATGAACATTAAATCACACAAATGTAACTTACCGCCAATAGTTATTCTGCATGTACAGGCTGATGTTCCGAGAGGATTTTCTGCCCGGCAAGTGTACTCTCCCGTGTCTTGTGGAACGGCATGAGTGATAACAAGACTCACCCGATTCCCGTTTATCAAGTACTGATAATCTTGTGAATCGGGGACAACCTGTTCATCTTTGAACCACGTGACAGTTGGGAAGGGATGCCCAGTGATGATACACTCAATCTGTATTGTCCCGCCTTCGTGGATGGAAACATCGTTCAGAAGCCGTCGGAAGTGTGGCGGCTCTGGATTAACCTCTTGGTAACCTCCAAATCCTCCGATGGAGATGTTTATGTTGATCGGTTGAACCGGATACATTCCTGGCTCCACCATGTACCGTCTTCGTGACTCTGGTTCCATTGTCACCATGGGCTGGTGCGTGGACTGGATAATCATTGGCTGTATGTCCACGTACCTCATGCTTTCCGAACCATCGTCTGTGACGGTCTCCGTCACGGTACGTGTTGTGGTGGTCGTCCTACGAGTCACGGACCGCACCTCATCATCTTCGGATGCATCACTGAGAAGGTTTATGTTGATGGGGCGCCGTGAGTATGAGGTTCGAGGGCTTTGATCATCAAAGACCCCACCTGGGGCCTTATCGACGCCGATGCAAATTCTCATTTCACGACGACCCTCACTGATGTCACTATCAATTCCAGGGTCAACTATAATTGGAAAAAAGGGAAGAACCAAATGCATAAAAAGTCTTCCTGGCCATTATGTAGATTGCCAGTACAGATTTCGTCTAAGGAAGGCCCCTCTATTATTATTTTTTTCCTCATCTGACAAAACCTTATAAAACAATACCATTATCAAAGTGATTCTGTATTACAAAAACCACAGAATAATTGAGCATTAGTTTATGCTTAGCAGGTCTAGGAATTATAAATTGACTTATCCATCTTTTTACCTCTGACGTTGAGAGTTGCAATGCAAGTTGATTCTCCTGCGGGATTGGACGCTCTCACCATGTAATCTCCTTCATCATTGGGCCTCACATTCCTAATCTCAAGGACATTCCGACCAATCTCTGTCACCCTGATGATAATGTGGTTGCTTGATCGCAACTCTTTCCCACCCTGTGAAAGGTATCGACATGACTGCAAATTTAGGTCAAAGGCCTTAAAATTGTTAACCTACTTTTAATTGTATGTGACTAATACAGCTTAAGTTTAATACTTCGAAGATAATTGTATCTTGACTGAAAACTATGTATTTATTCAGCCTTCCTTACAACAATGAAAGGGAACATATAGAAACATTTCTGCCACAGCGGCATATTCTTAAAGTTGCTTCATTTACAATTCATTGCTGCCTCTACACATATGGAAAACAGTTTGATCAAGAAAAACTTTGAAAAATGCAGATATTTTCTTACCTTGTACCATCTGACAGACGGCCGTGGCTGTCCAGACACGTGGCATTCAAATCTCGCGTTGCCACCTTCATGCACCTCTTGGCTACTCAGCCGAGAGCTGAACGTTGGAGGCGTAGACCTTACAACGCGTTTGCTCCTAGGTTTGATGTGAATTTCAAAATCTGAGGAGTAACCTTCAGGTGCCATCGTGAAGGAGGAACGAAGCGGTTGCTCTGTGTCACTTTGGACAACTCGTCTTGGAGCTAGAACGATCACAGTTAAAATTAGGAGAATATTAGAGTGATGCCCTTTCGGATATTCTAAAAATAAACTTGTTCAAGCATGGAACGAATCAGGCAATGAAGGGAATTTGACACACATAATAATACTTTGTGTTTAATAACCTTCCCCAACACTTATTTATATAATCACTGCAAACTTATAAGCATCGATAAACAAATATAGAAAAGAAATGGGTGTAGCAGAAAAGCTCGACAAATAGGGTTAAGCCAAGATTTATAGAATTCAAAGCAGGAAATATAAAGTGAAGTCAAATAAAAATTAAAACGTTTTAGTCAAAGTTGTAAAATTATTGAATGATTTTGTTTTAACTTTTTCTTTCAAAGAACAACTTTGATGCCAGATCACCCTCCCACTAACAACAAAATGAACCAAACATTTCTCAAACAAATATCTCACCTTCCACAATGAGCTTTGCAGTGCACGATGCCAACCCGGCAGGATTCTCAGCTTTGCAAATGATCTTTCCATGATCTTCTGGTCTCACCAGCTGAAACACAAGCGTGCTCGTCCCGTCATCCCTCACGATGATCTTAATGTTGGGAGAATCGTGCAGCTCCTCACCGTTCCTGAACCACCAGATTTCTGGCCTTGGGGTCCCGACGACGATGACGTCAAACTTTGCCGTCCGACCCTCGGGCACGCGACAGTGATTGATGAATTTGGTAAAAGTTGGCGGGATCCGCACTTCCATGATTCTCCTCGTTGGAGGTGGGTGAGGGACAGCAGGTGTCGGTGGCTGTATCTGGTGCATCTGTGTTTGACGAGTGCGAGTGGTTTCAGGTTTGACCTCCTTCTTGGTTTCCTTTTTTGTTGTGGTCGTGGTTTTTATGGTACGACCGGCAAATGGTTTGGCTTCCTCCACAACTTTGGTTGTCACTGTGATAGGTTTTTCGGCAGCTGCAGATGTTCCCTTTTAAAATATTTTAAATATGGCAATCATTAATATTTTCAGTTCATGAAATCTGTAGCAGCTGTCATAATGGTTTTTGTTCATACAATGCCATGTATGTTAGTTTTCCAAGTAATATTATAAAACATATCTGGGTTGCTACCAATTTAACCAAAAAATCATTCGAAAAAGGCCTAACCCTAACAATCCTTGATCCTCAGTTTTGGAGGATTTCTGAGGTGGCAATTGGATAGAGCCAATAGAGCATGGGGGTGAGGGTTAAGGGGATTTGGTGTATTTATTAAATACTGTATAATTAAATAGTTTTTTATTTTGCCTGATTAATTTTGGACATTGATGAGAAAATGTGCATTCCTTTTGCAATGAATATCCTGTTTCATAATGCTGCATGTGTTCCAAATACTGGTATCAAATGTTGTAGCATGCACTATGAAATACTCAATGCTGCTTGAAGAGTTAATCTGGAAGTTTACATTGAAGTTAATATGAAAGGGGGCGTATTATCGTTTAGAAAAGAAACCACTCACAAACAATATTTATTTGTTATTCTACCTGCAGCGGCTGTGACGGTTGTGAAGGTTCAGAGGGCTGTGACGGAGACGATTCGTGAGTGGACGCCCCACTCTGTACCTGCCCTTCAGGATGCGGCTTCTCGGTCTCGACCGGTGGCCTCTGTATGACAGGAACGGCGTGGACGTGTGGCTTCTTGACTTCCCGCTTGACAGGCAGAGAGAAGACAACCTTACCATCGTACGGAAGGAGCTCGTCAATGTCTTCGTCGGTGTCCTCAGAGGTGTCAAGGCCCTGCTCGGCACTGTAAGCGCCGCTGACGTCACCTCCGTATGATTCGCTGAAACTTAGCGGGCACACTCCTTCGGGAGCACCAGCTAAAACAGAAATGGAAGTTTTGCATGTGCTCTCATCAATAGATTCTAAAAAAACGAAGGTTGGGAATCTGTGTACTATTATCACCATTACTGTAATA
This sequence comes from Crossaster papposus, assembly GCA_037893245.1. Taxonomy (NCBI): domain Eukaryota; kingdom Metazoa; phylum Echinodermata; class Asteroidea; order Velatida; family Solasteridae; genus Crossaster; species Crossaster papposus. The sequence continues at coordinate 741,339 of JBAIAA010000220.1, read as the reverse complement.
GTTATCACTCTGTATTACAGAGTAAAGTCTGTATCAAAGTAAAAACATTGTTTAAACAAACATAAATCAACAATGCTTTAATTAAACATATACATTAAATAAAAGTGTTGTGTAGAGATGTACAAATTGCTTTAAATACAATACAAAATCATGATAAATGTACAATTAACAGATTTTGAAGCCTAAAATATTAGAAGGAAACGAACTTAGGGTGGACACATAAATACAAACATCAGTGACATATATATCTCAATATGGTGCGTTTCATAGGACTACATATAAATAAACATCTACATAAAAACTGCAAACGAAACATTTTTAGTACTAACTAAAACACTTCAAAGTATACTTACACACTTGTTATCCTTTAGTGGGAGGATGAAAACAGGCCAAGGAAATCAGATGCAGTTAGCAATTTTTGGGACTGCACATCATGCAGGTGAAAACTCACAGACACACTGCGCATGCTTCTAGGATAATTATATTTTCAGCACAATCGGAAAATGTACAGATTTATTTCAATTTACTGATTTGGAAATCAAATTCAGGTCCAGATCAATAAGTTTTGAAGTGGACAGTGAAGATTTGTATGCAACAAATTTTCTGTATGTAAAGATTTGGAAATCTCAGGAAATTATCCAAAAAAGCTTATGAAAGACAAACCGACCCATGTAAACATATACAAAACACACTTTTCTACAGTTTTTAATATTTTATCACACATGTACAAAACTCAATGTTAGTACTTAGACTGCATAATCCAATCTTCATTAAAAGCATGCCGATGCAAAGACTGGATCTACTACATTTATTAGCAATTACAAAAATGGGACAACTGATACACATTTGGAGTCAGTACAAGGTATTAATGGCTCAACAAACACAAGCAGGAACAAAGACAACAACAAATGTGGGTATATTTTATTCACTTTATTGACGTTTTACAACTTGTTGGAAAAACATGTACATATCACAACAAACCAAATCACATATAACTCAGTAAGAGGACAGGAAGGATTGTATTTTTCACACTAGTTACTCTCTCCTTTAAATCTCAAGCTTCATACACCCTTCTCCGTTACCTCTTGAAACAATTCTTCTCATTCAGAAAGCACTTAATCAGATATGTCTTCGAACTCATTGCTTTCTTTTCAATATATTTTGCAAGATATTTGTCTTAAGGTCATGTACCTCACAACACCATGCTGTCACCAATAAAAGATCTTGAACATACAACTGTGATACTAGGATGGAAATAAATTGGCCTGGGTATTTTATACACATTTTTTAAACAAAATTTGGATATACAGACAAGGTTGGCTTAACGGTACTTTCCTCGCCTTCCACCGCTGTAACCTGGGTTCGAGTCCTGGGCCATTATGTAAATTGGCTTTTTGTCCCTGCCTGATTCCACGGGTTTCCCACAAAATATTCTTCTGTGGTTTTCCTCCCACTGCTAAAACCAACTTCTTCTCGTTGACTTATCTCTGCAGGTTTTTTTTTTTTCAGGCTTTTGACCTACAGTGCCTAGAGAACTTTTGAGAAACTTCATTACCAGAAAAAATGCATACAAATAATAATCAATCCACGAGAGTGACCAAAGCTCAACTAAACACCTTACTGTTGTCCTCAAGCTTTTCAAAAGGAGAAACAGTTTCTTTAGACGGGATGTAGCATGAACAGTTTTTCCTTTTACTTCAAAAGGAATCAATGCTATCGGACTAATATCACAAATTAATTTCGCTCTTTCCAAGGTTTCCTTATTTTCAAGCTGCAATCTCACTAATAATAAAAACCAGACTTACCTTCCACGACGAGCAGTGTGCTGCAAGTCACCTCCCCGGCAGGGTTAGAAGCCTTGACAGTGAACCGTCCCGAGTCGTCTGCGAAAACCTCCTGAATGACCAAGGAGCAGGTTCCGTCGGGTTCGTCCGTGATCCTCATGTAAGGCGAGCTCAGTATCTCCTTCCCTTCCAGATACCATTTGATTTTGGGTCGGGGACTGCCCGTGACCTTGCAGTCAAAGCGGGCCGGGTGACCCTCCGTGACATCCACCTTTTGAATCTTCTTTACAAACTTAGGGGGCACGGCCGCCGATTGAATTTCTTCAACTGAAAAGGCAGGACACAGACAGAAGTGTGAGATGGTGGGATTTATGATAACAGATCTTCTTTTTAAAGATTTGGTCCAAAAGAATACTTAATACAATTTTCAGTGGGTTTGCAACCAAAATGTATTTCCTTAAAAGTCCGGGTTTTGAGTTTGAGAGTTTTATGTATGATATGGATTAATAAGTAATGAAATTGTAGTTAATGGAATACTGGTATTAGGAAGCAACTGCACATTGCATCAGCCGTTGGGAGTGACACGTGCATCTTTGGCCATGCCAATGTAATAACCGGTCAGAACCAGTTCAAACCGGTCTGTACCAGATTCAGCTGGTTAAAAAAGTTTTGACTATGTCAGGGGGAATAGGGAATTGGGTGTGATAAGCCATAAAAGCTTCGGAAGGGATTTTTTTCTGTAATCAAGGAATGCATCCTACTTCAATTGAAGAAATTGTGCAAGCGTGCGGCCATGCCTGTCCCGTTTTAGCAAGAAGCTGTGCAGTGCTGGATTGTCACATATACATACAATGCTAAGTGCTTGGTGCAAGAAAAATGGTTAAAATATGAATGAGATTTTACCTTTGGAAGTTTTTTTTATGATTGGATAAAGGAAAAAGCGATTAGTTTGTTGAAATACCATAAATGCTGGCAGGTAGGGAATTAACATGGATTGGATTCTTTAAATGTTCACACAAACTATTGTACCTTCAATGTGTATTCTTAAGCTCTATAAACACAAAACACTCAATCTTCAAGGTAGATGAACTGAAAGCCTGAGAAGAAATTGCTCCTAATTTGTTTAGCAATTAAACGCATACTTTTCAAGTCTGTAAAATTATGGTGCACAACAGATGCGGAAAACATTTAGACTAATTTATTAGAGATTTTTTTTCTCGAAAATTTAAACTTAACAGAGTTTCAAGAAATGATGTCTATATACTCTTGGCTGTGGTTTGGGAGTTTTACAATTTCAGAATACACATTTCAGAAAGGCACATTTTGTGAACATTAAAGATTCAAACTTGTCCTTGGATTCATTCACCAATTATCCAATTAATTTTAACCGGCACCATGTTATTAATCATTAGCACTGTAGTATATGTGTACAATTCAGCCTCTTTTTCAGACAAAGAATGCATTTTCAGTAACATGATTTACTTAAAAGTAGTGAATATCGAAATATTTTTTATTCCATAAAAAAAAGCCAATTTTGTTAAAAATACTGCCTGTGCAGATCAATATGCAAAAGCAAAATCACACAAAAAACAAATGTCACTTTGCAAAAAAAAAGAAGAAGTTATTTTACTTATTATTTTAGATTTTTTTCTCTGAAATTGCATTCTTGTGTTTTTTAAGACCAAAACATAAGGCTGATTGAACACTATATTGGAGACATTATCTGGTTGCAAACCCACTGCTTCTAAAAGCAATTTTATTGTACAGCTCTTTAGTAATACCATTCAAGGGAGTTAAGATTCAGTACAATGTTACAGGTACCTATGTATACATAACCCCAACTCTCAAGGCATTTTATTTAGGCCAGTAACGTTCCCAAATCCTTTAAAATCCACCACTGTTTATGGGCAGAGATACAATGTCACATTCCTACAATGTCCCAGAGGCATCAAGCCACACGAATAGTAACAGTGGAAGATTATTACATCCCAAAACCCAACAAAACTCGGTGGATTTCAAGAAATCTATGAGGGTTAGGGTTAATATATTTTTAAATTTTTGGTCATGCTTTCGTAGAGAAAAACAAACGATGTCTGATAAAATTTCAAGAAATACTACCACATTTTCGGCCTTGTTTACAACTAAAATTGTCCCAACAAACAGGGCCTAGCAGTCTAGAAAAATCAAACGGTAGACAGATATTAAAATTAAAAAACCTGACAAGTAAAAAATTGATTTCATTTTTGGTAAACCATAGGCAGGGCTAGCTTACATGTATATTAGGTTGGCCTTAAATTCTAAAAGCTGTGATTCAGAAGAATTTTTGTTAAATTTGTATAGTGAAAATCAATCAATATCTAAAGACATGAAAATCCAAAACAATTAAAACATGCAATAAAAACAACCACCAAAACATTCACACAGTATTATGCCTGAAAAACCCAATCTATCAATCTAAATCACTATATTTTACGTAAAGTACATTACAAAAAAGGTCTAGAATGCAGGATACTTCTAGTTACTGCTACATGAAGAGAGTACATATAAATTATTCTTTTAAATCAATTCTTTGATAAAAATTTAAATTTGCACCACACTGGTTGCATAGAAAAGAAAGAAAAGCCATTGCATAGAAATTAAAACTCCATTAAAAACCTGAAAGACTACGGAAGCACATTTCAAATCAAAACCAAAACATCCATAACAAAGAGACCTATTTCTAAAACCCTGCTTTTTTTTAAGAATGCAGAATGCAAAAAACCTGCGAATATGATTTTAAAATAGCAACACCAACAGATAAAAAACATGCTGACCTTGTATAAAATGACCTTAACTTGTGAAATTTTAGGTGCAATTTCTAATCGTCATTTTCTTTTCAGAAACAGCTTGCATCTCGTGTATGTCAACAAAAAATCACCTCAGTGATTCTGTGGCTAAGAAAGTGCATTTCAGATCTAAACCCGTCCAAGTAAAGTTTGTTTTTAAAAATATTGCATTAGAAAATAAAAAAACATTGTGCTTTTTGTTTTTACTATAAAGGATTACATGCTTAATAGAACACTTAATATTGCCTCAATCTACTTTTGTGCACACTTCAAGCTAAAATAAAATAAAACACAAATATACTAAATTGTCTTTGATACAGTGCATAGTACTTTAGAAAAACATTTTAATCTGCCTAACTAAAAAATAATTAATTTTAATAATTTTATTTGCATGATTTTGAATGCAAGTGCAATGACCAAAGAAATTTCATTTTCCACAAATTAGTAAAACTTAAAAATCGAAATAAGTTAGTTTGACTAGTCAGTGCATAAAACGAATAGTAACTATCTAATTAGAACAGTTTTAGAAACTGTGCAATGTCATTTCTGAATACTTCATTGATCAACTTGGACTAACAGATAAGCTGGTGACAAACTGGATGCAACTGAAACTTATACTTAGGTTTAAAAACCAAACATGTAGGTTGGATGAAAGATCAATCATATAATTAGGGACAAACCAGACAGTTATAGGTAATGATTTGACTATTCCAGACACTTTTCTCTGGATGTTACTTGTCAGTAACAGTAATTGAAACATTTTCAGGACAAGTTGATAAGCCAGGTAACATTTTGAGGTAGCATTTCATTCGAAGGCATCGGTAGTGTAACTACTCGGAGTACAACAAAAGTTTTCCTAAAACCCTCATCACATTACATGTTTTAAGGACTTGTTTGTTCTTTTCATGCATTTTTTCAATAATCAAATGATATGCTTAAATACGATGATTATATGGTGAATGAGAGGTGGGAATGATGGTCAACTAAGTCTAAGAGGGTTGCGTCTTGATGCCCTAATCCAATATCACCATCAGCACTTGTTACAAGTCAATTTGCGACGGGGCAGCCAAACCTGCCGCAAACTCCTACTATTAAAATTTGTCAACTACCGTCAATATGAAAATGTAAAGCACCATTAATTGAACTCCCCTGTTAACAGAAGACTGGCTGAATCCAAATTGAGTTGTCCTGGCTTACGGCTCGTCACTTCATTAATCATCAAAAGCCGCACACCAAGAAATCATTCAATTCAAACCAAGCTGGAAAAATGCTTGCACCAATTAAGAAACTAGATGCCCATCATCGTTACTTTCCCTCCAACCAAGTTAATGAAGCAGTTAACAAGCTTCGTACTGAATTCTCTTTTTTTCTTAATAAAATACATCGGCAGTGAATTTGCACTTTTTATTTTAACAATATAATTAGAGTTCCGAACAATCCAATAAAAGATGTCTGGCAGAGCCAAGCTTGACAAATTTTCGTACTTTTTTATGGGTAATATATATAATTAGAATCAACGCATTAAACGTCACGTGATAATTCAGTAAAAAATATAGGTGCGATCTCCTCCTTTGTTTTAAAAATAAAATCACGCTTACGCGAGACCAAGTTGAAAGAAATCTAAGCATGGTAAAACAGTTGTATATAATTTAAAATAAGACAGAAAAGCGATTTGTTTTTCTATTTTTTGTTGTCAAGCTCGCCTCATGACATTTGCTTTGGAAGGTCAACCGTCCTGTTTTCGTTTTTTTCAAAACATTTTTTATTCCAAAAAGTGTTATCAAATTATGAATTGGAAAATGTTTCAAAGCCTCAACATGAATACAATCAATGCTAACAATTCCATTTTCACTACCTGTCACATATTCCTTTTTCAAACAACTCCTAACTACAGGTTTTATTCTTTAACAATTTTGAATACACTTTTTCTTACAATTTATACTTTTGCATGATCAATACAAACGTCCAAATGATCGTAAGAGCACTAAACGGCAAGGCTACAGCATGCGGTGCAATAAAGACAAACAAACTTTCCTTTAAAAAAAATCCCACAATTTACTAACGTAGAACAAAATATTACCATAAGACACTTTGTGTATTGCTCTAAGTAAAAATTTGAGGAGTCCCTTCGAGATCACCAATGTAAAATAACCCCATCGTTTTGTCAGTTTATTTTAAAAAACGCATTCTGCTCAGGGTAGTTTAAAACAACCGATCCATTTAGGCCTAGCCCACTGCACAAAAACATGGGCCAATTTCATGGAGCTGCTAAGCACAGGTTTTTGGTTTAGCATGAAAACTACATGGAATTTTGGCTGGTAACCTGTTTTACTGAGCAAGATTTTGTTGTGCTAAGCCGATTTATTTTGTGCTGAGCGCAGCTCCATAAAATTAGCCCCAGGTCCAACTCTCCAACCCCACACTGTTTGTTCAAGCCAAGCTGGTCATAATCTAGTACATAAATATCAGCTTTATGACGAACGTTCACCATGACTGCGATTGGTGAATACTTCACAGGGCAAGGCGTAAATGGTTCGGTTAGGTTTCTTAGAGCAGCCGTCATTGCTTTTTTTTTACAAATCTTCCCCTGAAGACTCACCTGCTACCGTTAGCTTAGCACTGCAGGCCGCGGCGCCTGCTGCATTACGCGCCTCGCAGGTGTACGTGCCGGCATCCTCGGGGAAGACTTCGTTAATCTGGAGACGGGCGACGCCGTCCTCGTAGATCATGCGGAAGTAGCGGGATGGCTTGATGATGGCATTGTTGAGATACCACAAGATGGATGGAGCTGAACGCAAGGAAATAACAGGGCGTTGCAAAAAGAAGGTTTTCATAGATTTCGAGAAAAAGTACAATGTATTTTTTAACAGTATATTTTGAGCTTGCATCTCACATAAGACGCATCCGAAATTAGGTCTTCAAATTTCAGGGTTCTCCCCCGAATAGTTTTCACTTCAACTTCATCGGGTCAACCGGGATGCTTTAATAATGATGGCACTCCAATGAAAAGCATTTATTTTTGAGGAAAAAAAAAGCCTCAAAAATGTCTTTCATAAATTTACTGGGGGAAAGTGAGAACATTGTCCTTTCATAACCTGTTATAGTAGCTCAGCTGTGACTCTCTCTTGCCCATATATACCCTTATTCCAGTTAGACTCAAATCAGCAAAGCGATTGAAGGCGTCTCCGTTAAGTAGTTAAATACCAATACGGTCTACAGTTCCAACGTCATGCAAGCAAATTTCTCAAATTTTTCCCTGAAGGCTTTCAAAAAGCACCATGCATCATCTTCTAATATTACACAAAGCTGGTAAAAGCTCAACACCATTTATACAAATTTAAAAACCACCATTCACAACGGATGAAATCGTTTTTAGTTTAATAAGTATACACGGGATGCTTACTTGGATTTCCTGATACTTGACAAGCAAACTCCACCGGTGTTCCCTCTCCTACCTCCGTGTCTCTAATGGGTGTGTGAATGACAGGTGCCTGGCCCCCTCCTGGCACACCTGCCGTGGGTGCTTCACCACCTGTGGAGTATCAAGAACAAAAATTACCTTTTGTGTTTGAATTGTACTTTGATCACAAACATGTGTGCAAGAAAGTTATTATTAATTATTATCAAAAGTGCCCAAGGTACCGTAGCTCGCATGCCTGAAGAAATTTGCAGAGAGAAGCAAAATTAACAGAAGGTACAGTTTTAGAGGTGGGACGAAAACCCCTGATGAATATTCTAGTGCAAATTGCATACAGAATTTTAAAAAGAAAGAAACTTACTTTCAACGACCAGATGAACAGTGTGGCTGACTGAGCCAGCCAAGTTGATGACCTCACAGCGGTACATCCCTGAATCCTCTGGGTGAGCTTCGAGGAGAAGCAACGTGTGGACGTCTTCATCTTGCAGCTTCTTGAAGCGCGGATTGGTCGAGAGCTTCTGGCCGGCCTACAAGTGTTTGACAAGGAAGCGAAAACAATACAGTAGAATATTTGTAATGATGTCTTTATTATTTGTTCCATTGAAAATTTATGAGTTTGTTGAAGGGGAGTGTGGCCCAATGGGTAGGAGTTGCAACACATGATCAGAAGTTTGTTAAAGATTTTTAATCCAGCTTATGGCCACAGTACAGCAGTGTGTCCATAGGCAACGCACTTTACAACAACTCTTACTTCCCTGCAACATGGATGGATACTATGCCAACCAAGGGCAATGTAAAGTATACCTAAAACACTGCTGCTTAATGCAAGGGGTCTATAGACTACAAATTTAATTCATTTCACACACAGAAAGAAAAGAACTATGTTACAGTGTCTAACATTTCCATCCTAGCTGTTTTGTCAACGCCATGTTTTTGTTTTTTATCATTACTAACCTTGAACCATTCCACCTGTAGATCTGGTGAGCCTGCTACCCTGACGATGAATCTGGCCGGCTCTCCTGCCGTAGCGACAGTCTTCTGAGGTGGCATCACAAACTCAGGAGCCTGACCCTTAGTGGACTTGCTGGCTTGAGATTCTGGTTTAGGGTAAAAAAAATAAGGACAAATAAAACATTGGTATTTGAATTTGAATCACTGTAATTGTCAACTCGCATAAGTTAGACAACTTTGTTAAATTTATTACGGCGTGATGAGTCTTCGGGTCTTGTTCAAACAAACTTGTCTATAAGTTGAACAATATAGAGAAAAAGAGTTGACAATGTTATCTATTCAAATATTAATGGAGTTAGCATGTCTGCATTTATGTTAATGAAAGGGCAGAAATTTGAAGAAGGTAAAACAATAAGACAACGGTTGCATCATCCTCGCAAAACCAAAACTGAGCCAAAACTTTTGTGTAATATACTTCTTTTTCTAACACTTCAGTTGTCTTACATGTTTTAGAAGTTCTAGATAGGGAGACAGAGATGAATCGAAGCAGGTCACAGTGTCGATGTATGGTATTTATGGAGCATTTGTTAAAATGTGCTCATTTGCTCAAAAATTTAGGAACTGATCATTTTTCATTTGTTAGTAAAAATGCAGTGGTTTACGTTGAGTCAGGGTAAAGTTTTTCCCTGGAAGAGAAAGGCATTAATATGGAAGAAGGAGCTACCATGGCATACTGGAAAAAAGTTACAGAGATGAAGGCCATATTTTAAATTACAACAAATGGAAATATAATAATCGTTTCATGATTGAATGCGACTTTCTAATGTCAGTGCTGAAAAGATCATTGATCCAATTCAAGAAAGATCAATGACAAACAATACAAATGTGAACTAACGAGGATCATGAAAGTAGTGCATTCCAAATGAAGTGCCTTTTGAGGTGCGAATATCTCAGAGATGTTAGATAGAGACGGCATCACAGTGCTGAAAGAGAGTATTAACAGTGATTTGCAGTGCACTTAAAAGCAGTTGAATCAGTCAAATACAAAGAGAAAAATCCAACATAGCTGTGAACTTGAAGCTGGTTGACTGTGCATAAATATACAGCAAGAGGAAAAGAAATTGGCTACAAATGGTCCAACTGAGTTTGCCTGATGATGAATCTTCAATGGGGTAAAGATCCAGATGAAGGAATTAAAAGTGTTAGTGCAATGAGTGCAACCCATGTTAGAAATCGAGCCATCGGTGAAAATCATCTCAAAAATCATAAACACTACCTTTAACAGTTAGGCATGCGGAGCAGGAGGCTTCACCCTCGCCGTTTTTAATGGTCACTTTGATTGCCCCAGAGTCATCGGGGAAGGCCTCGGAGATAAACAAGGAGCTACAGGTGTTGTCAATCAAGACCTCGAAATCTTCGGAATGGCGAATGGGGGCTTCATCGAGATACCACTGGACCTCAGGCTTCGGGGAGGCTACAAATTCAACTTCAAAAAAGACATCTTCTCCATCTTTGCAGGTGAAGTCTTCCAGAGGGACCATAATCTTGGGAGCAATGGGTTTGGCAGAGCGCGACGCTGGTTCTCGCTTAGCAGCTGTTACTTCTGGTTCATCCTGAGACCCTTCATCCTTTTCATCTTCATCTTCACTGGAGTTCGATGAGCTGGAATATTCATACTCCTTAGATTCCCTCTTGTCTTTTCCACCAATATCAGGAGTCAGGTATTCTTTGTCATCGTCTTCCTTAGCCTTAACATCATCAGGCGTCAGGTACCCTTCTGAAGATGTGACAGATGGTGACCGCTTCTTTTTTGGCTCCGAGTGGAGCTCTTCATAGCAATCCTCATCCGAGGAAGTGCCTGGGGATCCATGCTCCTTCGAGCCATCTTTATCTTCTTCTTCGTCAGATGATTGAAGAAGATCATCAATCTTTGTCTGGACAGGTTGAGCTGCTGCGTCCTCTTCTACTCTTGCCTTCTCGTAGACATGGTCCGATTCAGAATCACTAGAAAATTCTGAAGGACTTTTCTCGGCTACCTTTGCTGGTTGAGGTGTAATGTTGGATTCATAAAGATGTTCAGACTCATCAATGTTGCTTGATGATTCTGAGCTGCTTTTGTGATGTTGCTTATCAGCGAGAACTTCATATAGTTTGACCTGCTCGGGGCCTTCTGCTTTCTCTGCTCTCACGACCTCAACAACCAAGGATTCTTTTTCATCGTTATCCGATTCTGAACTGAAAGGCAAGGTAGTGCCCAATGCAAACGGGACGACAGCAAAGTCCTTACTGACTTGCTCAGGCTTGACAACAACTTCGACAAAATCTCTGTGATCCAGATTTATCTCCAGCTGGACTGGTGCCACCCTTTTAGCCTGATCATTCACAATGGGAGATTCCACATCAGCTGGAGGTGAGACCGAAGTCTCTAAAGACAGAGGGGCTCTTCTGGTTGGTTTGACAGCAACCGGAGGAGGAATTTGGGGTTTAGACTTGGGAGGTGTCTGCGACTTGTTTTCGTCATGCATTTTGGCAAAATGTTTCTCAAGTTCACTCAATGGCTTTTTCTCCACGGCTACAAAACAAAAAAGGTTAAGGAAAAACAAAACAGTTAGTGAACACACAACATTTGATCCCTGCAACAAATAAACCTGTTAGAAACATTTAGGTAACAAATTGGTTCCAATGCAAACATTTTTTCAGAAAAATATTAATAAATAATACATGCAGCGGTTCAGGCAAAACTGACAAAACACATGAAACAAATTAACTAAACAAGATTTGACCAAGATCAAATCAAACAATTTCAACTACATTTGGTTAGATGGACACTAAATGCTTTTGGGTAGTTACATTTCAGCCTTTAAAAAAGGAATCTTTGTAAGGTTAAAGAGAATTAGGACCTACTTTTGTCTGGTTTAGGCACCACTGATACAGGCTTATACGCCTTTCGTTGCTGGAGAGCTTGCTGCAGTTCTGGCGACATCTCTTCGTGTTTAAGTTCAGCCTTGACCACTACGCCCGATTTGAACTCTTTAATAGGAACATACCAAAAATGCTGCGTGTCAGCTTTTAGGGGAGAGCTTTTGTCTTGCAAATTTAATGTTATACGCAGGATTGTTTTTTTCATGCAAGATCACCATTTTCAGATGTTAGCCATTTTATGCAGGACAATTTACAGACTTGGACTTTATTTGATGCAAAGTCTATCTATTGCTTATTTTTTCATTTCATAATGCCACAAGTTTGTAAAGGTGCCTGGTTGGCATAGAAACAATGAATACACATTTCATTATGAATATGCAATATAAACACAAAAGGCCAAGTTCATCACACATTCAGTTAAAGCACAAACATGCGCATTACACAAACTTGCGCATTAGGTTTTGACAAAATGCCTGTGGGACGTTGACTCCCAGCTGCTCATGATCCCGAATGTACAATGACCTTTTGACCCTTGAGCCCAAATTACCCTCTGAAAATAGGCGCCGGCTAAAATCATAAGTGCAATGTCGCACTTATGTCAATTAAAATATTTCTGTTGACGTTTCTAAAACCAGAACTGCCCTTCACACATTTATGCCAATTTACAGATTCGGTTGCGTTAGTTAACCATTTCGCGCCGGGCGGAAATACCGAGCGCGTGACACGGAGCCGGGCTAGTTTAGCCTGACCTGCACGCTCCAGTGACTCCATTGAATTGCGCCCGGAAATAAACGGCCCCATTGTTTGGTCTTGCGTAATCCGCTCTTTGTTACCGAGTCTAGACAATCCTCCAGCACTATAAAATTTATATAATTTTCGATGCCCGAAACTGGGCACCCGGCTGCGTGGTATCGGGAAAAATGCCCGATTTCGGGTAGCCCGGCGCGAAATGGTTAAGTTTCCTTTTTAAGTTCATGCCTCTTACCTTTACCAGTCCGTTTGAGCTGTATTCCTTGGTCAGACTTCCGGAAGATGTGGAGACTGGTTTCGTGGGTGACCATGCCAAACTTGTTCCTGCCTACTAACTTGTAGATGCCGCTATCCGACGGTCGGGTTCTAGGGATGTCGAAGTAATGCAGGCCATCAAACCAGATCTTCGTGCGGGAGCCCTGTTGGGAATCGTTATGACATCAATTTAACTTCTTGCCAAGTCTCTCTTTATTAACAGGGGTTTATAATGGCAACAGTCAAACTTCAAACAAATATGATTTGAATGGTTCATGGGGAAGTGAGCAAAATATATTCCTGTAGGGCAGTAGGAAATGGAATATATGTTACGAAAAATATATGCAACTGTTAAAATATGCACTTCGTAACAAAAAGTACAGAGATGCAGTACTCACGTCAGCTTGCATGATGTTATCCTTGTACCAGAGGACCCTGGGTACGGGATTACCGACAAGCCTGACAGCGAATCGAGCTGGCTCCCCCTCGACGGCCTCACAGGGTTCCGGTAAGGTGACAAACTTGGGTGGACTGGTCGCTTCCACTTGCTCCACACCACCGCTGTGTTGCCTGGCACTTTAAACAAAATGAGAAATGACATCGAGTTGAAGAAAAGCACTGACTCTGCACGCGAGGGTAAGAACTGCTGTGAAACGGAACTGCTGTAAAATTTCTATCGCATCGTTATCAATAAAAAAGGATTGATCGGTGTCTCAAGTTCCAGTCACATGTCCTTTCACAAAGCCAGTCATAAGTAACTGGGCCAAGGAATGGTTTTTTACAAAGCTCATATGAATAGCTTGTGATTTGAATTGGGACTGGACTTGATGACTTGTGATGTACTTGTAGAGACTTGTGATGAACTTGACCACATCCCTGTTACTTTTATACAAGCCTAGACATGGTTACAAAATACGAAACCCGGGAAACTACGCCAAAATTCTTGGGCTTCACTGTATTCAAACGGTGCCCGAATGTGTCTATCAGCATGTGATGTGTGATGGATTTATAAATGTTGACGTTGGGTTTTGCCTTCCACTGACACATCTCTCCTACTAAAGTGCCACAGCAACTCACTCGTTTTTGAGGTACTCTTCAAATTCCAACGTCTTCTCAATTCCTCTCATCTCCTCCGGAAGTTGGGTGTCTAGAATGAGAGCTTGCTGGGCTGTAACATCATAAACACAAAAAACAGCATAAAAAACTCTAACTCCTTTCATCCCAAAAATGTCAATTTTTGCGAGAAAATGTCCACAATTATCAGCAATTCAACAATGTACAGTAAATCGGTGGTACCATCTTTGTACCAATTTGGACATCAAAGCCAGTGCGTCGTGAAAGTTACTGAGCTGTACAGTCCTGAATCTGTCAAATTACCACACAACCTATGTACTTGACTTTGGTAGATCAAAGCAGTTAATTACAGGATCCTCTATTTATAAACTCACCTGAAACTTGTTCAACTGCTTTTATTTTCAATGGTTCAAAGTCAAATAAACTCACCAGTTAAATCTTAATTAAAATGAAAACGGGAATCCAGTAAACGTTAGTAAAGACAGCAAATGTTTCTAACCTTTAACGACAAGTTTCCCACTGGTTTCAGCTCTGCCACTCTCATTCTGGGCCACGCACACGATAACTCCCGCATCCTCTGGGTAGATGCCTTTAATGTCCAGCGAACAGAGGCCAAACTCGTGCTTGGTTTTGATTCGTGATCCTGAAAAGAAAAAAAAGAAACAAACAAATAAATAGTAACCATTAGCGCTTCGTAACATGCATTCCTATTGTTAAATGTAACCCAGGAAGCTATTTAAAGAGACAGTATACCTTTTGCAACTATCTAAAAATTAATCAACTAAACCAATGTTCAAAATCAAAATCTTAGAATATTATTTTCTTGGAATACAAAGCATTCACAGGGTTAAAACTTCATCAGGGATGTTTTCAAGCACCGCTCTTTAGGTTTTGAGAACTTTGGCTGTTTCAATTAATAAAAATGCACAACTGACAAATGGTACAATATAACTAAAGGGGGGGAGGAGGGGGAGAAGTAAGAGACAGAGAAGGAGCCAATTTTGTGGAGCTGCTGAGCACAAACATTTGCTTAACACAAAAAGGCTTGCTCAGTAAAAACAGGTCACCAGCCGATAATGTATTTGTTCGTGCTAAGCAAAAACCAGCTGAATACCAGTCGCCGACAATATACATAACCTGAACATTTGATTTGTAACCCTGTTTTCGCCAAGGAAGAATGTTCATGTTTGTACTATTAGCAGCTCCGTGAAATTGTCCCAAGATGTCTTACCGGTAATGACTGGCTTGCCGTTCTGCAGCCAATCCACCCTCATGGTGTTGTCACTCGCCGGCTGCAGTTTGCAGGCAAAGTGAACCGTCTCTCCTTCCTTCTTCATCACGTTGTTCACGGGGACCACAAATTTAGGAGGCGGCGCTTTGGGAGCCTCGTAAATCTGGGCCGGATAGTACTGACCGCTGCCACTCCTGAAAAGTAATCAGTGCAGTTCGGTCATCACTGACAACTGCCATGTTCTAAAAGTGCATAGTTTTAACCTCTTTTATTTCTGTTATTTCCCTTTTATTTGACACTATTTTTTTCTCTGTACTCTGATGTTTTTAGTTTTCCACAGTTCGGTTTGTTGTTACATTTATTTCGTCTTCAGTTTATATGTCATATTTACAGTCTCATAATTTAATTATCGCGTTGTATCCTTCGTAATTCAACAGCCTAATTTACTGATGACGTTACATCTTGTTTACCGCAGTGCATGGTAGAAAAAAAGGGCTCGGCGTTGCGGCATGTACACTATTACTTTCCACGCTCATTTTTTTCAACTATCTGGCTACCAAGGAAAATTGCCTACACAGTAATCATCATTTGCAGTTGTCCGACGTGTTATCTTCCACAAGTGACAGGGCACTCGCATGTGTGTATTATGTCACATTACATGGGTAAAACACGCCAACTAAGGAACAATATCAGAAGAGACAAGCTTGAGTAGCGGACACTTACTCCTCACTGAGTGATCTATCGTGTTCCAGTGTCTTCTCGATACCAGCTTGCATCTCATGAGGCAACTGGCTCTTGGTGACCAGTCTTTCTTGAGCTACAAGGAAAGAAAAAGACTTGTTATTATGATCGCTGTTACCACAGCAATAGAAACAATCAAAGATGTTTCCTGTCACATTTGTCCCTTGGACTGCAATAGACGAGGACGACTTGGAAACCGTGCAGATATAAATAACTGTTTTTGTTGGTTGGGCTGTGTCATTTTATGTGCGTTCAGACTTTTTTTAAATGCCTTTTTACCTCTGCAAACCAGCTTTGCCGATGACTCTGTCCTTCCACTTTCGTTGGTGACGGTGCAAAGGATGGTTCCCGAGTCTTCAGCTGTGACGTCTTTAAAGTCCAGGCTCGCAATGCCAAACTCAAAGATAGTCTTGATGCGAGAACCTGCAATTCACAATTCAGAGCCACATTAATGCTACAGCATGAAATATGCGTCACTCATTTTACAGCTAGCAATTGGACGTAGTTGTGTTGGTTGAGTGTAATAGTCTTAGTTGTAAGACAACCTTGACACTATGGTAAAACCATTTTTGTCTTCAACTTAATCCAATCAAACTGGGTTAACAACAGCCACTACATTGTCGTATGTTCTTTACCAGTGACGAGTGGTTGTCCATCCTTGGACCATTCCACCTTCATGGTAGCATGGCTAGCAGGCTCAATCCGGCAGGCAAAGTGAGCACTCTTTCCCTCGGCCCTCTGCATGCTGCTGACTGGGACGATGATACGTGGAGCCAGGGCCTTAGCTGCCTCGTTGAAGAAGCCAGTGTCTGGTCTGGACGGACGGCCGTCTTTTACAATACCGCTGCGGTAAAACATAGGGTTACATAATCAGCATTGGTATTGGATGATAAATGTCCAATTTACAATCAGAACAGAAGCAAATGAGAATAGGAATTTTGTTTTATGCCATAGCTGATATGTACTTGCAAATTTGTAAAAGTTTGACATATTTTAACTCTGTTGCAATTTGCAGCTATCATTTTGTGTTTTGCATAAGATAGAGGTATGCACTAACCTTAGAAACAATTGGAACGTTTGAAACTTTTAGTTCCAAATTTTGTATATATTAAATAGTCGGACCTCGTATGTCCACGAGCACAAGTTCAAATGGAAGTTTAAAGAAAAGTTAAGAAGAGAGTTTTTCTCATATGTTCTCTTGTAAGATAGCAAATCTATTTGGTTGCTTCTTATTGTATGCTGTGGCTCTGCAACATTGCAATTTAAAAGACTGATATTACTTGTTTTACTTTTGGGAGGAAAACAATTATTATTATTATTATTTTTTTTTTTTTGGGGGGGTAACCTAGCATTTAAATGTTCTACTTACTCATCGCTGATGGATCGATCATATTCCAACGTCTTCTCAATGCCCTCTCTCATGCTGTCTGGAAGTTGACTTTCAGTGACTAGGCCGTCTTTGGCTGTAAAATCAATCCGATTTAAATCAAGGTATTGATAATAAAACAACAAGATTAAACCAGCTTGCAAATGGCATGTGACCATGCGAGTCCAAGCCTAAAGACAAGCGAGTTTACCAGTTTTTAAGTAAGTAGCTAAGTTCCAAATCTTACAGTGCACGATGAGCTTGCATGAGACTTCATTCTTGCCGCTCTCGTTGGCAGCGCGACACGTGATGATGCCGGCATCTTTAGTATACACACCCTTGATGTCCAGGCTGGCAATGCCAAACTCAAAAGTAGTCTTGATTCTTGAGCCTAGGAAAATATAAAATCAGTTAATTTCATAACATTTAGAACCAAATTATTCAGTTTTCAGAGAATAAAATTATAGAAAGAACAACAAAAACCAATTTGCTTTGTTTGTGTCTTTAAATACCGTAACATTTACCAGGCATGAACTTGAAATTAACAAAAAAGGAGAACATTTAACTTTTTACAAGATTCAATTTTTTGTGTGAAGTGAAAAACAACTGCCTGATTTGCTTCTGAACTTTTTTCAATGTGAAGGAAAGCTTGATTTCCTGATTCCATTCATAAAAAACTCTTAAGAATGTTTCAAAAATCTGAAAAAGTTCTCTTACAAAATTGTTGTGACAAAAAGAGAAGAAAACAAATGTGGTCTTGTTTCATTGTATTCTTCAAGCTCTGCCCTCTGCGGATTTAAATTTCAAGTAATAAAAAATATTTCAAACTGTAATAAAACAATATAACAAAATAATAACACTGTCTTACTTGTGAACAGTGGCTTTCCGTTCCTCAGCCATTCAACTTGCATGGTGCCGTCACCAGTCGGCTCAATCTTACAGGCGAAGCGAGCGTCTTTCCCCTCGTGTTTCTTGACATCTCGTGGAGAGATGACAAAGTTTGGCGGGGGAGCCCGCTCCGATTCGTAAGTCTCGCCTAGGGGTTTTTCCCTTGATAAGGCACCATCAGATCTGTAATAAACAAAAAAAGAAAGCAATACCAATAAAAAAACAACTGTTTACGGGATATTTCATGGCGATGTTAAAATAGTCTTGCAAAATTGTCAATCAAAAACAGAACTTACGCCATTAGTTTCAACACTGAGTTTAAAACCAAGGAATCCTCAGGAGCCCCCCAAAAGAAGACAATGAGAATTAGAGAATAAGCATGAGAAAATCCCACAAGAATATACCCCACGGAATCAGGTAGGGACTGAATACCCAATCCATAAGTGGACCAGGCCGGGAATCCAACCCGGGTAAGTAACCACTGGGCCGACCTGACACCTGCTTGGTACGAATTCGAACCGACAAGACTGTTACAGACAAGATTGTAGCCACCTACCCTTTGAGATATTCCTCAAACTCCAGCGTCTTCTGTATTCCTCTCATCTCTTCAGGCAGTTGGCTGTCAGAGATGACAGAGCCTTTAGCTAAATAAAAAATAAAAGACACACAGCGCATGTAAACAGAAATCTAATATCATTAATGTTGATTGTGCCATCAAAATAAATAGACAAAAAAGTACAATATTAGAAAAATAATGTTTAATGGCAATTGTTCACTTTGGGATTCTTAAAAAAAGAAAACGTAACTGTAAATATATATGTTTTTTAAGTCGCACCACCTTATCAAAGGCACTGATGTATACTTTTATAGGCTTACTTTGGCATGTAAGTCTACCGGAGGTCTCAGTGTGTCCACTAGCGTTGGCGGCTCGACAGGTGATGATCCCAGCATCCTCTGGGTAGATGCCTTGGATATCCAGATGACAGATGCCAAACTCGTTACTGGTCTTGATCCTAGAACCTATAAAATGGGAAGTTCAAATAAGATCCGTGTACATTCAAAGTAAGTACAGAGACTTGTTAGAAACTATGACGTTCGCATCAGCCTGCTCATAAAAGCCTGGCTTCTGCAAAGTCCAGCGTCAGGAAAGTCTGGTAGATTCGGAAAAGCAACATCATCTCTTCTTGCAGAATGTGTTGACACAAATGGCAAAATACAAAGTTCCAAAATACTCGTTGGATAGAAAACTAGTAAAAACTAATACCTGAAGTATCTTAATACTTTATTTATTACAAGAAAGATCTTCTAACCAATACAGGGGGATCAAAGAATTTGACTTAACATGCTGTGTTAGTGGTCCAGCCTGTCGTCCTTAAACTTTCGAAGGCTATGACAGTCTTGAATATGCCAAGGACTTCAAATTCAGTCTCCAAAGATCTTAATACATGGCACACTTTTAGTAGCTATAAACTCAGAACACTATGAATTTGGACAGAATTTCAAGCCAACTCGTAATTACCAGCAAAAAGTGGCATTCCATTCTTGAGCCATTCCACCCTCATGGTCTGGTCGCTAGCGGGTTCCAACCGGCAGGCAAACCGTGCCTTCTCACCCTCCTTCTTGTGGACGTCGTTCAGAGGGATGGTGAAGCGCGGCTCAGGCGTCTTGGGGAACTCCTCGTCATCCGAGTACTGATCTGGCCGAGTAAAGATGGCGCCGGAGGAGTGAGGCTCCACCGGAGGTGTGCTTTGCCTGCAAATGTAAAACATTCGTAACATTTGGAATTATTAAAAAGAAACATTTCAAGATTTTTGTCTCGCCAAGTTTTAGCAGGACTTGAGCATCTCATCCAGGGTTACATTTTAAAACAGGCACATATTTGTTCTGCGAGGTGAGCACAGACACAGACTTTGAAGGGCGCTGGAGTGTCGTGATGTTAACTGTACTTACTGTGTGGGAGCCTTCTTTTTCACGAGAGGTGGTGCTGTCTCGTAGATCCTTCCGACAGGTGGTTGGTCTGCAACAAAAAAATAGACAATTATAGAACGATAAATCTTGAAAACTTTCGCTCTTTTTGTACAATATTTAAAGAACAGAGAGACTTCTGGTGAATCGATGACATTTTTAAATAAGAATGTGTGTCACTGGACATGACAGAAGAGGGCATAAACCGAAATTAGGATCTTTACGGAAAATTGGTGCAACGCTGCCCAGAATGTAGTCACAGGATACAACACTGCCAATTTTCATGAATGATCAATCTACATGTATATCAGTCTTTACGATAATAGTAAATATTGACAAATGTTGTTATACTTACAAGTGACCTGCACTTTACATCTGCAGGAGACTCGGCCAGCTGAGTTGAAAGCAGTGCAGGTGTACCAGCCGCTGTCTTCGCGACTCGTCTTGTCAATGGAGAAACTACACACGCCTTGTAGCATATCGATCCTGTCAAGGCAAACACGTTACACGGTAAAACTATGCATATTGTGGGCTTCTTAAATTGCTCAGATCTAAAGGGTAACGCGCACTGCTGTGTCAACTATCACTGACGTGAATAAGTTAACTATTAACTCAGACACTCAAGGTTTTCAAATATATCACAAGGGGAACTGGCTTAAGTTATTTTTATTGTGAATCCGCCACAACACTCCAACTGCAGGAACCCAATAGAATCGTGGGGCCTCGTGGTAATAGTGCCATATGTTGGTGTCCTTGGGCAAGCCACTTCACCCGCACTTGCCTCTCTCCAAGCCAAGATTCCTACCAACCTGTATCTGTTTGAGCCCCTGGTGATATGGTGCCCGTCCTTCTGCCAGTTGACCTGGGGATTAGGTGCCCCGTGGACCTTGCAGCTCAGCGTGATGGGTTCACCCTCCACCGCAGTCACATTCTCAATCCTGTCGATGAAGGAAGGTGCAACCAGATGTTGCTTGGCTGGGAAGAGAAATAAAAATCAGTAATTACAAACGAGAAGCAAAAGATACATCTTTACTTTGTATACAAATTACTGCTTTTTCAAACAAATGAAATTCCTTAGTATTACTTTTTTTTTCAAATGAAATACAAGGAAAACTGACTAGGTGCACTTAATAATATTTTGAAAATTTAATAAGGAAATTGACTGGAGTAGGTATGTACTGTTGGTTTTTTTTTAAGCAAGTAAATTTCATATGCAAAACTTTATATGGTAATCTCTACATTGACTCTATGGGCCTGTCTGAATCCCTGTCTTAAGGCGACTTTAGGCTACTGCGAAAACTCCAGCCACATTCTGGTGAACATTATGCTTCTGAAACATTCAATTGTTAGATATGAACCCAAAGGTTTAAATATTTCCATTGGCTTTACTTTTATTTCTATTTGCTTCTCGGTGATTCAGAAGTCAGAGATGAAGCAAAGGTTTTAAAGAAAAAAACCGAGGAATACAGCTAACCTTCAATGGAGAGTCCCACAGTAAACTCTGCCTGGCCTGCCCTGTTGGTTGCCACACATCGGTACTGACCGCTGTCCTCGGGACTGGCATACGTGATGAGGAGTGAGTGAACACCGCCTTCGTTGACCAACATCTGCCAAGCGAACAACGTTCCAAGTTCAGTTTGCTTGCAGGTGTATGTGCATTCAATAACCAAGTTTATTATGTGAATTATGCTAACTTCCTCGGTGATAGCACCAGCAAAACAAATTGATAAAATTTCACAGCAGTAAGCAGAATAGACGGCTTGTTAAATTATTCTATGAAATGTAAAACAGCTTTTCTCAGCCGATGAAGTCCTTTCCTCCACTGGATGTGAGTTTGAATGTGTAATCTAGGATGTGAATTTGGAAGAGGATGAGCTTTTGGATGTGATTTTAAAAAATCTTTTGTTGAAACCACATCCCCTTAAAATGACTGTGTCCGCTTTAAACGCAAAACTACATAATGCCCTTTCCTAGTGTTATCAATAAAAAAGAAAAGAATTTCAACAAATAATTTCTAAAATCACATTTTGTTTATAGCAAGTCCAAATCAACTCACCCTGTGGTTAGGATCACTGTAGACCCTCTGTCCATCCCTGTACCACACCAGATCGGGAGGCGGTCTACCCTTGACTCGGCAGTTGAAACGAGCAATCTTGCCTTCCTTGATGATCAGGTCGCTGGGTATCTCCTTGATGGTCGGCTTGTAGTGTCTCTCGTTCACCTCGCTGCCAGGGGCGCCATGCTCTGGTATATGGTATTCCTGGGTTTCCCTGCAAAATGAAATCAAATTTGAAAATTAAGTTCTTGATAACACAGATACTTTTCACATTTTCATTATTGGCCATCACTGCAAGGCAGACAATTTAAAATTTCAAGAACGATCAAAATAACGAAATTTGGTCAGTAAAAACAAAAAAGCATTCAACAACAAGTGTTTCCCACTTACTGTCTGACTCTGTGTGCAAGCACACCCTTCATATGCTGCGGCATATCGTTGTCGTCCACCCGTTCCACGTACAGCCTTCCCGTACTGACAGCCCTGCCCTTAGGGCTGGCGGCAAAGATGGTGTAGGCACCCCTGTCCTCTGGCAGTACCATCTGAATGCGCAGTGAGCAGAAGCCCTCGGTGGACTTGACGTCTAGGCGGTTGGAGCGTACCACAGGCTGGCCGTTCTTGAACCACTGGATCTGTAGGTGGGTGGGGGACAAATCATGTGCTATTAACAAACTGCCACGAGTATAGGATAATTCAGCTTCATTTACACCTAATACAAAACTGTTTTGATTCTCTCAACAGAAGTATGTGAGAGCAGTAGCAGTTGTATGATCTACCCGTGATGTTGTCAAGTCTTTCACAATTTCTTAGAAGTCAATGACAAGTTCGTGACAAGTCATTCAGTCTCAAGTCAAATCGTTATTTTTGTTAATCCCTTTTCACTGCGATTATATTTGTGAAAGGACTCGTTACAGAGTTTTTAATGGGCTCGACTGCAACACGCCCTTCTAGAATGAGGCCAAATGAGACAGACAAAACAATCTTGTCTATAGCTGTTGTTTTCGTTATGTGGTATTAAGGCTAACTGTTACAACAAAAGGATAAGTCTGTTTGCAAATTTGTACAACGAGCTTCTGGGAAAAACCCACCACATCCAACCTTACGACATCCAACCTTACGACATCCAACCTTACGACATCCAACCTTACGACATCCAACCTTACGACATCCAACCTTACGACATCCAACCTTAGGACATCCAACCTTAGGACATCCAACAGCACCTGTTGAAGCTACCACCTGTCGACAACATATCAAGGAAAGCAGATCACACCCCTTGAAACTCACCGTTGGTTTTGGAGAGCCCCCCACCCTACAGCTGAAGGTAAAGGGGCTGCCTTCCAGGACCTTGAAGTTCTTCAACTCCTTGATGAAGCAGGGGGCGCCGGATTTCTCCGTGTCCGTCTCCATGCCGGATTCCAGCTCCGTCTCTGTCTCGGTCTCCGTCACCATCCCGGAAAGGTTGGGATCCTGTAGGAGCCTGGTCTCGAAGTCTGGCACGCTGAAAGGCTGCAGAAGAAAGTCAGTGAAGACAACTTGAATTGAGGATTACATCAGATACAACTGACCCCCCAAAAAGTTTACGCTCTGATTTTCAGTACAGCACCAGCGTGACCACTGCAAATTCGGTTTTGGAAATGTAAAACTGAGAATGTTAGAATTTTGTGGACAAAACTTGTTGTCCTTCACAACAATATTTTCCTAATAATGATTTTAATTCTTGTTGCATAGGGCCAAAAAGCTCCACAGAAGTGTCTGTATTTCATTGAATCACTTGAAAAGGAATGTTCATTTTTTTCATAAATTTTCTAAAGGCGATTCCTTTTAAGCTAAATGTAATGAGAAATATCAAACAAATGTAATGAACTTGGCCGAAATATGGTGCATGGTAGCAAGAATGACAGTTTTTTTTTCAGTTTGCCATTTATGAATTGAAATTTAAAAGTATTTACTTTAAAAGTTTCAGGATTTATTTAACATGCTAATAATGGATTTTAAGATGACTTGTGCCAAACACTTATCAAAAGTCTACATCTAAATGAAACTAATAAATAAATAGATAGACTGTTAGTGAATGCTTGCTTCGTGTGGTAGGTAAGTACTGGATCTATCACACAAAAAGAAAATATATGTCATTTGTAACTGTTCACATAAGAAACAACATCCTTCATGCCTGGACTTACAAACCCATGCTTACATTGTATAAAATCAGTCAGAATTACAATCTGTTATTAAAATTTGGTGTCAATTTTCTTTCCTTCACACAGTTAATTCAATAAAATTGTAACAGTCACCGTTATAAATTGATAAACTCCTGGATGGGTTAACGAAGAAAATCATTAGCATATGGATCATTCTATAAATTTGGGGTCCACTTTTTTGCCTGTCCATTTTACATCTAATAATTATGACTGTATTCATCTTGAATTACCAAGGCAACAGTGACAGGAAAAAGTCACAATTGTGACCATACAATTATAAAATGGCCCGTATAAATTAATATTCTTTTAATAATATTCTACCCTGGTTGACAAGTGTCGCTTCCATTGATGTCACATCAGTTAAAAAATAAA
The DNA here is from genome assembly GCA_037893245.1 of Crossaster papposus. Classification (NCBI taxonomy): domain Eukaryota; kingdom Metazoa; phylum Echinodermata; class Asteroidea; order Velatida; family Solasteridae; genus Crossaster; species Crossaster papposus. The sequence goes on along the minus strand of JBAIAA010000220.1, from coordinate 716,540 downwards.
CTTACACGAAATCATATTAGTATCCAATATTACAAATGCTGTAACCATCATTTGACATTAACAGTAATTATTCATAATCTTGTTCACAACTTGACACACCACACCATGCCAATAACCAAACAATTCTACAGACCCCCGCTGGTGCCATATCTGGGTAATCACCCGACGATGTCCGACGGTCTCTCAAATTTATCTCTTTCTGAAGTCTGGTTTCAAACGGCGACACCTTATACACCTGCGAGTAAAAACGTTGGTTAGCAACTTATCCCGACTTTTTTGTTTACTGATGAACAACACTGTTGAAGTTTGGCGAGTACAGAAACTGCTCTTTAAATGGGAAGGGTAGTCAACAAATGTGATGCAAGGAGTTTCGTAGAGGAAATATTTCATGCAACAAGTTCTTACGACTTGAAAACGTATGGTTTGGAAATGCCTATTTACAATAACTTCTTTCCAACTTATTTTAAGGGAGGAGAGGTGGTCACGAGAAAGAGGGGTCGAGGAAGGGGACGGGGGTAGAAGTGGGGGTGGTCTGGTGAAGGGGGGGGGGGGGGGGGGGTGGTCTGGTGGGGGGGGGGGGTGGTCTGGTGGGGGGGGGGGGTGGTCTGGTGGAGGGGGTGGTCTGGTGGAGCGGGGTGGTCTGGTGGAGAGGGGGGGGGGGGGGGGTTGGCTGGTGGAGGGGGGAGAGAGACCCAGGGTGGGAGACGCAGGGCTGGAGTGAAGGGGAGGGTCTTAACTTAAAAACTATCTGGGAGAAAGACCTAGAGGAAGACCAAGGGAGACGGATCCAGAGAAGAAAAACAAATAGGAGGGGGGAGGGCGGGGGGAGGGCAGGGGAAGGGGCCCAGGGGAGGGGGACCTAGTGTCTTGGAACCCAGAGATGAGGAGTGTTAAGGAGGTAAGGGGATTTAAAGTGGGGAGTAGAGGGGGTGGGGGTATAAGGTGCTGGTGGACCTGCATGCCATGCTGAATAGTGACATGTCTCTACCTGCTCGCTGGGGCGAGGTGGGGATGGGTCTGCCGAGCGTTCTCTTAACTGCACCTCTCCCATTAAGCGTTTCTCAAAGGGCGATGGTTTATACGGCTACAAGGTCAAATGAATTGAGCAAATGAAGAATTATGCCGTACAAAGCAAAAGTATTTCAATGATTTGTACATAAAAAACAAAACAATTCTTTACAAAACATTTGGGTTTGATGCATCTAATGAGATCCACGAAATGCTTTCAGTTCAAATCCGTGTAATGTTTACTTTCATCAACTTAAAGTTAACAATGTGCAAACATTTCCAGTGTTGAGTTACTTTAAAGTGAAACTAAAAAAACAAACACTGTCAACACCTGCAACAGAAAAAGTTTGTTAGAAAGTGATAATAAGAAATATACAAAGATAAAGAGTGCACTGCAAAGCACACACGTGGTAATCTGTAAAACACAAACAAACAAAAGAGAACCAAATTCTAATTGAGATCTTCCTACAGAACATAATTTTCAAAAACTTTTTCCACTCTCACACCACAGATACTTGAAATTGTAAACGTGGACCTAAGTAACTTCTTCTGTTTGGAAGGAAAATATTAAGGTTAATATCTGGGAATGAAGGAATGTTAGGTATTCATTTCATAGGAATTTTTCAAGAATCATAGTACATACTGCTATCAATGTACAAAACAATAGGGTGAAGTGTGCTATATCAACTTCAATTAACATCACAAAAGGAATAAGTATATTATATTTGTTTTTATTGAACTTGTGGAACTACTTATTAGTGATACAATCTTATAATAAATGACAGAATAACTGACAAAATATCTGATGATTGTGATAAGTTGAACATGCCAGCTGATGATCTATATACTCATGCAACAAAATGGCTGGCATAGCAACTGGGTGTTGGCAGAGCAACAGATGATAGTTGTTATAGCAACAGTATACCTCGGCAAACTGTATACTTTTCTTGCCGTCCGCCTCACCGGAAAGTTTAGGGAGGGACCTCTCCCTGTAAGCAACTTCCTGCAAAAGACGCTTCTCAAACGGAGAGATTTTGTAACCCTGGCGGAGGGGGAAGGGGACGGGACGTAAAGAGATGCATTTGGAACATGGTGGGGAAAGGGTAAAACCATGCGCTCCATTGTAAATGCCACACAATTTCGGTTTGGGGAGCATTTAGAAGGAAATGATGTAAGAAAATTAATTATGGGAAAAGGGTTCTATCCAAGTAAGCCAGGTTCAATTTAGTACAGAATTGAGGCCAAAATGCTTTGTTACAAGAAAATCACAGCAGCTTTGGATTATAACCAAATTACTTTCCTTTTTTAATGCCAACTATGGGTGGGTTTCAAGACCAAATGCTGATCAATACAATAAAATAAATAATTGAAATTCGGATATCAATACATGACCTCTTTCCCTCACCTTTTCTACTTCAAACAATATCCAAGTTTGCAAGTCGTGCTCATTTCTAAATTGTAGTGAAATATCTCATTAGTTATTACTTAGTTTGGAGCAGAATTTGTGAGTAGGTGCCTTGATCGGGTTACCGGATAACTGCGCTATATAAATCTATATTATTATTATTATTAAGGACTCCAACAGTTTTAGAAATTATCATACCTAACACATGTACTTTACAGGTTATTCAGCATCATTCTTATCGAAAGCTAGCATATCTGCCATAATTAAAATGCATGGAAATAACTGACGATGCCACAAGTTAAACAAAAAAATGCAGAGGTCAAAAACCAAACCAAAGAATGTGACGCACACACGAAAGTTTCAGCAATAACTGCTTTGCTCACTCTATTTGGGAAAACAAACTGCAGAACAGGCAGCAGAAAGGTAAAGTCAATAGTTTCAATTATAGATGAGCGATGTCAAGTGCCTCGCAATCAGCTCTACGAGAAATCATTGATCATTTAGTAACTGTAGAAAAGTAGAGATTATCGATGACATTGTTTTACCTCGTGATCGACATCATGGTAGACATTGCCCTCCACGTCCACACTGCTCCCGCGCACAGCGGCTCTGCTTGATGACAGGGGCTCGTCTTGGAACGGATCCGAGAATTCTTCGACTGGACCTCGAAGACGAGCTTGCTCCTCGTACTTCTGGTGCATCAAGCGGTTATAATCGGCTGTTGGAGATTGCAACAAAACATCAAAATTACATTTGTCTGGTTTTTTTTTTTTAGTTCTCAGCCGAAACTATATGAACTTTTGTATGTTTATCAACTGTGGTACACAAAAAAGAAAAGATTTTAAACATTTTGAGAAAGTTAACGATATCATTAACGCGTATGATTAATTATTTGTTGCAATTAATATTTCTAATTAATATTTCCATCTCCCTGCCTCAAAACACCACAAATATCTTTGCGAGGGTTTACCTTCTGTCAAGAGAAAGTCTTTACAGACAGCTTCCCCAGAATCGTTTTTGGCAATGCAGGTGTACTCTCCGATGTCGTCATCCAACATCATGGTGATCTCCAGGGACACAAAGCCAGTCTTCGTGTCTTTTCTCGGGATGAACCTACACAATTACAAAATTTTAAATGTAGCTTAACCGAACAGATAACTTTGTGACTGGTCTCAAGAAAAGAAAAAAAACACCTTTATGAAACCACTCAGAATCCTAATAGCCCTATGTATTGATGACATTGCCTAATGTTTACCGCATTTAATTAAATATTTTTAGTGGGGTTTACTGAATGATGCAAAATGCAAACATATGATCATTTTTTGACCGAAAGACAGTAAAATGTCCAGTTTCAAGCCCATCAGTCAGGAGAGTTAACACTGGAAAAGCATGATTACTGTGCAGAGGATTTTTCTCAGAAGCCATAGAATCGAGAATCAGAATTGGACTTTAACTTTGCCTAAAAGACACATTTTTCAAAACCAAAATGACACATACATACAGACTACGTCCAGACTCTGTACAGAAATAATGATTGCACAGTCTCTTTATGAACTTTAGGCGAGACAAAATTCTGACATTTGGATTGTTAAGAAAATTCCAATTTTAAAAGTTCAACTCTCTTTGTGCAGCAAACCCAAATATCAGCTAGAGCATCATAGTGCTCTAGTTTTAGTCAAGTTAGAGCGAGGCAGTTTAATTATGTACTAAAAGTGTTAAATACACCTTTTTCTTTTTAACCAGTTTGCGCCGGACGACGTATATAAACGCAACGTTTTCCCCAGATTCAAAACGGATGATGCATAAACACACCACGAGCAAGGCCAGAAATGTCTGTCAGCAGCGAGCAAGGCCGGAAATGCGTGGGTGTGCTTCCCGGTACTATCTGCCTGAAACCCGCCTCGGATCGAGTTTTGCTGATGTTAAAATAATCCCGGCACGAATTGGTTAAGCTTGATCACGTACCTGTAGCCGGCGACCGGGGAACCGTTCCTCAACCAGATAATCTCCGGGAAGGGTTTCCCTCTGACCGTACAGTCAAAGCGGCAGGTCATGCCCTCATTGAATCGCATGGGTTGGATCTCCTTGATGAACTCGGGCTTGGTGTCTACAGCAGAGGGCGTCTTGCCATCGGCTGGCGAGACGCTGTTTAAAGCATTGGTCTGGGGTTTCCCAGATCCTAAGAGAGAAAGAACGAAAAACCCCAAGATTAGCAATAAGCGGTAAACGTATGTTTAATGCAGCTTATGTTTGGCAATCAAGAATGATACAATATTCATAAATACCTATTTTACTCATTCCTACTGGTAGAGACCCCGTCATGTGGGTGGTTTTAAACGGCCAAATAAAAAAAACCGCTAGTTTTAAACCCTTTTTCAAGTATCACATAAAATGTGTACCCTCACATGATATACACAATGCTATGAGTCATATTTCAGTCCTTTAATAATTTACACTGCATCAGCACCGTGCCTGCTGCGTCACACCGTGCAGTATGCGGCACGCATGTATCAATATCCATATTTGAAAATGACTTCTTAAAATTATTTTAAAAGTGAACAAAGAAATCGGCAAGGCGGGACTTAAACCTGCAACCTTCGGAATACCGGACAGGCGCTCTACCAACTGAGCTATCTTGCTACCCTAGGTTGGCGGTCTCCCAAATTGTCAGTATCTTTCTTCGAGGGCTTTAATTATGATGACACACCTGTCACTCTCAATTGGCAAGTGGTGGACCTGCTACCAGCTTGGTTGGTAGCGGTGCAGGTGAATCTCCCTGCATCGTCGGTAAAGACCTCGGGTATAGTCAGGGTGGCGACGCCGTTACTGTAACCCATCTCAAAGTCATGGCTTGGCTCGATCTTGGAACCCTCGCGGAACCAGGCGATAGTCGGTTGGGGATGGCCCTTGAGGGTGCAGGACAATGTGGTGGCTTGTCCTTCTTTGATGTGCACGTCAGAAAGAGGCTGTCAGAAACGCAATGGCAAAACCCATCAAGTTATAAGTCAATCATCAACAAATAAATAAATATAAAAAATTAATAGATTGAAGAGTTCACTCAATTTTCATTTTAAGGTTACATCCCAGCTCTTTTGAGGAATTCGTTCGCATATTATCTTATAAGAATTTTTTTTGAATCTCTAACAATCTTTAATCAAACTACAGGAAACCAATAGCCCCCCTTAAATCGTTCAGAATGGTTGTGAATGTGATTTGTTGACATTCTCAACGATTCATTAATACCACGGTGGCAACAATTTGGGGTAGACGGTTATTTGGCTTTGAGAATGACGAACGCCCACCTTAGTGAATACTGGAGCAGATTGCTGTACACTCTGTTGTGGTGGTGGTGGTGGTGGTGGTGTACTGTGTGATACAGCTTCCTGCTCCATAGTCACTGTCTCGGCTGGGATGGGGCTCTTCTGACCTGCCTTGCCACCTGTCGCAGAGAGAAATGAGGGAGATCAGGTACTAGATCAGGTTTCCGATGATACCTCTCCTTAATCTACATGTAGGCTAATGTAGAAATTATACGAGTGTATTTGTGAAACGGTTTCCAGGAGTTGCCATACAGACACATGTTAAAACAAGTCACGATAAAGTAAGACATCTGAACCTTGAGCTAAAAATGAAAGGAACTGCACTTTGAGTATCGACCATTCTTTCATTTGTAAACTTTGAGTGCTATAATATATGGGCTGCTACAAGGGCTGCCACAAGGGCTGCCACAAGTGTGGTTGGTAACATTTCTTATTAGCCTTTGGTAGTGCTTGCCTGTTATTCTGTATTTTCAACAATCTAATGCTAGGTTTGGAAACATTAGGAACTATGCTTCATATTTTTACAACATTCGCCACTCGTAGTTCGCTAATCTGTGGTTGGCACAAGAAGTTGCCATTTTCTTCCCCGGCCGGTAACTTACTGCCGACATTGAGCTGAGCTTGGCTAGATGCTACGCCGGCCGAATTCTCCGCCCTGACCGTATACTCCCCGCTGTCTTCCTCAAAGACCTCCGGGATGACCAGCGTGCACCGCTCGCCGTCCCGGCCGATCTGGATATCCGCCGAGGACTTCAGCTCGTCCTTGTTGTGGAACCAGGTGACGGTGGGTGCAGGGAGGCCGGTGGCAGTCAACTCAAAGCTGACCCTGTCGCCTTCCTTGACCTGCTGGCTCTGCAGGCGTTGGGTGAAGCGAGGTGCATCCGTGACATCTGTGGGCACAAAGGATTGCCAAATAGGAATCTTTTAGAAAGATCTTCTAATTTTAAGGTTTAGGAAAAAGGTTTAGGAAAAAGGTTTAGGAAAAAGGTTTAGGAAAAAGGTTTAGGAAAAAGGTTTAGGAAAAAGGTTTAGGAAAAAGGTTTAGGAAAAAGGTTTAGGAAAAAGGCTTAGGAAAAAGGTTTAGGAAAAAGGTTTAGGAAAAAGGTTTAGGAAAAAGGTTTAGGAAAAAGGTTTAGAAAAAAGGTTTAGAAAAAAGGTTTAGAAAAAAGGTTTAGAAAAAGGTTTAGTAAAAAGGTTTAGTAAAAAGGTCTAGTAAAAAGGTCTAGTAAAAAGGTCTAGTAAAAAGGTTTAGTAAAAAGGTTTAGTAATCGGGTGCCTCTTTTGTTTGCTTTTTGGATGCAGTAGTTATTAAACATTTCAGTCAACTTCAGAACATTTTAATCAAACCCCATGTGTCGATGACATCTACCAAGAACATTTTTTTTTGTCTTTCTGGACTTTAGATAAAAACCCATGGATGTAGAAAGTCATGTAATGCTTCATCATCAACATCACATTCTAGAATTTACATGCAGTGGTTATTCACTAATTTGGAACACTTAGTGTTGAACTTTGTAGACAATATATCATCATTTTCCTTGTTTGCATTCTGGACCACAGGCAATTCAGGCAATTCGAAATTCAAATTTAAAAACCAATGCAAAATGAAAATCATATTAATTTTATAACATGTCTTTGGCACAAAAGCCATAAAACATTTCTTTTCAAACTAATTTAAATGACGTACGATTTGTTAAGTTTCTTGATTGTATTATAACACAGCTGCCACTTGTAAACTACTAAAATGCAAGAACTATAAATCTATCCCTGACAACAACTCTAATAGAGAAATACATTTTCAAGTTAGTTTGCAATCACATAAAAACAGAACACATCTAACTGCACACAGAAAGTGAGCAAGCAAGCAAGCATTATAGAATTCACACTATTAGGCCTATCACCAGTTGGGGAAATCTGACACGATATCAACTGCAATACCTCTGTGGGTTTTGGTTTTTTCTTCAAAATATTGATATTTTTTATTTTGTTTTACTAGCTGTACTACAGTTGACACTAAGGTACACGTACAACAAAATAGACTTATCCAACGACCAAATATAGAAGATACGACTGTTGACATATCACCCATCTTCATCAATTTGTGGCAAATGTGATTTGTATTCAAATGAACATATACTCGTAGTATATGGACAAACTAACCTTTGACTACTAGCTCCGCGGTGGACACAGCGGTACCGACAGGGTTTTTGGCCTCGCACTTAATCTTGCCCGCATCGCTAGCGTCCGCTTTGGGGATGCGGAGGCTGGCGCGGCCCGCCTTGAGGCTGATCTGATATTTAGGGGAGTTTTTCAGCTCAGTGTCATCTTTGAACCATCTGACACTGGGTTCGGGGTTGCCTGGTTTAGAAGATTAGGGAGAGAGAAGAGGGGGGGGGGGGGGGGGGGGGGGAGAGGGGGGGGGGAGGTGATAGAAGAAAGCAAGCAAAACAAGATACAGAATAAGAAAGGTGCTACAACTGCAAAGAAGAGAAAGCAACATCTTAAGCCGAATATCGATAAGGTGGCAAAGATTGACTGATTTTGAACAGAAGCAGAAAAAGTACTTATAAAAACAAAATATAAAACGAAACATCTTTTTTAGGGGAAGGGGGTTTGCCCATTAGGAAAAACTAAAAAGGCCAAATAAATAATAAGTGCTGTTGCATAGAATGTGTAAAAACTTTCTTAATCCAGCGATTAAGATACCAACAATGTTTTTAACATCTGTTAGATCTGTTTTCCTAACGGAACAAAAACATTGAATAGATTGTTTCAATTCTGTTGCCATCTTGATGGTACATTTTAAGTTATCAATGAATGCACAATGATATATGGTGCTGAGGGTGCAGACAGAAATAGATAAACGCATTCTTATTTGACGGGGGTGTTTTGAGACCCCGGGTAATTGAAGATGAGAGTTCATAAGAAAGAAAAAATGAGAATTGCCAACAACTTAAAAGGGAAATGTTTGCAAAAACCTGTCTTGAATGAGAACCATAACAAGAAATTAGAGATGCAGTAGAAACCCCCGAAAGGGCACATAGCGAATAGATTAAAAAGTGAAGATCAACAGCCGAATGAGTGAAGTAGAAACGTGATGCGAACGACTGAGCAGTGGTAAAGTAGATGTGGACAAACGGAAAGTCAATCCGTATCGCTACTTGGAAGATTGAAAGGATGGCACACACGCTCCTGGGCACACACGGTCCTAGGAACCTAGAAACACACACTCCTAGGCACGACTCAAGTGTTGTACAAACAGTGCAAGGCTGGCAGTTAAGTGCAAAAAGTCATGAAACTGCAGTCATGTCTGAGTAGAAATCAAACTACAGCGGGTAGAATGTCAGATTTTGCCTTTCAAAGGGTTAAAATGCTGATTTTATGGTTGGACCTTTGAATTTTGGACAAGATGTCGGCATTGCTAACTACAACTGTTTGATGTATTTGCAGAATTTCAGGTTAATTTGATAAATACTCCAGCTGGTTACTTTGGCGTTATTTGTAGACACAATCTTCAAAACCCACTGCAAATAATGAGCGATTTAAGCAGACGACCTTGTTTTAATGTGCTCAAATGTTCTAATGGATGTTGTGAAGGGATGGCATGACTCACAGCAGACCTACTTCAAACAACAAGTGCATGACTAGTGTAAATTACATGTGAACCTTGACTGGATTATTCATCATGTTCACTGCATGGAACTTTACAATTTTTAAAGCTAATTCTTTCGGATTCTTTTTATGAAACTTAGATAAAGCTTTTGCTTTTTCCTTTTCACAATCTCACAAACTGATGACTTTTTTGTTTAGACTATGTTCAGATTTGGCCAGCGGAAATGGTCATATTTAGTTTGTTTTGTTGCATATTTTGATTTTTTTTTAAATGAAAAAGCATGTGCATTTTATTGAATGTTTTGTGGCAAACTAAATGATAGTATCTACACCGTCCTTACCCTGAATGACAGCCTCGAAGGAGGCTGGCTTTCCCTGAACAAGTGACACACTCTTGACCGGCTGGCTGAACTTGGGAGGGTCCTCTTTGAACTTAGACCTCTGGCCGGACATGGTGGTCACTTTGGTGGAGGTGGTGGTGGTAGTTTCAACACTGTCGAATAAACAAGAGTGGAAACAATAGTAAATGCAAGGAAAATTTAACTAGATTTGTCCCATTAAAATGGCAAGGTGGGATTTGAACCTGCGAGCTCTGGAATACCGGACCGGCGCTCTACTAACTTAGCCATCTTGCCCTACATGTTGGCGGTCTCCGAAATTGTCAGTATCTTTGTTCGGCAGTTAGTTCAATAAAAAGAACTAGTGGTACAAGTGCCAAGTTAAGCTCGATTACAAATATTAAAGGTTAGGCTACACACTGAATTACTCATCAATTAAATTTTACAAAGTAAAAAAATTAAAATACGTGTAGTGAATGACACGCATTCACAATTTTAAAAGTTATCTCTAATGCAGATAGTGACATATATTAGAATGGATATTTATTCCTGAATTGGTAAAATCCATCACCAGGTCGGACTAGAAGAATCTGGGGGTGTGACGCACCATCCAAAACAGCCAATTAGGATACGGTGGATTGGAACTTACGAAGCTAAATTTGGTAAAACCTAATGGACTAGGCCGGAGGTGACATGAAACAAACTATGGATCAGTACACTGACTTTGCACACCGGCATACGTTGACATGTAAGATGTGATCAGAAGCCCCTAAATACTAACTGATTACTTGTTGAAGAGAGCTAGCTGGTGACATCCCAGGAATTTAGCATTTAATGGGTCTAATTTTTGGGGGCGAGCCCTGTGGTAATTCTTGTTGATGAGGAAGAACTGGAATGTGAAATGGAATGTAGCTTTTTTGGCAGCAAACTGATCCAGTAATTAGTTATATTAGTCATATAAAAAATAATTAACAAATTCCTTCAAATTGCTGTTTCTTTCATTTGTATTTTTTTAATTGTTTTTGTACGGCAGAATAAATTTGAATTGGGGCACTACGAGATCAGATGCAAGTCCAACAAAATAATAATAATCGTGGTTATTATATAGCGTTCTTTACCGTATCAACGCACTTTACAATTATTATCCCAGTTATCAGGCCCTGGACTATCAAGGCCCCATTTATAGGCGCTCAATCGGCCTTGACCCTCACAGGTACCCATTAAGACCCCTGGGTGGAGAGAGACAATTATAGTTAAGTGTCTTGCCCAAGGGCACAAACACCATGTTCCTGGAAGGGTTCGAACCCACGCACCACCTTACACCGTAACCAATGGGTCATGGCATTCTACACATTAAATTTGATGTGGACAGGATTTGGATATTTTTTTTAAAGGCCTAAAAGGTAGGATACACCATTTGCAGATATCAAATTAAATTACTACCGAATTATTAAGAAATATCTTACTTATTTGAAAGTAAATGATTCACGAAGGCCGGACGGCGATTGCGAAGGAAACAAGAACATCTGCCCGACGCTGGTTTAAAACAAACTCTGTTTTTCTTGCTTTTCTCAGCATCCATGATTGTAAAACTTTGGACAGATCAGTTAAATGATATTTACTATAAAATACAACCCCCCAAATCCTCCCATTCAAATTATTCAAGTAATTACCAAAGGTGTATCCTACCTTTAAGCCAATGTGTGGGAGGAGATTTGTTTATGTCCAGGGGGTTCTTTGTTTAACACCCCGATTGCCAAATTATTGCCATCTGTTTGACATCCACATAGGCTATGCTACTACTTGTTCTTATTTTAGTCAAGATGTCAATGCTAGATTTGTTACACGTGCATTCCAGACTGGCAGAAGTAAAATAAACAACACCCACAAAACAACAATCAATTAATGTTAACTCCGAAAGCCCAAAGCCAAAAATACAGTTCACTATTTAAAAAAACCACCAAGATTGTTTTTATTACCCATTACCAGAAGATTCCTACAATAATTTAGGGCTGGGATGAAGAATTTCTTGAAGTTCAGAGTGTATCTAAAGTTATAGAACTGCTCCTATTAGCTCATAACGCATCTCAGCATGTGATGCGCAAGCTCCCGAGATTTAGGTATGTGTCCTTAGAAGACCTTTATTCAAGGTTAATCACTGCACTGTCTTGTTCCCCTAGGGATGAACAGTTGGGTCAATGACCTAAATTCATGACTTTGAAAATTGCTTTATAAAGTACCCTATTAAATGACAAAAATATTGATAACAAAAAAGGCAATGGTGAAATGATTTGTTGTTACGAAATCGTTGCTTTCAATTTCTACACCAAAGTAAAAACAAGGTCGAGTTAGAAATATTTGAAATCATATTGAAAATATAACTCATTTTGGTTGGACTGGTAACTATATAAAAATTATTTTCATAAAAAAAAAAAAAAAAAGATAAACAAGTATGTTTTAAGAAGTCTGAAAAATCTCATGTCTGGTTACGTCGATCAACAACAGTTATACGTACAAGTTTATAAATCTTTTTTCCAATTTTTTTTTCTTCTCGAAAACAATTCCAACAACAGCTTGTAGATCTATGAATCACCATGGTAATTGATGACACTCTAATCAATAAACTTGACCAACTTAATATGGGTAACATTTTGTTCCTGGCAGTTCATCACATACGCATCGTGATTAAAGTGGTGTGGAATGCACAGATACCCATCTGTGACTTATGAGGTCTATATGTTGGGTTTTTTTCCTCCATGATATTATGTAGATGAATGTGGTAATCCAACCGCAATTCTCTACCAGCCTTGATGTACCAGCTAGACCGCTGTGAGCATCACTGCATTCCTGGAGCCAAACTAAAGACATCTTGGAACAACATCAGCCCGACATATTACCACATTGTATCCATCTCCAGTTGCTAGACCTTTCTTAAACAAAGTACCACTTCGTATGCGACATACAGTTGTACACCAAAAGGGGAAAGTTCATCTTGACATAATCTCACAAGAACGTCGACGCAAACATGCCATCCCAGTTTAGCCAGCCCACACATCTTGAACTCCAAAAGTTGAGTAACGAGGCATCGTGCTCGGCATTCAGTTGAGATGACTTTCACAAGCCGAGAAGTTTCCACGCCCATACATGTAGATTATGGTATAAATTGTTGAGGCAGTCAGTTTTCAACCAATTTTAGGTCAACAATATCATTCTGGTGATTGTTCACTTTAATTAAAGTATGCTTGGAAAAGCTACATAAAAAGGCCCGGCTTAATTGACATATTTTTGTTAAATACAGGCCAGTGTAGAAAATAATTATTCGACCATATATATTTTACTTCTTAAAAAAAAAATATATATTATAACAAAACAAATCCACAAATGTATCTGAGTAATGACTATTAAAGTTACAATATTTAATAAATGACAACAAAACCTGCACAAAACATCCTTGACAACCTAACAAAATCAGTCTGATCAGTTTCAATAATTTTGTTTTTAAAATCATCAAGTTTAAGATTTTGTTATCATGAAAAAGTTGCACTCGCAAACAAATTTGGAAATATAATTATGTACATGTATTCTCGGCATCATGAAATACTACACAGGATGAACTCAATCGTGCAGTAAAAACACAACACAATGATGACATCATTCTATTTTCTATCCTGTGACGTCCTGGCCCCTATGTCTGGAATGCCAAGCATCTACATGACATCTCAGTAGGGAAGTTAAGAAAGTGAAATATGAAGATGTCTGATAACAACAGACCATCCAGAACATCTAAACCAAGATATCATGAGGTTTTTCCTATTTATTAATACCAATGACAACGTGGCCTATTTTCCTGGTATCATGCATTTTCCCAGATGTTGTTTATTGGGAATTATTGTGTAAAGAGCACTGTACCAAAAACACTTTTTCTTATGATTGCTACATTTAAGGTTTCGTAATTGATGTTTGTGGAAAATTTAAAACTATGAAAGTTTTTGGGGATAACAAAACACTGTTGAAACCATGACAAAATTGAAATAGAGAGATCTAAAAAATAAGATTATTAGGACATCTAAAATGCCATGATCATCTATCCCATTCTTTAACCTAAAACAATTTGGACAAAAAATAGTAAGAAATAATCTGTGTGATTTCAAACGAGCTTAAAAAGAAATGCGACTTCTGATAACCTTTAAACACGCTCCATCAAAAAACTAAAACAAAATTATAAACAAGTTTAATTCTTGATTAATTCAAAGAAAATCTAAGCAAAAAAACCCAAATATTTTCAAGATTAAACCAGCTCTGCTTGAGTGTGCTTTACCGAATGTGTTTTGATTTCAGTGTAAGGGAAACCCCTGCCTTACATTACATTGCACGGCAGCAGATGCCATCAGCATACAAGCATATGGACGGCCTTACCATATATGGTGCTGTACACAGCTACCACAGTGTGAGCTTCAGCTATGTGTATTACACACACGGAAGGCTCTACACAGCAAGTCATTGCCAGCAGTGAAGATGACCCGATATATTTGAGATTTGAATCTTTGTTATTTATTCAAAGTAGCGCAGGTAAATACTAGTGTCAGAAGGACTTTTTAGACTTGATATTTGTATGACGGATATTTAATAAGCCTGCAGGCTCTAAAGTTGAAGATAATGTGGTATAGTGCGTTGACCATACTGTTTTGGCACTGGTAGTATTCAATACAAGTTCATGTTCAAATCTACATTAATTTTTGAAGTTAAATAATTTTTTACAAAACAGCGACAATTTTGTAATTATTCAAACCCCTGCAAAAACAATAACTACAAATGTACTTAGAATAAAGTGCATTAAATGCAAGTGGCATTCACCCCAACTGTCCCGAATCCTCAAATTTTAATAAGAATTTGCACACACCCTTGGGAGTTAGGGTTACTATAACAAGTAACTGATACAAATGGAACAAATATTTACTATTTGTAAAAATATGCTCCAATATTTGTGTATTCCAGCTACCTTTTAAAATGCTTTTATAACCTTTTACGTAATTAATCAATTAAACAAATAATTAAAGAAAATGAATAACACACTCAGCAGTAAAACAAACAAAAAAATAAAAAAATATTTTGCTTTAAAAAAAAAGTAATGGATACACTCTAAGATATTAAGATCGCAAAGTGCCAGAATGAAAGATGCAACCAAACATTTACCATTTTAGCATTATTTTACTGAAATAAGTGGGGCTAAATAAACCCCTCTCATAACTGACGCTTTCCTAGCAAAGTTAGTTCTTTATTTCCTGACATGAATTTAATTGACTTTCACATAACACAAGATTTTCACCCATGCATGGCATACCCAAGTGAAAAGCCTAAAGCAATATTAATTTTTTTAAAGGAAAATACTTAAGTTTTTTAACTAAACTATAAAACAAAATTTAGACAAATTTAAAACTTTTTCTTACCGATCGAATCACCCCTTAGAATCCAGGTCCATTTCTCGACAGTTTTTAGATTGGCACCAGCAGGGCCTTGTTTTGGTTCCTTCTCGTCAAAAACAGAAGCTTCTTAACTCTTTTTTTATTTTATTAGAAAACACCAGACATTAATTCCAGACTCTTGCGTATAAGACAACGGACGGCTCGACGGCCGAGTTCCTCTTGTTCTCTGGATGCTGTTCTCTTGGTGGTAGGACTGCAAGTCAGCCCAACATTAAGGATTACAGATACACCTGGCCCTAGACTGCCTCATTAGCATACCGGTGCACTTATAGAAAAGCTGGTCTCCGATTGGCCAGTCTCTCCAGTGTGAGCTGCATGTGCAGATTCCATTCCAATTAGCACCAAACTGAGCTGATCAATTTGCATAACCCCGCCCCTAACATGATGTCATCTGACTGGCAGTGTGCCAAACTTGTTTTATTGGAGAGAATTTCATAAGGCATTTTTGGAGTATGACATTAAAATATAGAAACAGGCTTCTAGAGATATGGCTATGTCTATTGTTAGCCTGCTCACGCGTTGTTGTAATGGGCGAACACCCAGACAATAGCCCTAGCCTTATTATAATTTCAACTACTGATGCAAGGCTTACTCTTCCAAGATATGTATTGGCGATGATAAATGTGATAGAAGAGGCCAAGCCACGGGAATGTTGTAGACGGCTTGCTCCAGGAAATGAAAGTAAAGTCAACGGCAGCTGAATGAAAATACAAAGCTACAATCCCAAAAGGCTGGAAAGTTTTTTAATTCATACCCCCTTCCCCTTCCCCTCCCAAGATATTTATCTCCGAGTTCCCACAGAGATTTGCAAACTTTCCAAAAAAAGTAGGTTAAATCCACTTTATTTCACAAACCCAGGGTTCAAAATTCCATCTGCCAAGATTCACTGATTGTGACAAAGTACCCTCAAATCAAAGTTAATGTCGCGTGTATTAACCTTTTGGTGTGCTGAAGTGCCACGAGCATGTCTGAATGTCTACTGCAATTACTAATGAAAGGTTACAGGAAGACAGTGATATTGAGCCTTTTTTGGAAACCCAAGAGAGTAAGATGTCACGCCGATAGATTGAGTGATTTCCACAAATGCACTCTCAAATTGAAATGAACGAGGAGCAATTAACCTTTAGGTACTAAAGGGATTAACCTAAATGGCACACCGTCCTCAATACTCCAAAATCAACCAGGAACCTTTGGAGGATTTGGAAGGATTAGCACTATACAAACAGTTACTTGTGACCCCTTTAATTGTTGTGGATGCATGAGCAATCTTGAGCCCCACCTCAAATTACCGCTTGTTAAATATTGCAATCTTCCCGTTTACCTAAGAAGATTCTGACTTCATAGAAATTTGGATCCCAATATAATGTGCCACTTAAATGAAGCCCGATGAGATAGTTTCTTAGAATTCTATCACTGGAGATGAGCAAGGCATGGCAAAGATTCATTATCGGGAAATCAACTGGCTGAATTAGCCACCTCTAATCTTCATAATTTCCCCCTTGAGTTCAGGCCACTTCAATTCCACCTGCCTCTCTCGACTTAAAAGAGTCCCAAAGAAAGAACTGGATCAAGGAGCGGGAGACAGAACTTGTGATGGCCCAACATGCATCCTAGTGAATGGAACGGATCACGGCCAATTTTCCCGCAAATTGGAGAGGAGTCGGTGATCCCCATGTGTGAAGTATTTGAGACAGATATTTATTTATTGATTAATTGTTGAGAACCTGAGGAAAAAAATACTTTTGTTGTGCCATGTAAAGAGTTACCAATTTTTGAATGCAAACTGAAAATTGCGACGGACCTTATGCATTGAGGCGGAGTCGGAGGGCAATAATTATTTTTTTAATATGATAGGCATTAGTTATCATAACAAATATTTACATAGAGGCAATTGGAGGTTTTTGACAGGATTGACTGAGGGCGCATCTTAGCAAAATGCCTCTAGGAGGAGTTAGGATTAACGTATAAAGACGGTCCACAAGTAGTCTTTAATAAATTCAAATATATGTAGGTAAGTGTTTTTTGTTAACTTAATTGGGTTTTGTTTGTTTTGTTTTGTTTTGGGTTTTTTTAGGGGGAGGGAAAGGGGGTTTCGGGAGTGGGTTCAGACAAAAGGAGGGATTGTTGTTATTGTTTCTGTTGATTTTGGTTCTTTCAGCTCTGAATTAAGACTATTATATTTAAAAATAATTATATTCTTACCTGTCAGATTCTGTAGTAACAGTGACTACTGGACCTACACAAATAAAAAGAGAAAGAAAAAAATTGAAGTGGACACAAAAAAAGGTTTTCATTGGCATTTTTTTTCATAAAAAAATTATATACTTGTTATTTTATGTTTGAAATAATAGGTACACGTAAATAAAGAACTTGCTATAAATGATGAATGCTTGTCATTTGGTTTTTCAAAATAGACACACAGTTTGTTTACATGTTGTGTGACAAATTACGACACACAAAATAAAAGCCAATGTTCTAGTAATACAAATCAAAACATGTCTGGAAATTAAACCAGCTGGTAAGAGTTACTGGGTCCCAGACTGGATCCTTGCAAAGTTATTAGAAGCCGATGAATCCAAAACAGAGTCAGCGTGATCTGATTGGTATGCGAAGAATGTCCAACATGTCTGGTATGGTACAGCACCTTTTGGGGCTGTGTTACGGAGACAGTTGCACAGTGAATTTGGGGGTTTTCCAAAATCGGGAAATCTTTCCCAGGGTTTGGCTACATCTCTAATTCAAGAGTCATCTTCAAGCTTGAAGATCAAAACCAAATATAAATACCCAAAACTGTTGGCCTCGTATTACACAATTTGATGCTTTTCAAGAAGGACATCGGCCCATATTGAGCCAGCGTCCCTAAATCGCTTGCCTGAAAAACTTCTCAAGCTTAACCCGTGATGAAACCATAGTTTGGAAAACCCTAGGCTTTTTTCAATTCAAGAGGGATGTGACTGAGATGTTAAAGGTTTTAGGGTGGGACAGGGTTAAGCAGTACCAGGCTTGCCTCCTAGCTAAAGACATGCACTTCATCTCGGTGCAGATCAATCTGAAAAATGTAATGGAATCCCCCTTGACTCGTAAGCTATCTACATACCAAGTTTTGTTAAAATATGTCTAAGATTTGTTTGGTAATCCTTACAGACAGACAAAGAGCCAGATGCCAGCCCGACAGCCCGACAGCCCGACAGCCCGACCGACAGACAGACAGACAGACAGACAGACAGGGGTGAATACATAACCTCCACCATTGGAGATGGGCGGAGGTAATAACAAACATAGAGCAAACAACTATTTTCCTAGTCTAAACTGTCTGCCATCAGAAGAAATACCCTGATGGACCCCTCTCCTTGCAGACAGTGACATACAAGATTATAAGATTCCTGGAAGATTCATGGCAATAAGATTAACTGTATATCATTGACTTCTTAATAGGAATGTATGATGTGCTTCAGCAGATGTTACCCAGGGAGTCTAGGGCAGATTATCTTACATGATATCGGACCACTTTGACTTTAACAATTTCAAGTACTGCGCAGCATCAAACACCAAAATCAATTTGCCTTTCTCATGACCTTTAAGTACGACTAATCTATGGATGAAAAACAAAGATGTGATCGATGTAAGGGCATCCCTTAGGCCTCCGACATTTAAGTTTACAGCACAATTGATCTAACGAGCCCCCCCCAAAAAAAACAAAAAAAATAAAATAAATAAATATAATAAAAATAAAACATTTTATAAAATAAATTCAACATAAATTTAAACTTGTTTTTTTTGGGGGGCATCAATAGGAGAAAAATTAATTAGTTTTACTGGTTTTGCAGTATAAATTTAGGAATAATCCATCTTTAAAATATTTATTACAAATTACTAAATCATAAACATTCTTCCTAGAATAAAAACAACAAAAAATGCACTTGCGAAATGTTTTAATATTTGTTAAGTTAAGTTAATTAAGTTAACTACCCTGTGGTGTCTTTTTGATGAAGAAGTCCGATGTTCCAAATAGGGAACCAAATTAAACTTCTGCTCAGTTGTGTTATTGGATCAAGGATGCCTTGGGCAATTAAGTTCATTTCTAGATTTCGTGAAATTATGAAAGACATTTCAGGAATTTGAAAAACAAAAAACACTCGGCATGTTTCCGAATTATTATACAATGACTGAAATAAAATGTTATGATGTAATTTTTTTATTTTAAGGTAGCTACCCCGAATATATCCAAATTCAGCATTACTTAATCAGGTAGGCATCACATCTAAATTTTGATGAAATAAAACGAGTGGAATTTGTTTGGGATTGTAAGTTGGGGGTATTATAAAATGTCCAAGTAGCACTTAATAAAATATATCTTTCAATAGATATTGTGATGTTTACTACAAAACACCGTTGGTAGCTTCTCCACATGTTTAACATGATTGTACATGTACATGACTAAAATTCCACGCAACAATCTCCCTGGCCAAGTTAAAATGTGTTAAAGATGGACTACAACGGAATAATGATAAAGGCTGTGTTGCTGTTTTTTGTTCGAGAAATGTATAATGATTACTAATATATCATTAGTATTCAATAAATCTTGTTCCTTCATGCAAAAAAACAACAAAATTGATCGGCGTTCTACGACCCAGATAAACTCAGTTTCAGCAAAAGCCCTTAACTCATGAATAATGCATACTTTGTGTGTGACGTACTACCCATGAAAACGCATACATATGGTGGCCCTGAAGGGACTCCGCAGATCGCGAATATTGACGTCAAATTTGACGTCAATATTCGCGACTTTTGGGGAAAGTCGTGAATATCGACGTCAAATTTGACGTCAATATTCGCGACTTTTTTGGAAAGTCGTGAATATTGATGTCAAATTTGACATCGATATTTGCGATCTGCGGAGTCCCTTCAGGGCCACCATGTATGTGTTTTCATGGGTAGTACGTCATCACTTTTCGCTGGTTTACAAGTCCGCTGGTACTATATCAGGGATTTCATTGTGGTTTTCAGTGGATCTTTGCCGGGAACCAGTACAGGGCGGGAAATTTCAAAATCGAAGAATCGAGGTCTAATTTTTTCGGTCAAATTGCAACAAAATTATTTAGAGAAAAACATGACCGTAACAATAAAGTGTTACCTGAACACAACATAAACAAGGTCCGATAATAAATTTAATGTGTGAGTTTTCGTTGTAGTCCATCTTTAAGGATAGAAGCCATGCAAGCAGCTGCCTTGGATTCCAGCCTCAAATTAAAGGTGCGTCTTCAAGATTCAACCAAACAAAATTATTGCAGGTACTATTTTCAGAGAATTCTAGTTTGAGATCTAATCTTAGGGGTCAAATCAGAGGTAACATTATATTGTTATCACAACTCCCATGCAATCCCTTCCACGTTTAACGTCAATACTAACACATTTTCCCGGCTATTTCAGGGACTGAGACAGATTCTTATTAATTTTTCCAGGGGGCAAACATTTCAAGGGCAGAAATCGAAGAGAGATGCGACTGCAGGGAGGTAAGGGAATGAAAGTAATTCAAGGAACATGAGGTCACTGTCATTACGAGCCAATGTCCTCCAACTGAAAGTGCAGGTCTTTTTTAAATCACTAATAACCACTGAAGGAGATATCAATTTAAGGTTGAAAAACACAGACATTTTACTATTAAATGTAATTGAGGTCATGTTACAGTGGAATCTTTCAAATAATATAAATTAAACAAATTGACACAAGTTTCTGATTACATTACTGACATTACATCGCAAAAATACCCACAAATATTAGTATGAAACCGTTTCTCAATTTTGTGAGGAAAAAAAAAATGGTCTAAGCTCAATATAACAATACAAGAAAAGCTGGCTCCGGAGTGCAATTTTCTACTCAATTGATTAATAATGGCCATTCTATATTCTAATCTATACGATGGCATTTCTTGACTCACACGTAGAGTTGTAACCAAGTCAAATTTTCACAAGTTAAGTCTCAACTCATTTTTTTTATACCCATCTGAACACATGCTATAATTCACACGACACATGTACCGTTTCTCCGTATCAAATTTATTGACGTATACAGGGTGGCCTACAAGAAAAACAGACAAGCATACATCTACTACCCTGAGGCCAAAACTACCTATAACAAGGAATGAAAAAAAAATCTGGAAGTTGTTATGCCTGCTTTTAGATAATTTATGTTTTGCAGAAAACATTTCATTGTGAGGAAGCACAAGTTTTGTAAAAGTGTCAAATTTCATGAAGCTCTTCAACTGAAGCTAAACATCAAATTAATACAATTATAAATTAAACCAAATTAACCAAATTAGACAGCCTAATGTTTTTAAATTTCTGACAGGGTAAAATGACAGTAGTTACAGAAACAATCAAGTAGGGGACACACAAACATGCACAAGAAAAAAAAAACATAAAGAAAGAGAAAAATCTCAACAAAAATCTTAACTTACCTCCAATCTTGAGGACGGCAGAACAGGTCGTCTCTCCGTGTTCATTCTTAGCCTTGCACTGGTACCTGCCGGCGTCTTCGTCGAAGACTTCACCAATGATAAGGGAGTGCTCGTCCCCTTCCTCCAGGATCTGAAACACTCCCTGGTTGACCAGCACACCGTCCTTGTACCAGTCCACTTTCGGTTTGGGGTCACCTCGGATGAAGCAGTCAAAGCGAACAACGTCGCCCTCGTAGGTGCTGCGGTCGCTGAATGCGCGGACGAAACGTGGAGCCTTACTCTCTTGACTCTCCACTGTGCATGAAGAAACAAGTCAACAATTATTATTATAATTATTTATTTGAACCAAATCGTTGGAAATGTATGCTTTTTGTTTGGATTTTGGACGGAAAGGTATTTATGAATAGGTATCAATGTACTTGGCTGGTATTAAACAAGTACATTTACACTTCTCCAGCCATTAAATACGAGACTGTTTAAAGGCAACTATTTCTTCTTACATCCGACATGCAGTTGGGCCACCGAGGTGCAGTCGCCCGCAATATTGCTTCCTTTGACACTGTATGTCCCAGCATCTTCCAGTACCACCTCTGGGATGATGAGTACTTGGCTCAACCCTTGAGTTGTTATCTGGGATCAGTCAAGAAAAAGGCAATCGGTGATTAGTACACGATTTAATGTTAGTTGTGCATTTTTATTGTTCAAAACAGCAAAAGAATCTAAATAATGGTGCTTGACAAATATTCCTGACAAAGTTTTAGCTCTATGAATGCTGTATATTCCAAGAAAATAGTTTTCTAAAATTTAGATTTTGAACCAATTACTAATAGAACATTTTTCTAAAACTCGTCTCGGAGATACATTTTAGAGTCTTAAATTTATAACAAGTAAGCTTTAGAACAATAATTTGGTTGGTTACTTTTTGGATAGTTGCAAAAGGTATACTATCCTTTAATATTGCGTTCCACATGGATTCCACAAAAATTTAGGAAAAAGTTCCTCATTAACCTGAATATATTTGCTGGGTTGGATTTCGGCACCATTCTTAGACCATATGACATTTGGCTCTGGGTCGCCCGTGATCTGACAATGGAACTCCACTCGCTCCCCTTGCACAGCTGTCTGGTCTACCAAGGGCTCCACAAAGTCCGGAGGAGTCTTGGGAACTGATAAAACAATGAAGAAAATGGAAGATAGGTATTTAATTTACGTCATTTTACAACAGCTTTCTGATTCATAGAGGTTATAAAACAAAAACAATTCCCGTTGGAACAAAACAATTAAATCACTGAAACTAAAAATTAAAATGACACGCATAAATAAGAATGAGTAACTCTTTTACAAAGATCACAATCTAAAAAAAATATAGAAATTATAGAAAAGTTAGAAATCAAGCAAATAAACATTTTGTGATTACTGGGATAGATTTTGTTCTGTGCACAATGCATTCATCTTTTGTTATGTGTTCTGGGCTTTGAAGACGTGTATTCAACGAGTCACGACTGTCACCATAATTTCAAAATTGATGTGTATAAATTATCTTCCTTCTCTCGTGGGTTTTCTTCGATGCAAAATATACAAGCTGCCTGGAGGCAAGCTTTGGAACACTCGACATGAATCCACCTAGCAAGATGGTCATAGCACGCAATACAACTTGATCCATACAGTTCTTCCAAAATGTTTAACTGTTTTTTGTCAAACTGTAAATAAATTGCAGCTTACCATCAACACTAAGGACGGCGGAAGAGGTGGACTGTCCAAACGTATTAGTCAGGGTCACTTTGTAGATTCCTGAATCGACCGGCTTAACGTCAATGATCATCAGGCCAATCCTGTCTCCTTCTTTGACAAACCTCACACGTGATGTCTCGAAGACCTGCTGGTCATCTCGGAACCATTTGATCTGAAATGTTTGTTATAAAAAAAATTAAAAAATATAACCAATTACTGTACAGCTGTGCAGTTTATCTTCTAAAAAACACTAAAACAAGAATGAAATAAAATCTGGGGTGAGTGAGTGAGTTTTGGGTTTAACGCCGTACCGGCATCAGTGGCCATATTCACGGCGGGAATGTGTACAAATATAAGACAATAGTTAGTAACAAAAAAAACAATCAAGTGAACTGTGGAGAATATAAGAACTCGGAGTCAGAAGGAACAATTATCAAAAGAATGAAAAACCATTGTATAGAAGAATAACGATAGGCTGATTCTAGGCAGTTTTCCAGGAGAATCCCGTGGAAGGCGGGCCACAGAGGATTCCCCAGACACACGGCACCCTGTCTAAATTTGTCCCGCAAGGCCGGCCGTTTCCCTTGCAGTTTAAGGGCCCGGGCCCCGCCGGTATTTTCACAGGTCCACATACCTCCGGGTGATGAGGGGACAATGGCTCCGAGCGTCTGGTCAACCCCCCATGACCAGTCCCCCAGGACTAGCAGGGCCTCCTGTTTAACTGTCCAGTTAATTATAATATATTAATTGTGTCGATAAAATTTATAGGAAGTGTATGAATAATGTCTGGATTTATTTTGTGAGACTCATCTCAAGGGCAGAGCAAAATCTTGTCTCACCAGGGTGAGCAAACCCTGAGATGAGTCTCAGACCAAAGAAAGACAACTTTATACGGTAAAGAAAGTGTGGAAATTATATTTGTATATGGAAATAAAATCTGTACACAACATACACCACTGACTGATTTATGTTGAATAAAAAATCTTATTCACAAAGATGTGGAAGAAATAACTTAACTACAAGTCATTATCGTCAGCAGTTATATCCCAAATGAGCTTTGACCTACGATACTTCTGAAGCATACAATTTTTGTAAAAATTAAACTCTGAATTCTGCATTGTCACTATCTCTGTGTTGCACAGGGATCCACATAAGTACATCTCTTGTGCCTCCATTTTTACTGTATTGAAAATGATGAAATGCCTCAAAGATGGCAGCTCAATTCAAAGGCTCTATTCAAGTTGAAATATACACTCAAGACTTTATTCAGATATATCTACACCAAGAATAAATCTAAATCAGACCTTACCTCAGGTTTGGGAACACCTTTTGTTACCCCATCGAAGGTAATCACTTCACCCTCTGCGGCAGCGATGCTCTCCAGTGGCTGCACAAAGTCTGGAGGTACCTTCTCTGTAATCACACACAAACCATATTTTTTCAAATAAGTGAAGAGGGCCTAATATTTCGATCTTAACAAGATGTTAGCATAATGACTGTGTACATGAAACAAACATATACAAGGGAACACACAAGCATGACGCAACAAGGTTGGGAGAAGAAACCCAAAAGAGGGATAACAGAAATTATACCCAGCAGGATATGAGACCGAGGGACTCCCTTCTTAGCTCCCTATACCTATACACTCTCTAGACTATTGTTACCTAACGCACCCCCCTTCTGAAAACATTTTAAAAAATCCTGAGAAACCAGCACGACACGAGATCAAGAAACTCGCAAAAGTTGCGAAAGTTGAACATATTTCAACTCTTTGAATGTTTAATGTTTCGTGATGTCGATTGTTTTCGCGTTCACAATCGATGCTTCCTTTTTGGCGCAGAGCAGCTATTACGACCATTTCTGCCCATTTACTCCAAGGTAGAAAGAATTAATAAGTAAAAAAGTGCCTTGCTCAAGGGCACACGCACCATATAGTCCCCAAGCTGGACTAGAACCCACAATCTGCAGCTTTACCCACAGACCAATTCAATATTCCAGACCACTAGGCCACGGCACTCCACAATCAGACAGCACTTCTGCACAATAGTATCTTAATACCTTTGATGACAAGATGGCAATCGGATCTAACAGCCCCGTGTGTGTTTTCAGCTTCACAGTAATAGGTCCCAGCATCGGTGGTGGTAGGCTTCTTGACAATCAAGGCATACTTGTTGCCCAGCTGCTGAAATTCGTATTCGTCGTCGGACTCACGGATCGGACTATCTTTAAAGAACCAGGTCACCTGACAATGCAACACGTGAATATATCAATTTCTAAACACAGAAATTTAATTTCGCCTTGGATATGCGTACTTGTTGATTAGATTGGCATCATGCATTACAATTCTTTTGTTTTAAATCCTTTGTTTTCGGTAATTTTAGGACAATCCAGATTCTCTTGAAAAACTTTAACCTCTTAAATCCTTCAAAAATACAGCTGTTTTGACATATTTTAGACTCAATTTTTGGGTTTCTTTCACATATATATTTGTATAAACACTGTATACTCAATGTCCTAAAAGATGAGAAAGAAATTTAGTTTGCTCAAATTTTATTTCATTCCGACATGATGCACACATATTGGCTAACCTTTGGCGGTGGACTGCCCACAATGACAACTTCCATTCTTACTAGAGCACTCTCCAATACTTCCGTCTTCTTCTCTAGTGTCTCCACAAAGATGGGCTGACCCGAGACTTGGGGTCTGGACTCCAGCTGGACCACAGACACACTATGAGGGAAAAAAGATAGTTAAAGTAGGGCAAATTGAAATAGTCAAACCTTTTGTCATGTTTGTTTGTTTGTTGACAAAGTGTCACGATAAGTTAAGATTGTGAAAAATATTTACAAGTTTTGATTTTACATCCAATTGTATTCATTGGTTTTCACAAGCATACAGGGTTTATAACTCTTCTCGAAAACAAAAACCTGATGAAATTTCCACTTAAAAACACAAAAAAGAGGCTGTATTCCTTACTGTGATGCTGGCTGCTCAGCCACGTTGATGTGAACAGCGTTGGACTCAACTCCAGCAGCATTCTGAGCCACCACTTTGTAGGTGCCTGAATCCTTGGGCTGAGCGTCTTTGATAACCAGCGAGTAAATCTCCTTGTGCCGCTGAACCTATGAAAACCACCAGTGTGGAGACTAATGTATCACTTCTTAATACAGATGAAGAGCCAAATTGTGAAATCACGAACTGCCTCAATTGGAAGAAGGGGCTTTAATACACACGTTACAGATTTTCACGGAGAGAGGTTGTTATAGAGTCTGGGCGGACTGTTGTTTGGTTTGGGAAGGCTAAAGAAAATCAAGGTTGGAACATTTGTTTCTATACATTTCACTGCATTTGAGAAAAGAAAAAAAACACATTCCAGTAAACATAAACACTAATCACTAAACACTGAACCGATGGTGAAGATTTTCACAGGGCATTCAGGTACAATCGGAGTTGGGTTCGGGTGACACATGAGTGGTCTTGCCTTCATGTACAAACTATGAAGGAGGTTGTTTTCGAAGGAGGTTGTTTTTAGGAACAGTACAGCCACTGAACCGATGATGAAGATTTTCACGGGGCATTCAGGAAAAATCGGAGTTGGGTTCGGGTGACAAATGAGTGGTTGTGCCTTCATGTACAAACTATGAAGGAGGTTTTTTGATGCAACTCTGCAGGAACAAGATTAAAAGTCGTGATTGCATTTGTGAGGGTTGTTGGGCGAAATTGTCTTGCTTGCAAACAGAATGAAGACCTGTAATCTCAGCTTTGGCTGGGAAAATGGCAGAGACTGGCGTAAGTAACTGGCTAGTAATTTCTGTTAAAACAATGAAAATCCTAATGGACAAAAATGGCAGACTCTCAAATGAAAATGTATTGTTTGCCAAAATTATCTGGCAATTGTAATTGTAATTCAGGATAAAGAAGATGACTTTGACAAAATCTCCTTTGATCGATCGACTGGAGACTTGGGGAAAGAGTTCGTTGTAAATTTTGGCTGGAATCTAATTTTCTGTTTAATTTCAAAATGATACAATTGTAGAGTATTCACTGATAGGTTTACAGCAAATATATATCCCAATGATCAAATCAAATTGTTTACAGTTCTGTTGGCAATAACATAATTTTTTTTAATCCAGGCTAACGTTTGATTTACAAATCATTGTGGTAAATTTGAACAATGCTAAAGTAAAAGCTTTCTACACCTTTTTGCATATAAAAACTACAAACTGAAAACTAGCAAACTATTACATTCTATGCTAAATCTATCTACTTTTTCTATCATTTCATATTATTAGAAGCTTACAAAAAAAGTATATATAGCTATGCGCTTAAGTGTTCTTAATTGTAAAATATTCACAGGAATAAGCTGCATATAGAGTAGCTTGCATTAAAACAAAAATAAAACTTCTGAGCTGCATCTTTTTTAGTGTTTAAATTGGTTAAGTATTTGTAGATGGTAGGGACTGGTGCAACCTATCTTCAGAAAAGAAAATTCCTGCAGGGTGAAAATCTAATTGTTATTCTAGGAGGAAATGGAAAACAAAATTAAAGCATTACAATTATTTTGTCGGATAGGAGACAACATAGGTCGGTGTTTGTGTTTATCATTAGTGGAAAAGCGTTGAAGAGATAGGGACATTTGGTTGAGGAAAGTTGGAGTGGGTTCTGATTCTGAAGAAAGTAATCCAGTCATTTTCCCCCATAAAGCAAGAACAAATGTTGACAAAGGTATTGTGAAATACAGTCTCTCATTATATGGTTAAAATGAAGACCAGTTTATCAGTCTGTTTTTTTCCCAAAAGAAACCAATCTAAAAAAAAGAGAGTATTTTAAAATTAAATACAAACTTTTAATACAGAATGGCAAACCAAATTTGTATTTAAATCTTCCAATTCCAATATTTGATGTAATTTAATGGTTAAAATGACTGGAATGTTCTCCATATTTCTTTAGTTTGGAACAAGTTTTGTATTTAAACTCTGCGCAAGAAAGAGCAAAGTACAGTGGATGCTGGTAATGAGCTGGTTAATGGAAGGAGGTACAAGGTGGTAGCGGCATCGGGTCCAGAATGAATTAGGCCGTTCTCTACACACCTTGGTGACTGTACGAGTTCGTGTCTCAGTGTACTTCACACACTGAAATAAAAAATAAAGCACATCCGCAACAAACGCATCGTCAATTTGGCAGGACGGGGGACTGGTTCCTTTTTTTCCCAGAAAGTTGTGCACTTGGTAGTGCAAAATGTCTAATGTTCTTACCGTGTGGTCATTCAATAAACTTGGGGTCCACATTTACTTTCCTTTGTTCCAGGTTACATTTCACATCAAAAAAATCCTGAATGCAGGCGTCCTACAAGAGTGCTTAATAGTAACCTTCACGCCCAACAAAAACAGGAATCCTTTCAAGTCATTCCTTATGATTCTCAAATAGCAAATTACAAAGTACGAAAGGTAAAACAGGGGCAGGAAAAAAAGTCACACTGCTCAATTCCGCCCGTTTTAACCTACCACGTCACCTGCAAGAAATTTGTCTCCACCGAATGATTTTGATCTAAAATGAGTTAAACAACTTTTAAAAGTGTCACAATTAATGGTTTTGCTCTACAATGAGTCAGCATGAAGTAGTCGGCATGTAATATCTAAAATGCATTATGGTATAATCTTGCAGAGTCTGAAACGATTGCTAAAGGGTAGGTGGTGAATAGATGACATTTGGCAGCTAAGTTCAAGAAATAAACAATGAGCGTATTACAAATCTAGAATGTTGGAAGTGTTACGTTGATAACAGTGAATCTTGAAATTGACAATATGCATAACCCTAACAGTCCTCAATCCTCCAAAATCCATATGATTTTGCACACACCCTAGGGAGTTAGGGTTTTAAAGGAACTTGTGCATAAGGCAACACACTGGAAGGCTTTCAAGCAGACCCGGGAGAAATATCAAAACTGTTTGTAAAAGAGATTTTTTGTTAAAAGAGAAAATTAGAACTTTGGAGGACAAAATCAGGATGAAAGAAGGACTTTTGCAGGCTTTCAGGAATACTTTTGTTGATTCTCATGTATGTCCACAGTCCACACATCCACAAATTTGTATCTCTGTAGAGACATCTCTTTGTCCTTGTGCGCAACATTTTTGGACTGTACAAAATTATCTTCAAAATGCTCCTATTTCAACCACGGTTAATTTCCTGGGTTGAGTATTTTGACCAAATATACCCTATAATATACCCTAACCCAAAACTTAACCAAGACACAAACCCAAGTTTTGGAGTAAAATCAATGAATCTATTTTGTAAAAAACATTGTGGAGACATATTTATCTATAGAAATATACCCAGTGGAGACCTTTTGAATCCCATTGTGTTTAGTCTGCAATGTTCAGTCTGTAAAAAATAAGAGTTGGACAAAAAAACACATACCTCAACCGTTTCAGTTTCAACGACTTTGGTCTCGTTGCAAAACCAGGACACGTGAGGTGCGGGCAGTCCTTGGATGCGGATGGTGAGACGTAGCTCTTGACCTGGGGTGACTGTCACTGATTCCTGGGCGGACATGTTGATGAAGGTGGGACCGTGGGAGGTGTCCATGTCCTCATCTGTGGATAGAACCTCTGGAGCTGAAACAAAGACACCAAGTAGTTAATGATAACAAATGTTATTAGTAGGAACCTGATATTACAATCCTAGCAGTATCTTCAGAAAGTATGTTGCAACCTACCGCTACTTTTTTCTTCTTCATATATCATCTTAATGAAGGTCAATCAGTGCCAAAATGTTGAAAAGACATTTATCTGGGACTGAGAAGCATTTCAAATTTTGTTAGGAAATACGTCTCTCCATAGCTATTGTACACAACCGCCAAAGTAACGTCAGGATACTACATTCTTTTCGTATCTTCATTTATAAAATTGAAGTACAGAGGAAAATGACAATGGAGGGAGAAAAACGGTAAGGCACAATTTTTGGGAGAGCAGAAAAAATTCACTGGAGTAGACTTAAATCTGTAACATCAGGACACAATATCAATACTCCACTAGCTGAGCTATAAAGCCCATGAAGTTGGTGATCTCTAGTTGGTTGTACAAAAACAAGATTGCAAAGTTTAATAATTTGAAAAATTACACATTTTGTTGTTCTTACCTCTGACCATAACCTCGGCTGTTGAGGTGACAATCCCAGCTTTATTTGAGGCCACACACTTGTAGCTGCCGGCATGATCCATTTCTGTCTTCCTGATCCTCAGTGTAGCCACGCCGTCCTCAAACGAGATCTGGTAGGGAGGGTAGTTGGCGATGGTCCTCTCGTCTTTGTACCAGGCCACAGTAGGTGGAGGGTCGGAGGCGAGGGTGCATGACAGCTCCGTGGGCTCCCCTTCTGTCGCTACCACCGTATGCGATGGTAGTCTGGAGCGGAACTTGGGTGGAACTCCAATTTTTTTTTTGGGCAAGCCTGTAAAAAAGTTAACATTTGAAACCAGTAAAGGGCACTCGGTAGAGCGCAGACCACCACAACCACAGAAATGCCCTTATCTCTTAATGTAAAATTATTCAAAGTGAACCAGATCTATCGAATTGTCTTTGACCCATAAGCTATTTACCAACCAGGTTTTGTTAAAATCCCTCCCGCAGTTTATCCTGCTAACATAAAAAACAAACAGACAAACAGATAACCAGACAGACGGGGGAATACATAACCTCAGTCATCGGTCTAGGATTTATTATACCTTCAAAATAGGCACTTCGGGAGACAATCCCATAGAGATGTACACAAACTTAAAACAGTCCTAACTTGTTTACCCTAACCCTTTTCTCTAAGACCCTGCGCGATTTATGCTATTTAGACCAAAATCTGTCGTTCTAGGACAAAAATAACTCCCAAATATTATTTTGTAGGGTAGCTAGACACTTAGGGAGACACTGAAATGTCTCCCTAAGTGCAACTGTCTCCTTATTACGTAAAAACTTACGCTAATTTGTCTCCCCAAGTGCCTATTTGGAACCATTTAGTCAAAGAAAAGTAGTTACTAATTACCTTTGACCATTACTTCCACTGTTGTGCTCACTGTCCCCGCCACATTCTTAGCGACACATTTATAGATGCCAGCATCACCGAGGGAGGCTCTGGCAATATTCAGACTAGCAACATCCCTGACGAGGCTGGTCTTGTAAGTCGGCCTTCCCTTGACTGGTTTGCCGTCCTTGTACCATGTCATGGTGGGCTCGGACTCGGCCAGGATTCGGCACTCCAGGTGCAAGGGTTGGCCTTCGGTGACAGGTGCAGCCACCTGTAGCTTGGAGGTGAACTCGGGCGGCTTGGGAGCAGCATAGGCTGGTGAGAAATTAGGAGACAGAGAGTGTGATGTAAATGCAGAGGCCTTGGTACCCATTTGGAATCAATATACTGCAGAACAGCGGCCAATGTCATGGAGCTGCTGAGCACAAAAAGTTGCTTAGCACAAAAAGTTACAAACACAAGCACTTCCTGCACCTTTCGACTCTGGGACTCCTGAGAAAAATCCCCTGCACAATAATCATCTTTCCAGTCTTCAAGTGTATTTTGTATAACAACTGACAGAGCTGAAACTGCACATTTAACTGTCTTTTGGTCAAAAACTTATTGTATTTTGGCATTTTGCACATAAAGGTATAGTGAGCTTTCAGCGGTGACTACCACTGAAAACTGCCATGTCATTGGGGGGGGGGGGGGGGGGGGGGGGGGGGGGGGGGGGGGGGGGGGGGGGGAACGTCATTAATATCATAGTTCACTTGTTTTACCTGGCACCATCACCTCCACCGTTGTCTTAGATGTCCCCATTGCATTGGTAGCCACACATTCGTAGACTCCCACATCCTCTGGCCTGGCATCATCAATATCCAACACGGCGATGTCGTTATCAAACGACGTGCGGAATCTTGGCTCGTCCTCGATGGGTCGGCCGTCTTTATACCAGGTGATCAAGGGTGTCGGTTTGGCCGAGACTTGGCATTCGATGCGGTAGGGACGGCCCACGATGAGCGGATCTCCATGTTGCACCTCGGCAGCGAACTCAGGTGGCTTTTCATATCCTTAAAGAAAACACAAGGTAGAAATTCAGAATTTTTTTTACCATTTGGAGTTTTTTTTTAATCTGTTATCCAGTTGAAAAGAAAAATTGTGGTCAAATCACTTACCAATTAATATAAATCTAAAGTTGCGTCACAAGAATCGAAAAATGAAAATCACATTTTGATGAAATGTTTACCCTTTCAAAGTTGAGTTGGCCATTACGTGATAATGCATTATCAAACTTATGAACTAGTCCAAACTACAGAATTAAGAAATAGTTTCATTCCAGACGAAACGGGCATACCTGGTACCATGATTTCTACAGTTGATGTAGCAGTGCCAAGGGGATTAGCCGCCACACACTCGTAGACTCCGGCATCTTCGGGTACAGGGTCGATGATGTCCAAGCACGCAACGTCTTTTACAAAAGATGTCTGATATCTGGGCTGGTTCTCAAGAGGCTTACCGTCCTTGTACCAGGTGATTGTGGGAGACGGCTGAGCATTGACTGGGCACTCAATGTGGAAGGGTCGTCCCTCGAAGAGGGGTTCGGCAACTTGCATCTTGGAGACAAACTCGGGTGGCTTGTCGTAAGCTATTAGCAGAAATTATCAAAAGACGTATATACTGGTTAGGGGACACATTTACAAAGTGTTTTTAACAAAGATAAAAAACAGTTGACGTAATATTTGTTGGCACCATGATGCTGATCATTATCCCCTTGTGAGAATACTGAAGTCCTGGTAGCAACTCTCATAATTTAATGACACTTTGTTGTTCGCCTGCAGATCTATCTCTTCAAATAGAGTCGGGAAAACATTAACCCTAACCATCCTAAATCCTCCAACTTCAATATGATTATCACATAGTCTACAGAGTTAAGATCAATTTAAAAAAAGTACAAGCCCATTAAATACAATTTAAATTGCTTGAAGAAAATCCCCCAATCCTCTTCAACCTGAAATGCCCATAGACATTTGACTCCCATATAAATTTAAACACAAATTTCAGATGCTAATTAACCACAAATATTTATCAAAAAGCCAAGTTACCTGGTACCATGACCTCCACAGTTGACGTAGCAGTGCCAAGGGGATTAGCCGCCACACACTCGTAGACTCCAGAATCTTCGGGTACAGGATTGATGATGTCCAAGCACGCAACGTCTTTGAGAAAAGACGTCTGATATCTGGGCTTGTTCTCAAGAGGCTTGCCATCCTTGTACCAGGTGATTGTGGGAGACGGCTGTGCAGTGACTGGACACTCAATGTGGAAGGGTCGTCCCTCGAGAAGGGGCTCGGCAACTTGCATCTTGGAGACAAACTCTGGTGGCTTGTCGTAAGCTATTAGCAGAAATTATCGAAAGACGTATATCCTGGTTAAGAGACACGTTCAATTATCATGATCATCATGATGCTGATCATTATCTCCCTTTTGAGAATAATCAATATCTGGTAGCAACTATCATAATTTATTGACACTTCGATGTTCGCCTGCAGAAATTCCTCTTCAAACAAAGTCGGAAAAATATTACCCCTCAAATAAACTTCAAATTTCTTGAAGCAAATACCCCAATCCTCCTAGACATTTAACTCGCATATAAATTTAAACACACGTTTCAGATGCGAATTAAATACAAATATCCATCAAAAAGCCAAGTTACCTGGTACCATGACCTCCACAGTTGACGTAGCAGTGCCAAGGGGATTAGCCGCCACACACTCGTAGACTCCAGAATCTTCGGGTACAGGATTGATGATGTCCAAGCACGCAACGTCTTTTACAAAAGACGTCTGATATCTGGGCTGGTTCTCAAGAGGCTTGCCATCCTTGTACCAGGTGATTGTGGGAGACGGCTGAGCAGTCACTGGGCACTCAATGTGGAAGGGTCGTCCCTCAAAGAGGGGCTCGGCAACTTGCATCTTGGAGATGAACTCTGGTGGCTTGTCGTAAGCTTTTAGCAGAAATTATTAAAAGACGTATAGCCTGGTTAAGAGACACATTTAATTATCATGATCATCATGATTCTGATCATTATCTCCCTTGTGAGAATACTCAATATCTGGTAGCAACTATCATAATTTATTGACACTTCGTTGTTCGCCTGCAGATCTTCCTCTTCAAACAAAGTCGGAAAAATATTACCCCTCAAATAAACTTCAAATTTCTTGAAGCAAATACCCCAATCCTCCTAGACATTTAACTCGCATATAAATTTAAACACACATTTCAGATGCGAATTAAATACAAATATCCATCAAAAAGCCAAATTACCTGGTACTATAACCTCCACAGTTGACGTAGCTGTACCCAATGGATTGGTTGCTACACATGCATAGACCCCAGCATCCGCGGGTACAGGATTGATGATGTCCAAGCACGCAACGTCTTTGAGAAAAGACGTCCGATATCTGGGCTGGTTCTCAAGAGGCTTGCCATCCTTGTACCAGGTGATTGTGGGAGACGGCTGAGCAGTGACTGGGCACTCAATGTGGAAGGGTCGTCCCTCGAGAAGGGGCTCAGCAACTTGCATCTTGGAGACAAACTCTGGTGGCTTGTCGTAAGCTAGAGAAATTGTTACAAAGTAATGACATACACCGTAATAGAGTGTCTTATATATACAAAACAATTACGATATTTAACTGAACTGGGTATTTGAATAATTGATAAATGTTGGGGTACATTTTCTTTAAAAATCAGCGGGTTGGAATACTTGTCACATGCAGAAACTGTACACATTTCTGCTTTTAAGTACTTAACAGCTTCAAATTTAACACGACAGATTTTTAATTAAAAATTAAATTAAATTTGTATTGAAAACAATCGTGAATTCTTGACACAAACATATGTAAATTAAAGAGGGGTCTTGAAAAAAATTTGTATTAAAAGTCAAGTTACCTGGCACCATGACCTCCACAGTTGATGTAGCTGTTCCAATTGGATTGGTCGCCACACACTCATAGACCCCAGAATCTTCAGGTACAGCCTTGTCAATGTCCAGGCAGGCCACGCCTTTTACAAAAGACGTCCGATATCTGGGCTGGTTCTCAAGAGGCTTGCCGTCCTTGTACCAGGTGATTGTGGGAGACGGCTGTGCAGTGACTGGGCACTCAATGTGGAGGGGTCGTCCCTCGAGAAGGGGCTCAGCAACTTGCATCTTGGAGATGAACTCTGGTGGCTTGGGCTTGTCATAACCTACAAAGAAGGTATTAGTTACAATAATATAACGCTAACATCCGGTTCAGACAGGCGTTCCAGTATCGCACCGAACCAAATGAGTGAATTAAGTCCGTCAAAAGTTTGACGTCTGAAACAGTTAAGAGCAACTAGATGCGTTGCTGGCGAAAAATGTAATTGTAAGTCAGGTTGCTTGTCGTGTTTATGCCAGTCATATTAGTTGTCCACGACTGCGACAGACCTGACTTGAGAAAAAAGTAATTTTCTTACCTGGTACCATAATTTCCACAGTGGACGTTGCGGTTCCCAGTGGATTGATGGCCACACACTCGTAAACACCAGCATCCTCTGGTACTACCTCGTTGACATCCAGACAGGCGATGCCCTTCACGTACGACGTCCTGTATTTCCTGTCGTCCCTGATCGGCTTGCCGTCTTTGTACCAGGACACGGTGGGGGCCGGCTTGGCAGAGATCTGGCACTCGATGTGGCATGGCCGGCCTCGCTTCGGGGGCTCAGCTGGCCGCGGCTCGGTGGCAAACTCTGGGGCCTTGTCATACGCTGGCGGAGTGAGCAAGATAACACGACACCGAGAGTTAAAAGTGAAATGAACACATCTAGCTTTTTTGTTCAAAGCTATATTTTGTGCAACACAGTTTAGTTAGGCTGGTGCTGTACTTACAATGCCAAACTCGGTCACCAATGTCTGAATCCTTACCAATTTATTGGCTCTGCTTACCGTTAGCGGATACCGCAACCAAACTATTCATAAGATAACATTTTGCATCTGGGTGGTGTAAAAATACATCGTCAAAGGGCAATCCTAATATAAAATGTACATAACTGATGCTAAATTCTATCTGATAAATAAGAACTGCAAGGGTAGTAAACCCTTTAGTAAATCGTTTAGAAGGATGGGTTATACAATTCATAAAAAAAATAAGAATACACTACCTGGAACCATTAACTCCACTTTTGACTTGGTGGTCCCGGCAGGATTTGATGCCACGCATTCATAGATCCCGGCATCTTCAGGCAGCACATCGGGGATGTCCAAGCTAGCGACGTCCTTCACCAGCGAGGTCCTGTAGCGCGGCTTGGTCCGGATGGCTTTACCATCCTTGTACCAGGAGAGGGTGGGTGGTGGCTTGGCCGAGACTTGGGCTTCCAGGCGACACGGTTGACCCTCCTTGAGGGGCATGGCTAGGTGGAGATTGGAGATGAATGTGGGCGGTCTGTCTGCATCCAGGGCTGGAAGGTAGAAAATAAAAAATAAAACAAATATAAAATTCAAAATCTCCTTAGTCAATGGATAAAAAGGTTTTGTTATTTATCTCTTTTTTCCCCTCCTTTTCAAGGTGCAGTCTTGTAAATGCACTTTAGAAATTTTTTGGGGAAAAAGTTGAACAAAGAAAATGGCTGAAGCCTGATTAGAACCTGTGATTACCTTTCAGTAAACTTACAACTCTATTCTTGTAGGTTTCTACATCAGTCAAACAGTTCCCAACAAATACAAGTGAAACAAATGCAAAATCAACATAAAGTGTT
Organism: Crossaster papposus; assembly: GCA_037893245.1. Classification (NCBI taxonomy): domain Eukaryota; kingdom Metazoa; phylum Echinodermata; class Asteroidea; order Velatida; family Solasteridae; genus Crossaster; species Crossaster papposus. Next base: position 679,419 of record JBAIAA010000220.1, on the reverse strand, counting down.
TGGTAAAAAATACTAAAGTAAATAATTTATGTCAGACAAAATGGCAACAATTTGTCAGCCAATAAATCATGCACTGTGATTATTCATTTTTAGGTATGTGGCCTACTGGATTTGTGTATTATTATCGGGTCCCAATAATGTTGCACTCACAAGTGACAGTGATTTTGGACGTGGTCTCCGACCTGCCAAACTCATTCTTGGCCCTGCAGGTAAATCTCCCCGCATCGTCCATGAAGATCTCCTCGATGTCCAGCATGCAGACTCCTTGCTTGTCTCTGGTGATTTCATACTCTGGGTGAGTGGCGATGGATTCCCCGTCTTTGTACCACTGGACGGTGGGGGTCGGGTCTCCGGTCAGCAGGCACTGGAGCTGCAAGCGTTGACCCTCGATGACTTCCACGTCTTGGAGAGGCTTGGTGAAGTGAGGAGAGGAACCAGACTCTGTGGTTGAAAGGAAGAACAACTCTACTTCATGTGGGTATGCATAGGCCGTTTTACAGCTGAATTCTGGATGGCTTGGTTAGGACTTTTGATGACAACGCTACCGCACATCACAAAGCTAGTGAAGAACAGCACTTACCATTGACAGTGATCTGTATGGTACACTCTGCTTGGCCGACTGGGTTTGTAGCAGTAGCGATGTATGTGCCTTCATCTTCTGGCAGTACATCATCAATGATCAGGGAGTGTGTGTCTCTATCTTGCTTGAAGCGATAGAAGTCATCACCAAGACGCTCACCATCTTTGGTCCTGGTAAAACAAAGGCCAAGGGGAAATACAGAAAATCAAGCTTCAGAAGGTAAAATTAAAGCCTGACAACAACATTCTGGTCAATTTCTACCAATTTCTTCAGGATTTATGGGTTTTAATTTTATTTCAAAAAGAAAAATAGTTTTCTTCTGTATTATAGCGCAATGCTTACATTGGCTTTTGACAACAAATAAAACTATTCAGTATCAGTTTCCGTGTAGATCGGTTTTTTTTAAATTGTTATAATTCTCTATTTTTTTTTATCCACACAATACTAACCATGCGACCGTTGGCGATGGTTCTCCCTCAACTTCCACTGTGAGTGTAAACGGTTTGCCCTCGTCCACTATCTGATCGCTGGGATTCCAAGTGAAGCGTGGGGCTTTCCTGGAGGCCAGGTCAACACGCCCCGACGACACCACCGATTCCTTCTCTGGTACAATCTTGGAGTCCGCTGAAATCAAAATACGAAACAATGTGGGAGCTTACTTTGAAAACTATTAACACTTCTGCTGCATGTCAACAGATAGAAACTTCTGCTGCATGTGAACTAGTGATTTATTACGTCAAGCGTAAACAACAACAGTGTAAAGAATGCTGTGTTGTATACAAATGTTTAGCTAGATGATTAGTCTTGAATGCTCTGCGAATGTGGGATCCAACTGGTTGTAAGTGAACATAAAATGCCAATGCATTTGACAACTTACGAATGACAGTCAGTTTAGCAGAGCAAATGGCTTCACCGACAGTGTTGACAGCTTTGCATAGGTAGGTTCCCGACAGGTGGGGTTTGGCAGGGGTGAAGTGTAAGATGCAAGAGTCGTCGTCTCCAAACTCCATTTTGAGCTCGGGCGTCTCTTCAAGTTGACACCCATCCTTCTCCCAGAAGACGTCGGGCTCTGGCTCACCTTTGACTACACAGTCAAAATCTGATGAGAGGACAGTGAAATATTGAAGTTACATGATTAAAAGTTGTTCAATGTTTTGGTAAAGTCTGTCACAAGCAAATGTGGCTAATCAGGCTGGCTGTTATCTCTGCTTTCCTTGGCGTGAAGCAACTGAGAATATTTGTATTCCTCTTTGGATTGGAATGCCAGATCATCTCAGTTTATTGCCCAGCTAAGGCTGAAACCAATTCATACTCCCGGGTAGAGAGAGGCAAGTAGCAGTGAGGTGGCTTGCCCAAAGACATAAAAATATGGCCAGCTGCTGGATTCAAACCCCTGACCTAAATTGTAATATGTCTGTTGAGATCCGTATTACTGCAAATGGGGGAAGAACTTACTGGCAAATCTTCCCTCTTTTATGGTGCAGTCTCGGGTGAAGCGTGTGAAGTAAGGCAGGGTTTCTTTAGGCCTTGTTGCTCCCTCCGGCTCTGGCTGTGGCTGGACCAGTTTGCCAAACTGCTTGACACGAGTGGGTTTGTACTATCGTCAAAATGGAAGGAGAATGGCGAGTGTAAACAGGGTGTAAATTATTGCAATTGTTTTCCTTCAAGAATTATCTTGCTAGGATGGAAAATCCAGGCTATGTAAGTTTAATGATTTGAATATTTTAGGGTAACCCAAGTTCGTAGGTATGTAGTGAGTAAGCAGTTTACAGAAGCTTATTATTATGAGTGGTAGAACATTTCATAAAAATGAAAAAAAAAAAGTAGTTTTTAAAAGACATAATTTGTTTTCTCGAGTTACTAGTTACGGGGTTCATTTTTTAAAAATTAATTAACTTTTCGCAGTATATTCTTAAACATGTTGTTCTTTAAAAACAGTATTATTCAAAACGCAAGATAAGACAAACTAGATGGACTATTTCATAGTAAATGCAATTTTATGATTAACATGGAAGACAAAGTAATTGTGATGCAGATCCTCGTCCGTAACTTTACCTCCTCCGGTTGGACAGTTAGTCTAACAATGTGATCATAAACATCATCAGGTTGCACCAATTCATCAAACTCAGATGACGACCAGCGTTCGTCTTGAGTTTGGGGTTCTTCATCTACTGGTGGTGGGTTCTACATGGGTTCAAGGAATTAGTTAGCAATGGGGTTTAATGTGTATAACATGCAAGGGGGGGGGGGGGCATATCTAAGTGGTTTACTTAAATAAAATGTAATTATTTTATTGTCTATAGCATTAAGGGCAGAGGATGGTTACAGCACATGCATTTCTACTAGTCAAGAAACTTAAAATTGTGGACACTTTTAGAGTTTTACCCGTTTCAAATGAAATGTACGTTTGTTCTAAGCACCATGTAGTCAGTACTGACAAAGGGTTTTTACAAGCTTGCTTGGGTGAGACTGAACTTAAACACGATCATAAACAGGTGCATGTCCTTAAAACTAACACCTCCCAATATAATTCCGTTGTACAAAGTCTTGAAAATAATCTACTTCTGATTTGGAACTTTGACACAATACACATGATATAACGCATCCGCCTTGCTTAGAATGTTAATCAATCAGCTCATGATTAAACATAATCACGTCCCATTACCACAACCCCCAACAAACCAAGCATGTTTTGCTTGTGCTCATCGAATTACCTACCTCGTATACCGGTCCATCTAACTCACTCAGATTCAGCTCATAGACCGGCTGGACTTCTGATTTGTCTAAGGGTTCCTCAAGGATTACGGGACGGGAGAACTATTCACGGGGAAGGAGAGAATGGAAAAGCGAGCTAGACCATGCGTTGCAAGGGGAGCAAGGATGGATTTTTTTCTACAAGTCTTGAAATTCTTTGAAAATTAACCTCTTATTTTCTGACCAATACCTCTAGTTTGTATTTGACAAACTATAAACAGATTCCCAACAGCAATTTTTGTAAATGTAAATTCAACAGGGTATTTCACAAAATAATGAGATTTTACAGAAACAGTATGGCTAATAGCTTGACACTCGAAACAAACCTCTACTGGTTCCTCAGTCTGTTTAGTTACAAGGTCATCATCTTGGAGGTCAGAAGGGATAGGGTCAAAGGTCAGGAAGTCAGCAGCAGAAATTAGTTGCTCCTGGAATGCCTCGGGTTTGCGGGAAGACTGCTGGGAGGGAAAGGGTTTAGGGAAAAGGAGGTTTTGCGGGTTTAACTGCATGGAGAGGTTATTACATGCTCTGGAAAACCATAATACATGTTTATGATTTTGGTACTTTGGTATTCCTCCTGTCCATTTGCAGATTCATTGACATGTGGAAATATTACTTTTAAAATTGATATCCTTTTTAAATGTATTGATGAGTGAAACAAAAAACTGTTTTGAGAAATAAATTGAAGATTTGTTTTTTCTTGATTAAATACTACCGTGAGTTAAATATTTTAATGAGGTAGTAGATATACCAGTAATAAGATGTAATTTGAAACTAAACAAAATCACAATTTTGTTTTTAGGGGATGAGGGATTTCATGAATTCTGCTATCAAAATCTCAAAAACAAAGCAGAATAAAAGAATGATATGTATGTCAAAGGTAAGGCATAAAGGAATGGATATGAATAACAACCAGATTGTAGCTGAAGAAATAATGTAAATCTTACCTTCTTTTTGTGTGTGAAATGGAATCACACCACACAACCAGATTTGTTCTTACCCTCATTCAAAACCAATATTTTATGAACTCAGAAATAGATAATTTTGGACCATAACCAATTTGAAGTCCTCATAACCCCGATTTGTCAAGCTTGTCTATTTCGTTTTGGCTATACATCAACAGCTGTGAAGGTTATCCGTTAAGAGTGGATTTTAAGCAGTGATACATTGTTATCAAGTCATGAAAGGGTTAATTAGAATCAATCGAAATAAATAAATCAAGCTGCATACCTTCACTGGCTTGATAGTCTCTTTGACAATGATCTCGTCATCAATGGGTTTATCGAGTCCAGACAGATTGAGCTCATACTCTGGTTTATGCTGAGCTCTAGACAGGGGTGTCTCAACTACTGGAGGTTTGGATAACTAAAGAAAATGGGGGTAAAAATAATACACATGCAGGAACCGGGTATCAACAGAAAACAAATCATGCTTCAAAGAAATGGGCATGGTAGCTCCATGTTTTAAGTAAATGGGCATGGGAGCTTCATGTTTTAAGTATATGAGCATGGGAGCTCCATGTATTAAGTAAATGGGTCATTCTATAAAGGATCCAAATGAGTCATTCAATAAAGGGGTCATTCCAAATGAACTAACTTATTTTGTTTGTAGTTAGTTTGCTATTTTGCTATCACTCTTGGGGTCCAAATGGGTCATTCTATAAAGGGTCTAAATGGGTCATTCCAAATGAACTAACTTATTTTGTTTGTAATTAGTTTTCTATTTTGCTATCACTCTTGGGTGATGACTGAATTAATTAAGGAGTGCATCGGAATTATAAAACATCAGATGTCCGGTGTAACAAGGACAGGACACGACACAAACAAGTAACATATAACTTCTAGAACATTCACAGCATATTTCTGTCTAATGAAAATTAACAGAATTGTACAGGGTAACAGGATTGATAGGTTATTTAACACTAATGGTATGATGTATGATGAAGGCATTGCAACTCTAGTTGGAATTCTAAAAACACAAATATGAAACTCTTTAAAAGAATTCTCATTTCTAACTAACTTTCTTATCTATAGAGAAAACTTTTTTATGGAAACTATGGGTTATTTAACACAAATTGTCATAAAAACAAATAGTCTAAAATGAATTGGATAAAACTAAATCTATAGTACATAAAACAAATTGGAAGGGTGATTTGAATTAAAACCTTCACTTCTGCCTTGCCTACCTCTACTTTCCCCAGCGATGTCTTAGCCAACGGTGCGTAAAGAGGCGCTTCCTTGGCCTTCCTTTCATCTTCTCGTTTCTGGCGTTTGTCCTCCAATTCCTTCTTTCTCTTCTTATCGTCTTCTTGTATGCGATCGGCAAGGCGGAACAGCTCGTCATTCTTGTTCTCGAAGGACGACATGAGGCGGTTGTTGACCAGATGGAGGTTGTTCAACTGGCTGACAAAGGTCGGCGAGTTTGGTCCTAAAATGGATTTGCAGAAAGGAAGTTATAGAACGTGTGGCATGGCGCATCAATTGCACAGTTAATTTTCATTGAAGTGCAGACAAACACTGGAATGTTAGAAAACATAAATGACATTTAAGTATCCATCATATCTCACTTTTTTCACCTTCAGGTGGCTATTTGTGCAAGGAATCCAAAGGCTGAATATCTTACTGATTTCAATTGAATAATTTGAGAGAAAACAAATTGTGGACAAAATAATGTGCCTTAACTTTAAAATTATCAGTTTAAAGTAAAAAAGATCAGGGTGGTTCTCCAAAGAAAATCGCTCAGGCAAAATTCACAGAGCTACTAAGCAATTTTATAGAGCTTCAAAATTCCAAAGATCCCAAACAAGCAGTTTGTGGGTGACAGCAGTTCGTCGTGATGATACCCTCTCATGAATCCAGTACATAAACAATGTCTAGGCCAAACCGTTAGATCTCCATAACTCACCATAGAGTTCCCTGGCCATCTCGTTGATCTTCTGCAGCCGAGCCTTCTGCGGTTTGTTGCCCTTCTCAAGGAAATCATCCACCTGATCCATCAGCTTGTGTGCTTCCTCCTCAGATTTACAGATGGGGATTCTGCGCCCGATGGCCAGCAGCAGACCGTTGCCTTTGTTCTGCCATTCCACAGTCTGAAGAGCAGGGTGAAATAAGTAATAGAAGATGATTATTTGCTAAAATCAAACTAACGAAGTGGATGCAAGACGAAGTGATCAAAATGAGCTTAGTTCAAAGTTTTACATTTGTTCACCAGTTATTTGTCCATGCATGCAAAATGTTGTTTCTTAGTAACTCTCTTAAGCAGTTCGTGCCGGGATTGTTTTTCACAAGCATCGATCCCTGGCAGGTTTAGGCTGGCATCTGATGGGTAGCACACCCTGATATTTCCAGCCTCGCTCGCTGTGAGCCGGCCATCTGTACACATCCTCCGATGCAAACTGGTTAATAAGGTGGCACTAAGCGATTTTCACGTAGAAGCTAATTGTCTTAATTTTTTCTCTTATCTCCGTCGTCTTATTTCTTCCTTTTGTAACCCTCACTTTGAGTGGCCTTGTGAAGGGCGACTTGCATAAAAAAAAATCATCAGTGCTCTGCAGAATGAGCTATTCAGCCATAACCGATAAAAGAGACGAAATTGCCCGAACCCGCCTGGATCCAAAATAGTTTTTGAAGACGAAGGAAAATTTATATCAGCCACTTAGTACATAGCATGAGACTCGATGCTCCATAAGTGTTTACTCACAAATAATGTGTCAATGTTAACTGCACAGTGAATGATTTGGAGACATTTCAAAACAAACTTCTTAGGTTACAAGTGACTTACTGTTTTGTACAGTTTCTGGAATTCAATAGATAACTGCAGTTTGTCTCTGTGATCATCAATGTCAAGGTTGAGGGTGTTCCACTGTCTCATGACCTGATCCATGTCGTGTCGAACCAGGGCCGACTCGGACGGGTTCTGCTTCAGGATGGCGGTGGCTGAACTCATGTAGGATTTCAGCTGATTCTCCATTGGCTGTGACAAGAAACATTGTGGATGTTATTTTCATTTTAATTAAATTACCAATGGTGTATCCTACCTTTAAAGGGATCGTATACGTTTGGTAAATGGAACCCATTGTTTGTTTCAATCCTATATAGTTATAGATATATACCATAAAACTAACCTGTACAAATTTCATTTCAAAAGGTGGTAGCGATTTTGAGATATTGCCAAAAATCGGGAGCAGTTATTTCCACGCAGGAAGAATAATCTGCATTGGAATACACAGTCTGAGAAACGTCACTGCAGTAACACTTCTCAGATTCAAATTTTTGGGGATAAAAAGTGATATCTTTTTCCATAACCGCAGTACTTTGAAGTAAAAAGTTTCTAAAAATGCATTATACAATCCAAAGCTGCTGTACTTCTTACCAAGTAAATTTTTATTGCCATTAATTTTTGGAGTGATTACCAAATGTATACGATCCCTTTAAGATAAAATGTTAACACAAATAAACTGTTTCACAATGAGTAAATCTATGCATCATTGCTGACCGGCTCTTAATAGCCTGTGGCCAATTTCAATTTCATTTCTCACCTCAATCTGGGATCTCCAATCATCAAAGCGTCTGAGTTTACTCTTGGCAGTCTCCTCTGTGTCGCCATAGTTACCCTGCATGCCTTTCAGATCCTTCTGAGCTTTGGTCAGGTTCACAGTAAGCTGCAGTCGTGTACAACAAAAAGATTTGTGGATATTGAAACAAAATGGCCCGAGTAAACACGGCAAAAAGCTGGACAAATAAAAACACGGGAACAAGACTTGGACTGCAAAATTTTGCTGTAAATCACGGGAGCTAGGAGATCACTAATTTCTTTTACCAGATTTAATATAAAACGTTGACACCATCTACAAAGTCAATCTTAATTTTTTTTTTTACCAGAATCAAACCAATTCATTGAATTAGAAAATTTCCCCTGGACTTGTTTCCTACCTCTGACTTGTGCATTTGTAGCTCAGCCACACCCATGGAGTTACTCATCTTCCTCTTCTGTTGTTCCAGGTGTGTCAGCAGGCGGTCTTTCCTCATGCCAGTCTTATGGAGAGCCAGCTCAATATCAGCCTTGGAGACTGACACTGGATCCTGAACACGGACAACAAACAAAATCAATGCCTTGACATACGACTAAGTAAAACACCACAGCTATATTGTAACCATGTCTCATTCTTAAATCTGAAGAATACCACATTCTATTAGAGCTTACAATATTTTCAATCCCAGCAATCAGCATCTCTCCTTCGTCCACCGTCTTGTCAAACATGTCATCTAGGTTTTTCTTCTGATCTTCCAGCCTCTTGAGACGGATCTTGGCTTCCGACAGTTTTGTCGGAGTCGACGGGGAGTAAGGAATTTGGAGTTCCTTCTCTGTCTCATCCATGGCTTGGTTGAGCTACAAATACAAACAAGATGCAGTGGTATTATGTCTAATATTATGCAAGGTAAGGTCACCAGTCAGGTAAACATTAGATTAGGGTAAACATTTATCAATGACAAATTTGACCTCCAAGAGAAGTGATTCTGTTCCTGAATGTTAATAATGTAATCGAAAGAAGCATGTTTGTTTAAGTCCACTCAAAAAACTTCTTTTTTGAGATACAAGTTCACAAACTTTAACGTCTGCTTGCCATTTTGAGATTTACCTTGTTGAAATTATCGTAGAATCCGACAGTCATATTGAGCAGTGTGCGATACTTTCCAGTGCGATCCTGGAAGTGATGATACAGCTTAGTCAGGTCATCAATCAGGTTTTCCCTCCCTCCCTTCGTGTCTCCTTTCTTGCCCAGAGAGTCAGTGGTGTCGATGCAATCCTTCAACTCGTCACTCACTCTCTGTGGGAGAGAATATGTACACACAATTTCAGACAAGATTTCTCATGTTATTCCTCTTTGCATTTTGATAAGAACTTTCCTAAGTCTGCCAACTACGTTACAGTCTTGAACCCATCAAAATAATGTCGGTCATAGATGTGAATTCTTAGATTCATGATAATTGCAACAAGTCCCAAAATATTTATTTCATTCGAATCCCACTTTGACCAATGTGGGATTGGGTTTTCCGTCCCTGCCTGATTCCGTCGGTTTTCTCAAGAATTTTTTTTTCTGTGCTTTTTCTCCCCACTCTTTTTGAACACCAATTCTTGATTTCATTACCAGGGACAATTAATTAATAATTATAATAAAATCGGCAGTTTATTATAAAAACTGTCCCGATTGGTTTACAAATTTTGTGCAAGTTTCCAAAAGAAGTTTTTGTTTTGGTTGTATTGGATATATGCCAACCTTTGCAATGTCCTCAAATTCAGCTACTCTGCCGGGCAATCCCTTGGTGTCGTTTGGATTCCTGCTCAGATCAGAGGCAACCTGCGGGTAGTACTCGGTCTCTGTCCGGTGAGCCTTGTCCATGGTCTGCAATCATAAAAACACAAAATGCAAGATTGAAGTGAAGGTCTAAAAAGAGTTCAAGGCTAACGAAATCCTTCAACTTTCAAAGGAATTGGAAATATTCCTGTGTTATATCCCTTCCAAAATCTGTTGATTATTTTATTATCTGTTTATTATTTTATTATCTGTTTATTATTTTATAATACTACTGGGGTTTATAATACTTTGTTCCTTGGTTGTTCAACAAATTAATAAATAAATTGTTTCAGAACAATTACAAAACGTAAACAAATAATAATAATAAATAAATAAAGATAATAACCAAAGACACAAACAATTATTTACTTCAACCAATGCCGATTCTTATCAGAAAATATGTCTGCCCATTTAATTGTAATCTTCAGATCTGCGTTTCTATAAGTCAAATGTGTTTACCTGTCTGGCATCTTGGACAAACTTTTGCCACTTGGTCAGAAATAGCTGGCCAGAGTTGAGCCGCTTGGTCAGCATGTCGTACAGACCGCTCAGATATTGTTTGCGCTCATCAAAGTCCTTCATGACATGGCTGACATACAGCTTGGATGACTGGATGTCCAACTCGGGGTCATTTTGTATCTGAAAGCAGCAAGGAGTGTAGATTGGAAGAAGGTAACAGGCCACGGCGAACATTTGCTCCTCAGAAGTTTGTAATTGTAGTCATGGTATGTTTAGAACTATCTCAAATCAAATTAGCAAGAATTTTTATTCTGTGCTATTTAAACTGGGTACTTAATCCATTAACTTCAATAACAGCATTGAATCTATCAATTTCAATAGAAATGTTCACACACCCTAGTGGGTTAGGGCTAATAGATTAGGGTTAATGCAGCAATCAATGAAAATATTTGAACCTACCCTCACCCCCTCGTACCACCAACATCAAAATTCACCTCCCATTCATCTTTCTTCCAATAAATATATGTGAATGGTAAGGTAATCTTGATGCTGGTAGCTCGAGACAAAAAAGAAAGAAAAAGAGTTAAGGCTTGAGAATGGCAGGTTTAAGAATCCCATTGATTGCTGCATAAAGAACCAGAGACGAGATATAATATCAAAAAAAATTCAGAAAACATTTAATTTTTATCAACTTGATCTTACTATTTCTTTTAAAAATTCCTCAATTTCATTCTAGACACAAGAGAGACATGGATCAAGTACTCACAGCCGATGCTTCCGAGAGGAAGTTGTGTCCAGTGCTCTCAAACTGAATGTGAATCTCAACCACATGGGTCCACTTCTCCTGTAGGTTCTGCACCGTCTTGGCCGGTATGTCAGGCGCATCCATGCTGATGTAACAATTCAACTGCTCTTCAATGTTCTCCATTGCATTGGTCAACTGTAAACATCAGAACAAATACATTACCTCCGAATCTAGGACCAAATTTATTTTCAAACCAAAACAATTCAGGAATTGGATTGTCAATGAAGAATTTTGAAAATTGATGAAATGTCAAAAAAAATGAATATCTTTATATTATAATAATGTCTTTCCTTGAGATTGAAAAAGTTTGAATTCAGATAAAAGTCTGAACAAATCTCATGCCTGAAGAAAACTGGCGGGAGCGGAATTTTAACCTGCAACCTCCAGGAATCAGCTAGAAGTCATAAACCCATAATGCTGTTTAGCCAGGATCACGCCCAATTTTACGATACAACCTGGGAAACAACGATGTAGGGATCACTCAATGAGGATACAACTTTTGAACGTGTAATTCATAAAACAAACCGCAAGGGAACACTCCGGGAACTCCGAAACACCATAGCGTCAGTTCATATTCCTACCTGTTTGGTGAGCTTGTGGAATTTGATCAGGATGAGCACAGCGTGCAGGCGTTTATCCACGCAGACGGTCACACGGGACCAGTGCTGCTGTAGTTTGTCACATCGGTTCTGCAGGGCATTAACCTGTTCCCGATCAACCAGAGCCGGGATCAGCTCAGCTGAGGTCTTGAAGACTTTATCAACTTGCTTGGTCCTTTCCTGCAAGATCAAAGATGTCTTGGTTTTTAGTTTTCTGTTCTCGGCTGAGTAGTCTGCCTTTAAACTTTAAACAAGATAACCTCCTTAATTTGAATTCATTAGGTCGGCCATTCCTATATCACTGTGGTTTAATCAAAAATAATGTGTGCATTAAATAAAACAGAGAGAGATCAAACAGCTAAATTGAACATTCTAAAGGTAGCAACAATATTTCCCATCATCAAACTTTAAAATGACCAATATTTTCAGCTGCACTCTGTTCCATTGTAAAGAAATATTGCACTGGAAAATAAATCTTTCTGAGAATTGTTTAGGTGCTACAGATACGACTATAAATTGTGTGAAACATGCCATTTCGGGATGGTGCAATTTGTAGCCGCAGCTTTTAGGTTTTACAATTGGCTTGCTACATTAACACAATATGTTACGGATATAGCCTTACACTAAAGCCATGTCCAAAAGCTACGGCTTGAAATTAAGCGCGAGTCTAGAGTCGTGGCTGAAGCCACTTCCTGTAGACTTGGGTGCAATTTAAAGCCGCAGGCAAATAATTCGGCCCACAGCCTTTAGCTCCTATTGCAAGTCGGGTTCCACGCTCAACCTACCAGTATATCATTCATCAGACTCTGGTGGCCATCCTGGAAATCCATGCTGGTCTGCAGCTGGTCTCCCATGTCGTTGCTGGCCAACAGGAACGTATCGGCTACGTTGACCAGCCACTTGACAATGACCGAGTAGTTCTCGTCAAAGCTGACTTGTAGAGAGGATTTGTGCTGGGCCTCCGGACTGCATTCTGTCTGCAGATATTCAGACTGGCTCTGAGACAACAGATAAAAAAACATGGGATTGTTTTTTTCGAAAGGAACCTTCTAGAAGTAAGTTACATAGACTACCGGCACTGCAGCCTTCTATTTGTTCCTTTGCACGACAGGAATACACACGAGTCTGTATTAATTTTTAATGAAATGAACAAGAACATTTCTGGGTAGTATCCACTACCAATAGGGTTACAAAAAAAATTAAGTGTTGTTCTCAATTACTGAACAAAGGCAAAGGAAACCTCTACAGAACAGAATTGACAACCATCCTGGTTACATTTCAGATCATAATGATCAGTTAAATCCTCAAGATTACCTCCAGCAGGTCCAGTTTGTCTTTGATCCCTTGTGCCCCCGGTGTCCCCCTGCCAACCCTCTCCAGCAAAGTGTGACCCTCCTGAATGACCGGCTCGGATATCTCAGCCACTGCATTGCCCAGCTGGGCCAGGCGGGCGGCCTTGCCGTGTGGCTCGCTGGGCAGCTTCTTGGGGCCGAGTTGAATCTCAACCTGGGAGAGATATGTCTGGGCCTGAAAGAGAAAAGGAAGGTATCTTTAACCATAAAGTAAAACAAAAAAATACAGAAAACTTTTTGACAAAGTCTTCCTTAGTTAAACTTGCAAGGGCCATAATGCTTCATTTAAAGTACCGGTAATATGGCAATTCCAGCATTAGTGAGAAAAAAACCCAGAAAATTTACATTTGTAATGTAATACATCATCTGGTAATGGTTAAATATATTATAGACTAGGAGTTTTGGATCATATCTCTGAATCGTTAACCATTTTAGGTGGCATGGGTGGCAAGTGTGCAAAACGCTCTTTTCTCAGCAATTCTCGGCACGGACCATGTTTGGGTAGAGTTGTTCGTTCATTCTCTTGGGTTCCACGAGGGTTTTCTCCTGGTTCTCCGGTTCCCTACTCTCCAGTTTCCCTACTCTTCACAAAAATAACTATTTACTATCTTTGGCTGTGCTCCCGTGGTTAGATATGGGTCGTATTGTCAGCTACCAGAGGCGCCTCAACGTGCCTTTGACTCTACTACATTGTAGCCACGTCCTTCGCAATTCAGCACCTCAGTTGCGAGTAAGAATGATTAGCCTCCCAAAATAATCATAGTAAATGGGCGATCACAGTGACTTCCTTTCATATTGCTGGAATTGCCCAGATATATTTATGAGATGTCATAGGAACCTGTTTCAACTTACAAGTTCAGCATTCTTGTAGAAGTCCAACGTAGCCTGCAGAAGTCTGCCCCTGTTGGCCAACCGTCGCATGTAATCATCGCTGAGCGTCTCAATGGCTCTGGTCTGACTGCGCAGATGATCGGTGTGTTCAGGGTTGGAGTGTGAGATCCTCTCTGCTGTCTGGCACAGTTGGTGGACATTACCTTGCATGTCCTGTCAAAGAAAAAGGCAACCACCAGTTAGATTCCAGTCATTTGTGAGATGTTGTATTTGAGATATTTATAATTTTTTAGAATTGCTCAGCTATCTGGTGAAATCACTGTAATCAAATCAAAGGCATCTTTTCTTGTCAAATATTTGTTAGATATTAATTAATATATTCACCCTAACCGTGTGAAATGCAGCAAACTGCATCATGTGCAAAAAAAAATAAAAAATACCCATTTCATTTTTCTGAGTTTTGTTAAAAAGGCAAACATACTTCAGCGGAAGATTGGAAGTCCAGATGTTCCTTCAGGAGGCGTTCAGTGGCAGCTGAATCTTCACCTACGTCCTTTCTCTTCAGATAGTCTTCACCTCTAGTCTTAAACCAGTCAGAGATCTGAAACAAGAAAATGTTTTCTTTTAATTGTATTAGGAATAATTCCTTAACTCCAAAGTACTAGTCCAAAGTACCTAGATAATTTGTTATTTGCCATTCAGATGTCATTAAGAATGACTTCAAACAATATTTTATTTGCTGGGTAGGTAGTCTGTCAGTAAGTTAATAACCATAGAAAATCAATAACCGGCCATCCTGCCCTACCTGATTAATTTCCTGGTCCAGATCACTCAGCGCGATGTACTGCTCAAGTCGCCTCCTCTGTTTGTTCCACAGTTCCTCAAGGCCCCGCCTCCTGTCCTGCAAGTCCTCCAGGACCTTCTGCACACCGCTGGTGGATTTCTTGGCGGCGTCCTTGTCGTCTTGGGAGGAGTCCTTACTGAGGGCGTGGAGTTGCTCCAGAAGCTCCTTGCCCAGATTCATCGTGTCCATGGACGTGGTTAAGACGTCTGTGTAAAGGAAAATTAAGACAGTATAAATTGAGAAAATCATTTTTGAAGACAGATGGTGGATTTTTGGAATCAACACTTAGCTTGTTGGATTTTGAGTTTTGCCAATGTATTCATAAACACTATACCCAGTGTTGTTTTTAGGACTTTCAGGACAATAATTCACCAGCTTCTTTAAAGTGCAGAGAACAAGAGATTTGGCGACTTTAAAAAAAGAAAATTATAGTAGTACATTTATTTCAACGCTGTCCTTGGTCAAGGAAATACACAATGTGTTTACAATAAGTTGAATTACAGTATTACAGGTTAAATAGTATTATTACATTATAATAAATACTTATTACACAACTTAAGGACAACATTTAGGTTTGGGTGAAGCAATAATGCTTTTGTGCCCTAACCTAGGGACAGACAAAGGAACAGACAGGACAAAGGACTTACCCTCTCTGATCTTGTGGTGGTCCTCCATCAGTTTGTCAGTGCCTGGTATATCAGGAGGAATATCGGGACTTCTGAACTGGGCATTGGCCTTGTCAAGTTTGTCTGAGAACTAAGAGAAAAAAAAAGGTACAAGTATTATCTTTTTGTAATCAGTGATATGTTTTGCTTTTTACTTTATCTAATAATCCTGAGGATTTCTTTTGTCCTGGTATTCCTGTTATTTGCACCCTTTCTTGGGATTCGACTAGTGTTTGTCTCGTTATTTTACTTACTATAAGACTTGATCAAAATTTTGCTGTACCTTGTAGAATTTTGTTTTACAATAATGTCTTCCTGGTAAAAAAAAAAAAACTAAAACAAAGTTCATGTACAGTCAAAACCATTATTTAGGTACCATAAATGTCCAGTCATAGGTACTTGTATATCACCACTGACATTACAATTTTAGTAACAAAATGCAAAATGGCAAAGGAACCATTTTTTATCGCAATTCATTTAAACAGCTTGTGATTTAAAACTAGATGACTTGAGGTTAGATAACTTGCTACGGCCTTGTGATAAGCCTTGTAAAGATCTTGTGACCAGAGTCAAAACAGTTCAATTCTTCAGGATATATTCTCACTTCAGCAGCACTTTGATGGAAGGCCACCGACTGGTCTAGTAGTTTCCGTCTCTCTTCCAGCTGCAAGTTCAGATCCTTCCAAGCCTCACCCAGAGACTGAGCCATGGCTTCGTAAACGTCATCATAGAATTGCTGGGTGGACACTAGAAAGTCAGCCTGGGTCAAGAGGCTGTTGATGTGTTGCTGTTTGGCCTTAAGATTTAAAAAAAAAAAAAAATCCTGATTGATGAAAATAGTGAAATTACAATCACATTGTCATTTTCTCACTATACATGTATTTGTCCAAACAAAAACAGACATGCTCAAAGTTTGTATTATAATTGTGTTCTAATTTTAATGACAGAATTAAACATTCCATATATGCGACAGCTCAAAGCTGATTGCGCTGGTTTAAATCGGAGAGTTATTTTATGTTGTGTTTAGACTACCGTCTTGTGAAGGATGATCAACAATATTTCAATAAATTAGTTTCAATTGGCTATCTTCTCAAGTTCAACAAAGTGACATATTGCTAACACTTTTTTTGTATCTAAATTTCTGTTTATCCAGAGAGTAATTGGCCATGCAACTCACCTAAAATTTTGCCATGTAAAAGATTTTTAAATCGATTAACTGGCTAAACAAATTGCTGAATTAAAAGCATTCTTAACATGGTACAAACAGGATTCAGTACCACCACAAAGTATTTCAGATAAAACTTAGGAAAAATCAGCAGGCTGGCAGTATGGCATTCTGAAGTGTACATTTTACATGAAGTAAACTTGATTTACTGATCGAGGTGGAACTTTTAAATTTCTCACATTTCAATGCAGCAGAGTTAGGTCAGAATACCTCGTAACAAGTTTCAAAACTCTGTTTCATGTCAAATCAAATCACATCATGTCACTTGTTTACTGCCAAATGCCTGCTAAATCTTACAGTTCTTCACTTTCCTTCGTTCACACACACCTTCACCTTCAATACATTGTCTAGAACCCACTTTAAGTTCAGATGCCACAGATTTAATGTTCTTTTACACTCAATGGGTTCACATGGTCTGATTATTGTCCTCTGACCTGAACTGCATAACCTTTTGATCCATAATCTTCAAAGAGGTGATGTGTCTCATGCATCAGTTACTGCACTCAAAATACGACCATTTTCAATAAGAGGAGTTTACTTTGGAGATACATCTCAATTTGTTATACAATAAAAAATGTAAGAAAATTTTGGTTACTATATATTCAAATGTTTTTTTAATTGAGTTCTTACTCAGAAGTTTAGGTTGACAACAAAAGTTATGACAACCAAATGGTTTTCTGCCCAAATTAAAGAAATCAATTTTATTCGGCTATATAACTTTGCAATACACGATATTTCATATTCTATAATCATCTTAATAATGTGCATATGATTTTGTTTCATTATATTGTTTTATCTTCTGTTGCTGCCTTTAACAACCAGATACTTCTATAAAAAAGTCTGGATCTACTTTGGAGCAAAGTCAATCCCCTAATCCCTGAGCGTGGGTGTATTGAGAGCGCATCAGTGCTGGCATTAAACAACGGCAGACTTTCAGTTTCTATGGCTTATAAATGAAATGTCTGCAAGCAAAATAAAGGTCGTTAATCATCAGCAGATTTGAGTGTCATTCCAGTTGCTCCAACCAAATGTCAAAGTCAGGACTGAAACAAGGGCAGGACCTCTTGATTTATTTGTCAGAAAGCAAAGAGGCAACTGATCCCATGTATTTGCAGAAATGATCCCATAAATTCAATTATGTATTTACAGAAAATGATTTTCCACGGTATACAATTGAATAATTAGTTTTCCTAAACACATTTTGGAAATACCTGAACTGCCCATTTTACAAAATTGAATATTGCAATTATCACACATTATAATTTACCTTTTTATTAACCTGAAACCCAAAACACAATTTTGATCAATTCATTTATTTACCAGCCTGTCAGAAGATTTTTTAATTGTTTTTAACTTGTAGTGGTAATACATTTTGCATTCATAAAATTGTATCAAAAATAAGTTTAAACAAATTAATATATTTTGTGTATGTTTAATGCAGACAAATCTCTACTTCATGATTCTAAATTGTACCACTGAAGAATGTAATGTTCAAATTTGTATCCGGCATGCATTTCATCATCCTGAATGATGACTCCCGTCCTTAATTGAATTTCAGAAAGCAATAAGAACGCAGGAGCCTTCCCCACTATCGCATCTCACATCCAGTCAGCAACAATTAGGCGCATTAGACAAACAATCTTCAAGACATGAGGTACTCATGTGTCGAGTCCAGAGTCCGTCTACACTTCTTTTTATTTACATCTCGGGAATATTCTGGAGGCGAATTATTCAATCCAATTCTCGGGTGTGCTTTGAAAACAAACCCCGGGCATTCCTCGTCCACGGTTAGATGCCTGGCATTCCAACAAGAGCTCTGCATCTGAACTTCTGGAGTCTTGATTGGGGCCCTCCGGATAGTCACCAATGTGATATACTGTGGCATAGTTGTCTATAAATACCTTTTGGACGGAAACTGAACAAAAACTTTACATCTATCATTTCGGTTTCCGTCAACAGGAGCCCGGCTAAGATTCCTTGGTACATCTCGGCCAAAATTTATTTGAAATTGAAAGACTTTTGTTCGCGACCTATTTTCAATTTTAAACTTTTAATTTCACAATTACATAATTTGTAAAGGCCTGTTGTGTATTTCAAACCTAATTAGAATTTGCTATCCATCATGGATTTTTCGTTGGAAAGCAAAAAGCTAAATTTATTGTTATCAAAATACATTTAACATCTGTTTTAGTAATTTAGACTTGAGATGGCCTTTATCAAAATGACAAATGCAGCAGTTGACTTTAACCTCCAGAGCCACTCCAAAACAAATGTAAAAAAAAAAAATGCTTACTAATAACGTACACAGCTGGTCTCAATAAAAAAGGGCTTTAGCAATCTCACCACGAAATACACAAAGAAAACCCATCATCATGAAACCTCACCGCATCACAATAAGTCGTTAATAAAAATCGAAATAGAACCAAGATTCTGTCATCACATTACTCCTAACTGCAAGATTTGACCTCGTATCTTAGAAAAAAAGCTTCATGCCCTTTGGAGGCTAATGAAGAAGGAAGAGAAGCAAGAAAGAGATACATACTGCAAGTTGTTTGAGCATGTCATTGTGTTGTTGACGCAGTTGAAGGGCTTCTTCTAGTGTGGTTCCAACATCGGTCATCTTGGGTGTCATCTCCTCCACTTTGACACGAATCCATTCTGTGGACTGCAATAAATTGAAAACATATCGGCAATTCATTAAATTTTATTTAAAAGTCTATTTACAGCAATTTTTTTTTACTATTTAAAAATTGTATTTAAGAATTACCCCTGAAGCCAAGAACATGACATTCATACAGGATCACTCACAACAAATATTATGCGGGTTAAAACTAGATGGCAGGTTGAAAACATGACAAGCTGAACCAGAAAATAAGTACCTTATTTGGTAATTTAATAGCTTTTGATGCAAGACTTTTCATATAGAACAATGTTTAAAGAAAACATTGCCGGAGTGACTGAGGATTATGGTTAATTAAAAAACAAGAAAATCTATTATATAAAGTTTAGAGAACTGCAGAAATATAATCAATCCCTTAAAATCCTTTTCCACTTATTCTTTCTTTCAACCTGTGTTTATGTGTTCCTCACGCTGGTTTAATCCTGGCTCATCTTACAATAACAAAAAACAGACTCCAGCAAAAACTCCAGCATAACATTCACGCAATACGATGATGCATAAGAATGTCAAGCTGAATCCTGGAAGCCCAGGCACGACTTTGTATTTCAAATGCATGGCACGCGCAGCCTGATGATACCCCGCTGTTATCGCTGTGGTGGGAGAAGGCAAGGACCAATTTTAACCCCAGTCTCCCACTGGCAAAACAAGGGCACGTCATGACCACAGCATGAAGGAAGTTAATAGGCTAACGAGCCGCATCCTAAAAAAAGGAGCTTAGGTTTCCAGAAACTATGGATCCTTAAAACACTGTCACAGGAATTTACATATCAACAGAGGGTGATTCTGAATAATTTTTTATGCTAAAGCAACTGAACATATATACATTCTACAGTCACACCATTTTAAACCATAACTTGTAAGTTGGTATAAAGGTTGCAGGCGAGTAAACGAACTAAGTTGGTTTAAAGTTAATTTTATTTTATGTGTGCCTTGCACAACTTGGAGAGTTGTATTTTTCCTGATTTATGGGTATAATTACTGGTCTTCAGGGTTTGCTAGAAGTGAATAAGATTTATTTCTTAAACATGCTTCAGTGTTAAATGTACTTATCACCAATATACTGCGACCATTTTTGTTTTATGATGAACTGTTGTAAAAAAGGTAATGTTCCCAGACCTGACCAACGAGTTCAATCAGTGAACATTATCCATCACAGTAGCTTCCCTCTACAGCCAACTTCTATCTAGTAGCAAAAGTTTGGGACCCAACTAAAATGGTTTCGGTACTTTCCCTTGAGAGTTTAGTTTCTGTCAGTGCAGAAACTCAAGAATTTTAAAATCTTAAATTGGGTTAACAAGCCATCGAAACACAGTGTGTGGGATCCTTCTGGTTGATGAAAGACCAATGATAATAAATTGTACTGCATACCTATAATATTGGTTTAGTTTTTCTGGCAATGTAGAATTGGGCTGAATTTGTATTTGACACAGTGTACATTGTACATTGTAAAAACTCTGTTTTTCACTACATACACTTTTTTTGTAACTTGGATATCAAACTTGGAATCGAAAATCCAGCCGCAAGATGAAAAGATACCCAATTCCTTTAAGGCAAGTATACCAGTAGGACCATGGACATGTCTTATCACAATAACTAACTTCATATACACACAGCATGGCCTTAGAAGGAAAAGAATTTGCTAGCGAGTTAGAACCCTGTTGAGCTGGAAGGCTGAAACTGGATCGGTAAAGAAATTTATAGCCAGAAGACAAAGAAAAAAAGAAGGAACTTGAGACGAGAATGTTGGCATAAATACAAGGAGGAACCCAGGAGGAAACAGCCAGTAGAGAATCTTATGATGCGAAGACATCAATAGATTGAAGGTCGACATGTTGTGATGGGGTCATTGAACCAGATGAAGAAATGTGACCCTGGGCTTTCTTAATTAATGGTTGATATCCAATACTACTACATACATGTAGGATCGCAACATTTTGAGTGATGCCTAATTTTTTTTGACAAATTAAAAAAATCAGATTAAAGTACAGCTAAAGTTTTTGTGCACTTAACATTAACGGTTCTGAAGATATAAACATTCAACATTTCAAATTACCACTGTTTTGAAATTACTGCCTGAGCCATCTTGGTAATTTTTATTTTGTATAATTTGAAGATATCATTAATCAAACTCTTCTAATTTCCCGTCTTATAAACAGTTTTAAAAGCAAGGACAAAATCTTTTAACTCGGCCACCAGGGCCTTTACCCAATCTACAATAATTTCTAAATGATAAACTTTGGCCTAAATAATCTGTGGTAAAAGTTAAAAGTTAAAAGTTAAATGTTAAAAGGAGGGGTTTGCAAATGCAGAGCACCAGACGATATAAACACTAAGATAAGACAAGCAAGCTCGCATTTAAGTAAATATTTGATAACCTCAATGTACTTTGAAATTCTTGTATATATGTACCAAGATTCTATTCTTAAGCTCTGATAAATTACATGTACTTCTGCATAAGCTAAACCAAGTCACTGCTTTCTTGATATATCATCTCTCGGTGTCACAGAAACATAATTCAACTTGATGCTGATAACCCAATAAGAATGTTATGGCACGCAAGAATAAAAGGGTTATTTTTGTCCATCCAAGACCATGATGATATTACTATTTATAACCAGCAGGACAAGATCATTGCACATAATGGCCAAGCATAAAAAATATTTGTCAAAAAAATATTTAACTGGCATACCAGCCAAGATGTAATGCAATACATGACTGTTCCTAGTTAATTTGTGCTTACCATGCAAATTTATTTACTTTTTTGGGCCCAGATATATCGGAAATTATTTAAAAGGCATAGTGTGGCCTCCATAGCACTCAACACCTCCGCAACATGCAGATTTCTCACTGATAACATGCTTGTACAGAACAGTATATCATTCGAGTCTTGTTACCCTCAGGACAAAATGAGGAATTTAATGATGGATAATTTTAGTCTGATCTCCTCACCTAGCGCTTTGCTGAGTGCAATGCCTTCCAGATGGCAAGGTTATTGACAAACAGATGTACACAGTATACACAAAAAGTACACATACTGTACATGTGTGATTACAAAAACAGGATAAAGTTATTCAATAAATATGAATATGAGCTATGATGTAATTGAATACTTCAAATAACTGTTTAATTATGAATAAGATTAAAACTGCTGCAAACTGCTTACTGGCTGGAATGACCTGAAATATACAAATCAAATAAGTTAAGAGGGCCTAATATTTCGATCTTAACAAGATCTTCTTCAGAGACATAATACAAGAAACAAACATATACAAATATATATAGAAGTATTAATAGGAGAAATGTGGAAGGGGGGAGGGTAGGACTTTTCAGTTAATTAGATATAAAACATTTCTATTACATGTAGATGTTTTTGTATTTGTATTTTTTTTTATAATTATTTGTATTTTTACCTAAAAACTAAAGGTATGACAGAATCAGTGGTGGGACTCAGTTCCCAAAAAGAAAATAAATCTGGAACTAATAATCTACTTTGTAAAGGTTAGTATGACATGATACAGAGTCACCTGGCATGTACATCTAGTTGTGGATGTTTTGACACTTGGGTCAGAATTGTCTGACCCAGTCACAATTGAATAAGCATGCATGTGCAATACTTGTATGCAATATAGCCTTCTATTAAAATTTCAATCACCCACCAGTATTAGTATTGTGATTTAACACTCAGTCTGCACACAAAACAGATCAGTGGCACTAGAAAACATAAATAATGGTTCAATTTTGTCCTATATAATTTGATAACTTCACTTATATTAGATTAGAACTAAGTGGCTCAAGTCTTAAACTACACCTCAAACTTTCATTTATTCTTTCCCACTTTATAATAAGTTTAAATTACAATTTGTTATAATCCAAGTTGGTTGGTTGGTTGGTTGACAAAAGATCACTTTATAGTAGCACGTCTCAAAAAAACCTAAACTGCAATTATCCTAAAGAATTTGTAACAAATATATTCTAAACATCACCTCCAACTTTTTGGGTGAACCTTAACTTTTAGCTTCGGAGCAATGTTGGGTATCAGTCCAGATGAAGGCACAGTGTATGATGCTTCAACTTGTCCTGTTTATTATCATTTGGAGTAAGTCTCCTATCGCATTCCATAGATACCACTTTATGAGAATTTAGGCGTAAAAATAAACACAGAAAAGCTCATTTTGAAATTATAAAACATGAGACGTCTATGGAACCATGAATTTCAATAAATAATGCAAAATAATAATATTTTGAATAAACGGTAGGCCAAAATTCCATGTTCCTTTTTTTTAAAATAGATACCGGTAATACCAAATAAATTTAATTAATTGGTAAAATCAACGTACAGCAGTTGAATAATGGATTTTAATTTCAGTACGTAATAATAAGAATTTACAAACTTTATAATGTGCACATATTCAATTGTAAATTAAAAATACATTTGAAATAATCGTACAGTAAATTAATTGTATAATGAAAACTTACTCTTAAAACTGCGAGAACTATGCGATTATCTCCAGACTGCACGGCAACCGTGCTAACAGCTGTCACAGGTAACTTCGTTGCCATGTTTATAATATAATTATTTCCACGACATCCACAGAATTAAACAAAAAATCAAATCCTCTCTCGTCGTCGAATCCGGGTGAATATACAGTATTAGAGCATCAAGACGCCATATCTACAACTGATGGAATTAGGGCGCAGGGGGACGTAATAAAAGGGAAGTAAGGTTTACAATGTTCGGGGACGACCCACTGGGCATGGGATCGGGCTTCAAACACACACTGAAGAAAAAGTCTGCTTGCTGGGGGAACTTGCTGTGATGAGCTTAAGCAACATCACACAGTCAACTGGTCCAGCGGGGAGGCCACACCATATTTAGCTAGACTGGTGCTGTACTGGTTGTGATTGGTTGGCCCAGTGGAGGGGGGAGGGCTGAGGTAGTAGAGTATGAATGTGATGTCATGGTACCAACACAGCACTGCACTGTGTATCACTATACATGTAGCATACATGTGTAAATGTAGGTGGAGCTCTTCTGCTTGTAGGTTTGCACCAGTTGACAGCACACCGCTACAACATACAGAACACACTGTTGCATGATTGGCTTACTTCTAAACAAACTCACGACAAGTTCTTAAAGGTAGTATACACCATTGGTAATTGCTTGAATTATCATGAATGAGTAGATTTGGGGGGTTGTATTTTATAGTAAATATCGTTTAACTGACCTGTCCGAAGTTTTACAATCATGGATGTCAAGAAAAGCACGAAAAACAGCGTTTGTTTTCAACCGGCGTCGAACATATTTTTATGTTATTTGTGTTTTTTCGCGATCGCCGGCCGGCGATCGCAAATTTTTCTTTATAAAAATCTATTTTTCAGAATAATTACAGAATATCTAGTGCAATCATTTTGCTAGATGCCTAGAATCAGTATTTACTTTCATACATGTATGAGTAAGATATTCCTTAATAATTCAGTAGTAAAATTTTTCGATATCTGCAAATGGTGTATACTACCTTTAAGTCTGTCAATAAAGACCAGTTTGCCAATAAAATAGAAGTTTGTCAGCCCTGTGGTGCAATTGCAGACTGACTCCCACATCAATGTCCGAACCAACCATTTCTCATCAAGGGTGGATAGGCATGAATGAAGCCAAGGGAGTCGGGTTTCTCTGGAATGTTTATTAATAAGGTGGCCTGGGGATGAGGTCAAACATTGGACTTAAGGTAATCATTCTAAGACATTGGTATTTATAAGTGACATCCAATCAATAGTGACTTTTAATCCCAATAGCACTAAAATAAGATGGACTTTGCTAACAAGACCCAGTCCGGGGATTATCAGTTGGTTATGTAATAAAAATACCGCCATCCATTATTTATACATTTTTTGCAAATTGTGTTAACATTGTTTCAACTCAAGGCATTTTACTAGGACTGGGCACAATTATTAAGAATCTGTTTAAAGGGAAAACAATTCGCTTGGGTTTATGGCTTCTATTGCTACACGTTATTGATTTTAAAACATCAATTTGTTTCCGACTTGCACTATTAAATTAATAACCCATTTATTTTTGCTGCATTTTTTTCAACCCAGGAAAATAATTGTGGTGAAAATGGGAGCATTTTAAAAAAACGTGCTCGACTATCTAACCATTTTGTACACGAGAACAAAGCCATGTCTCCACAGTGATACAAAATTGCGAACATGTGTACCATACCGGTACATGTATGTACATTCAAAGCTAATAACTAGTGCAGCCTATTCGAACACTGGACAGTGGATCGATGCATAAAACCGACCGATGTTCAATTCCAAAGATGTGTTATTTTAATACATACATGTAAACCTTCCCAACTACATCAAAATCGATTTCCCCATTTTGGTGGATTTTGGAGACATGGTCCTACTGGGGGAAACTGATTTCTTTTTCTTCTGTACTGCTGTTGACATATTTTACTTAGTCTCGAAGTGGATACTTTTCCGCGATTGCCTGCGCTTTATAAATATCTTTATAATATTATTATTATCAAGTCTATTAAAATCAACTAGCACCGGTGGTCCCGTTATAGTTGTGTTCTCTAATGTGGCGCCATTTACCCGACTTTCCTCTTGCAGTATTGCCAAACTTTATATTCATTCAGTGAAATACAGTTACTTTTATCATGTTATTGCTTGCTATTTAACTTCTGTAAACTCTTCTATGTCATATTATGCTTGCACTTATACATTATGTATGACTGATGGGAATAGGATTCTCAAACATGCAACAAGACCAGAATAACAGTTTGTTCGAGTTGCCTGGCTAGCAAGAGACCTGCGAACAGTGATGTTATAAAAACAACGACTCACCTCATGCACCAAGGCTTCAAATTCTTCAAGCTTTCCTGCTGCTTTGTCTTCTGGCGTTTTCACCCTCTGTTGTTGTGGCAGAGAAGACTCGCCATTGACTCTTTCAATTGGGGATGGAGACACCCTACCGTTAGGGGGCGGTGCCCGGTATACAGGAGCAGCAGATTGAACCTGCTTAACGGCCACGGGGCGGATGGGTTCATCCACTGCACCCGGGTGAGGTTTTGCTCTAACGTAAGGTGGGGCCACTCTTGAACTGGGCGAAGTCAAAGACATGGGCGAAGACATGCGATCGTGGGGGGAAGACATGCGATCACTGTTGGAAGACACGCGATCACGGTTGGAAGACACGCGATCACGGGGGGAAGACACGCGATCACGGTTGGAAGACACGCGATCACGGGGGGAAGACACGCGAGCTTGGGAGGAAGACATTCGGTCGTGAGGCGAGGTCATTCGTTTAGGAGACCTATCCATGGCACCAGGATGTTGTCCGTAGGGTCTACTCTGTGATGTGTCCATCCTCTCAGGTCCAGGACTCATCTTATCTTGACGCGGGCCTAACCGGTCATACCCAGGACCCATCCGTCCATTACTTGTAGGAAGCCTACCATTCGGAGAGGCTACTCGTTGCAGATCTAACCTCTCCGAGGATGGTACTTCCCTGCCAGAGAAACTTTGACTACTTTCTTCGCGTGTCACAGACTCCGGTTCAATCCTGTCTTCCCTATGAGCGACATCTTTCCAATCTGGGATGGACCGGTATGAACTGGATCTCTGCCATCCAGAAGAACTGACGGGAAGGCCCCATATTTTGTCCATCTCTTGTTTCTTGGCCTCCAGCTCGGAGAGCTTTTGACTGATGTTGTTGACATGTGGTTGGAGCTCGTCTGGAACACCTGAAGTGGGAGACTTGACAGTTCTGAAAAGAACAACACCAAGAAAGTTGTACAATTAAGAAAAAATTTCATCTAAGTACCACCGACTGCTTTTTATTTTTTTAATTTTTAACACCAACAGTCATAAATTCTCAACATTTATCCAAGTTATTCGTACACCTTCCCTTACCTGTCAGGTGAGAGTATGGGCAGCACCATCCGATCCAGCAGGGCCTTCCCCATAGCCACGGTATCCCCATACTCTCTCAGCAATGAGTTACGACGTGGGTTGTAAGCCTTGAGCAGTCTGTGGCTGGTGTTGGGGTCCGAGGAGGTGATCTGTGAGGCCAGCTCCAGGCACACCCTGTCCATCTGATCAATCAACTGTGCGGGGAAAAAATAGACTCAATTTACATCAGTAGAAATTATTTAAGGTTCAAGTAATCAATATGTTAAGCCTTATTTGTACCGACTGTTAAGATTTCAGTACATGTTTACGTGAAGTTCAACAAAACAGTATCGCTTCTTGGTGAACGTTAACATTTTAGTAGCTAAATGATCCTACCAACCAATCTTTAACCAAGGTTTGATTTTAATAACCTGATACTACTCTACGTGTTAATCGGTTGAGATATCCCAGTAATAATTATCAACATGCACAACTTGTGTTAAATAAATCAGACAGAGTTAAGAACAAATACTTTGATCTTGAAATTAGAGTCTCAAAGCATACCCTCTCGGCATTTCGCTGGAACATGTGAGACACGGACAGCCTTGACGCCCGCTCGCCAAGGCCCTGCGAGAACCTCCTCCAGGCTCGCTCCAGTATCTGTGCTTTCTCGTGGTTAGGTTCCGGGTCGTACCGAAGGGATCGTCTTAGCACAAGGGCAGCACCCAGGAGTTCCTTGCCGTAGTTGTAGGTACCCTAAGTGGGAAACAAGACAAGCAATACAAATGTATTAAATCTGAAGAAATCCATAGAACTCGCACAGGCCAGGAACAAAATTCATCAAAATAGAAATAAAACACTTTAGATGTCTCTTCTATGAAGGGAAATTGACGTGAAGGAAGTGCATGTGGTTTCAGTGTCGACAATTACTTGAACTAAAATGAAAAAAGGAAATCTTACCCTAGCAGTGTCTTCAAACTTATTGTGGTCTTTACGTAGGTTTTCGGCTTCTGCGGCCGAGCGGCCGATGTCAATGTGCTGTGAAAGCATCACTTGCAGCAATTCCTGCAGCCATGCTATGGCCTACAAAAAAAATAAACATTTGTTTAAAATTCACACTTGAATTTTTTTTATAGGTGTTTTAGTGTTTTGAGGGCAATTGTTTCCATTAATAGTCAAACAACTAACCCCGGAACCAGATGAAAAAAAAGAAGAGATTTAAAGGTCAAATTTAAAATGTACACTGCCCTCTATTGGTAGAACCAAGGTTGCTGCAGTGAAGAACATACATTATTATTAATATAGTACGCGAGTCAATTAATAAATTAGAGGTTCAATTTTCGTGTGTCTGTTACATCTTGCATAAGACACATTCTTTGATGCCTTCCATCTTCAAGAGTGATTACATATTAAAAGCAAAATAAAAAAAAAGTTTGAAGTCAATTTTAATGACACTTGCTGGGAAATTACACAGGTCAGGTGTAACAGGGACACACACAAAATTCACTTTTGGGCCACTTATTTATGGACTGACCCACTTGCAAAATATAGTTATCTATGATCTATTGGTAACTACATTTTGTAATCCTTTGTCTTATCCTACAGAATATATACACCAAGATGCACAACTGTCTACTTTTTCTTAAATTTTTTACCCTATTTCAATCCAACATCGGTAAGGGATAAGGCAGTTTAAAATAAATATGACTTCACAAAAGTTGATAACATATAACAAAAATAAATGACCAAATTTTGAAGAAAGAAAACTGGCAGAAGAAGGATTTAACCATGCGACTTCCGGATTACCGTACCGGCGGTGGCAGAAGCGGGATTTAACCATGTGACTTCCGGAATACCGTACCGGCGGTGAGCCATCAACCAAGCCATCTTGTCCTATGTTGGCGGTCTCCCAAATTGTCATTGCGTCTTTGCCAGTGTCTCATTTTCCTGTGCTGGTTGTCCGACAAAAAAAACACCAATTACCTGATCAGCATCCCTCTCACAGGTCCTTAGCTGTAGGATCTGCTGTAGTTTGAGTTTTCTCATCTCGGCCATCTCGTCGCACCTGGCCTTCTGCCTTTCCAATTCGGCTAAGAGTTCCTCCACGTGTTCCTTCTGTTTGGTGTAGTCGGGTGTGATGTCTTTGCCAAAGGCATTCTTGACGGGGAGGGAGAGCATGTCCAGCAAGGAGTGGCCTTCTTCTTTGCTGTCCTCGGCTGCAAAGACTTTGCGTTAACCAAAAGAAAAAAAATTGATAGATTTTTTTTGGTTCTTTTATTTCTTTTTGGTTGATGGTTTATGGTCTATTAAAAAACTTTGTCCCATTCACGAAGTCAAGAAAATAACCAATAATAAGACACAATAGGAACTATCTGGTCCCAAAATGAAATAAAAAATACTGTGAAATGTGGTGCTGTTCATTGAATTCAACACTGCTAGGGTTAAATTAAACTTCACTGACAAATATGTTGAGGTATCAATCTACATTCATGAAGCATCCTTTTCTGTTTGTAAACTCAAAGAGGTGATATTCCAGTGCTTTTAACCATGAAAAAAATTACATCCTCAAAGTTCAAGCAACCTACCCACTGCTTCTGATTGCTCCGTCAATTCTCTGAGCGCATTCTCAACAGTCTCCACAGTCTCGATGGTTATTTCAGTTACACATATCTCAAGAAGAATGTCCATCTTGACAAAACACTGGTGAAACAAACCCAAACGCATGATAAAATTCACCGTATGAATCCCAGACTTTCTTTACAAATGTAAAACTGTTTTTCCCAGTAGTATCAGACTTGGTTTCAAAATGCAAAAGAAAATGTTTAACAGTTATGTTCCAAATAGTCCAAAACACATTGGCAGTATTTTGATGAATGCAGAACTGTATAGCAAAGCATCTTCTTAAGAATAGACTATCCAATCGGATTACAATATATTGTTAGATTTTAGCAAAGTCAGAAAAGTTTAAGTTCAGTTAAAGGTAGGATACACCATTTGCAGATATCAAAAAAAAATTACTATCGGATTATTAACCAGTTCGCGCCGGATGACGTATATAAACGCAAATATTTCCCCAGATTCAAAACGGATGACGCATAAACACGCCAAGTTCAAGTTCGGAAATGTATGTCAGCAGCGCGCAAGGCCGGAAATGCGTGGGTGTGCTTCCCGGCACTATCAGCCTGAACACGCTTCGGATTGAGTTTCGTTAAAAATAATCCCGCCCGTGGGCTCGGCGATGTTAAAATAATCCCGGCGCGAACTGGTTAAGAAATATCTTACTTATTTGAAAGTAAATAATGATTGTAGGCATCCAGGAAAACGATTGCGCTAGATATCATATAATTGTTCAAAAAAATAGAATTTTATATTTTTTAAATAACGATTGCCAGACAGCGAACGCAAAAAAAAAGAACAACATAAGAACCACTGCCCGAAACCGGTTACAAAACGAATGCTGTTTTGTTTGCCTTCCTCGGCATCAATGATTGTAAAACTTCAAGCAGGTCACTTCAAGCAATTACTAGTGGTGTATCCTACCTTAAATAGAGTGCCAAACAAATCTCAGTTACAAAACAATGTAAATGTTTATACCGCTTCAGTTAGTCGATGGAAGCGCACAGAGCAGATCAGCAGGTTCCTTCTCTTCTCCAATCTGGAAGCGTAACTCCTACAGACTGTATCCATGAATTCCTTTTGAGCACTGATATCATCGGCTCTGGGATGACCCTGTTTGATCATACTGTCTGCTACGTGTCTTAGCTCAGCAAAGTTACCGTAGGTATCCTGAAGGGGAAACAAAAAACAAGTAAAATGTGTGTTTATCAACACAAATGCCCTGTCATCATATATGAATATATGGGTCTTGAACCAAAACCAATTGACAGCTGTTTTTCCTTGCCTAGGTTTTATGGTTATAATCAAATTGATTATAACTCACATGACGACCTAAAGGAATTATCAACTCTGCAAAAAAAGAATAATGAAGGGTACAACGCCATTTGACACCGGGTGTCACCCTTCACAGCCTTAACTTCATAAGCACTGTATACTAAGGGTTACAAAAGACAAATTTAAACAAGAAAACTAGTGCCCAACCTAAACCGATAACCTCTTGCTTACTAGTTCAGATGTCTTCCCGCTAGACCAATGAGCTTGCCACAGTCAACCGGTGGTTCAAATCTTACATAGCAGTGGGTACTCGGTTGGCAATCATTAACTTTTTTTACAGCTCAATGTTTCTTGAAATAAACGAACGATTCAAACAAATATTTTGGGAACAATTATTGTTCAACTATGGAATAATTTTCAAAGATCTCGTTCACCATGTCTGCCCTTCGGGGGAAAAATGGCCGTTTTTACTTACAGTACATTTCAGTTCCAGTTTTTCATGTTCTCTCCTTAGTTGATCGGCAGCACTATGTGAGTTTCCAATGTCAGCCTGCGATGCTAGAAGCTTCTCGCCAGGCCCAACAATCCAATCGACCACCTGTCCCAAAAGAGTCATTAATTTTAAGAATTTGAATCTAGTTTTCAAGTCTAAAGGAATGCCACTTAGGAGTCTCACAAGATATGAAGGTCCTAGTACTAAAAAAGTCTCACAGATAGAGTTTTTTAAGATGAAATTAGTTTTGTTTGCAAATTTTTGCAGCTGCTAAGAAATCTTCAGCCACCTACTTTTCACATAAATTGGTTTATTAAAATAAGGCTGCGTATTACAACAGCCTCTAAAAGTTTAGAAAGTTTGGTGAAAATGACCTATTGGCCAATTTCTGCAATGCTACATGTAGGGGTACAAAAGAATAACTCAAATCAATCAGTCAATCCAATCCAATCAAATCAAATCAAATCGGCTTTGATCTTTCTCAATGAGCATCTTCATGATATCGATTTTCTTTTTTCTTTTATTGTTTCTTGATTACCTTCTTAATTCCCCCTTCCAGATCACCCAGGTCCATGTTGACCCCAAGTTCCCTATCTCTATCAGTCAGGTAGATCTTGAGTTTACTCTGCCTCTCCTGTAGCTCCTCCAAGACTTGCTCCAGCTGACCCTTAAGCCTGGCCTGGTCCTCGGACAGATCGTTGGTATCACGTCTGAAGCCAGAGTCGGCATCCTCCTTGAGACGTCTCAGTAATGCATGCCCTGAGTAGAAAAAAAAATTCACGAGATACATCAGTACTTTATTCGCACATCTGTAATGGGTGTGATTTCCCAGGCAATGGATCTTTGACACAACTTCAACTGTCTAAGGTACTGCACTGAAGTAATAATGTCAGGGTCAGCAAAGTCAACCAACTACCAATCGCAGTGCTGGACTTTCTGAATTGGATTAAAGTTGCAGTCTCTGTGCTATTTAACTATTTTTCTCTGCTAAAATAATTGTCCATGATTTGTATTTAATTGTATAAATTGGTTTATTCCAACCAAAACCATTTTAATATTTTGGACGCCTGCAACCCCCTAAAAAATGTTTTTGTTTTTGGCACAAACAAATACATCAATAATTAAACACAGGCTGCCATACGACCCAAGTCCGACCATGGAGCACAACCAAAAATGAGTAATGTTGGTTTTTGCGTGATAAAGGAAAACAGTAGGAGCAGGAAACAAATCAACGAACAGCTCTACTGACATATAGTGAGCAACGAGTGTTTATGCACATTTGCCACTCATGTAATTCCCTTCAGTAACCTACCAAGTTGTAAGACACTACTTGGTTGGTTGATGACCACCTCACGTAGTCTTCTCTGTCTCCTCAGAAGATCTTCTGGTGTCAGCTGCTCATCTCGCCGTCGGTAGAGAACCTCCTCGTTAGCTTGGTCAAAGCGATGCAGGATAACCTCAGAATCCTTAAGGAATTTCTCAAAGTCCTGTAGGGAAACAAACCAGAAATTAATTGGAAATTCTAAAAATATAAAAGGATTTCATAATCAAGTTATCAAGTTTTGGATCAATGAATTTTAAGGCATCGAAATACATCTAGTAGCATTGCTAATCTTAAGTAGGATACATCATTGGTAATTGCTTGAATTATCAGGAAGGCGTGGATTTGAGGGGGTTGTATTTTATATTAAATATCCCTTAACTGACCTGTCTGAAGTTTTACAATAATGGATTCTGAGAAAAAGCAAGAAAAACAATTTTGTTTCAACCGGCGTCAGGCATTTGTTCATGTTTTTTCGCGATTGCCATCCAGGGATCCAAATAATTTTTAAATAAATTTCAATTTCTTCGAAATTTAACAGGTTATTAATTTTGTTTAAAATTCAAAAAATGGATGAAATGTCTGAATTGAAAGATTCATATGTTTCTATACAAACAGTACCTTTCTCTGAGATTTAAAAGTCTCTTTTTTTCAGACTTGAAAAATCGCATGCCTGGAAACTGCAAAATAGTGACTGTTCCAATTTCAGGGGAATTCAGACCTTTTTTGTTTAATTACAATGCATTCAAGGCGGCATTATCAAAGGAAAAAGAGTACTTACTATTCTGTTCTGGACCCACTCATTGTGATTGTAGGGCAGCGTTCCACCCAAATCTTCAGTGAGTTCACGGGGGTCAATGAACTTTGCCAGCTTGGAGACATTGGACAGCATCAGGGTCTGTAGGAAATATGTGTTTAGTTAATCATACACATATATACCACTTATCTAAATGCAAAAATTAAACACAGTTACGTTCACTTGAGTGGACAAGCACATGTAATTAATTTGTTATTATAAAAAAAGGCTTTTAATAAATAAGTGAAGATTGAAGATTGCAATTAGGATAGATATTTTTTAAATTCCATTGTTGTAGGAGTGGTTATATGTGACACGATCAAGCCGAATCAGTCGGATGTCGGCGAATCCCCAAAATGCACTGTATTCTTCGTTGGTATTTAAACAAATTTACATAACTCGACAACAAAACATCGTATCAACATGGGGTTTTCAGTTTTTAAAACGTACAGATTCCCTCTTTGAAACTACATGAACACTCATTTTTTTGACCGGGGCCAACATCCGACTGATTTCGCTTGATCGTGTCACATATGGTGAGCGATGACATCAATTTGGATTGGCTTTTACACGGAGGTCAATGAGACAGATTCATCCTGTACATTTCTTTATTTCAAATACATGTATGTGCCTGCTTACTTCAAATCCATACTGTGGCTTCTCCTTCTTGAGGCTAAGACTAGCTCGCTTACTCTCCCAGAAGGCATCTGGCTTGATCACGTACACAGAGTGGATGCCATTGGGTAAGGATTCCTGAAAAAGCAATCACAGTACTGACAACATAATTGTTTACTCTTACAAAAGTCCCATTTGATAGGATCAATATAAGCAATTTTGACAATTCCGTTTTATTTAAAAGGTAGGATACACCATTGGTAATGGCTTGAATTATAATGAATTAGTGAATTTTTATAGTAAATCCCATTTAACTGACCAGTCCGAAGTTTTACAATTATGGATGCTGAAAAAAGCAAGAAAACCGGTGCAACACAGTTGTTCTTATGTTGGTTCTTGGGTTTTTTCGCAATCGCCTTCCGACGATCGTTAAATTCAATTATTAAGAACAATTAAAAGATATCTAGCGCAGTCATTTTGCTGGATGCCTACAATCATTATTTACTTTCAAATAGTACAATATTTTGTATTAATTTGGTAGTAAAATGATTTGATATCTGCAAACGGTGTATCCTACCTTTAAAGGTAGTATACACCATTGGTAATTTGTTGAATTATCAGGAATGGGTGGATTTGGGGGGTTGTATTTTATAGTAAATATCGTTTAACTGACCTGTCCGAATTTGTACATTCATGGATGCCGAGAAAAGCATGAAAAACAGCGTTTGTTTTCCACCGGCGTCGAGCAGTTATTCTTATGTTATCTTTGGTTTTTTCGCGCTCGCCGGACGGCGAGAATGAATTTTGGTTTATACAATTCAATTTTTTGGAACAATTACAGGATATCTAGGGCCCTTATTTTGCTGGATGCCTACAATCATTATTTACTTTTAAATAAGCAAGATATTTCTTAATAATTCGGTAGTAAATTTTTTCGATATCTGCAATTGGTACATACTACCTTTAACCGACAATTTCAATCTCCTACGAGTCAAAAGTAAAGGATTCTCAAAAATTCCTACCAAGATGGCATGACGTCTCGTATAAACATGATTATGCCCTTCCCATGGCATCTACAGATACCAAATGGCTGCCATATTGGGTAGGCAGGAATGTGGCCATGACTACCATTCCAAGCCACCTGGATAACAATTGCCCGAGTTCAAACAAATTCAGCTACCAAGATCCCTCATTTCCAGTCAATATCTAAACCACACCAGCACAACATCACTGGTAAGAGATGTAAGAAGTTGATATTTATCCACGACCAGTTAGTTAATACATGTAGTGTCAATCATTTTACCTGGAGTACTTTGAAGAGTGCCTTGAGAGACTGCCAGGTGGATGTACGCATGTCGGTGATAATGCTGTAGCCATGCTCCCTGGCCTCCTCACTAAAAAATGAACACATCGACACGGCAAGCAGTTAGTGAAGAGGTCAGTCACTATCGTCTTGATTGTGACGAGATAAGTTGCAAATACAGTGGAAAGAGATGATAAACATCTTTGCTTTGAGCAAAATTATGCATCTTGACATTTTAGGGATTTCTTGTGAAATTCTGCTGTAATATTGAACTGAATCCTGAAGATGTGTTTGCTCTTATTACAGACCATATCAGTTCTAAATGGTTCTATCCAATAAATTGAGCACAAGCGTTTTGCATTTTCAATTTTTTTTCAGGCGTTTTTTTTTCTTCAATATTCCAGTGTGGACATATTACTTTCAGGATTGGGGTCTCAGAAGTATTTATACTGTCCATTTTATCCAATTAAAAACTCAAAATCAATGAAATTAAGGATTTTATAGCCAACTTAATTTTCTATGGCATTATTCTCATATTTGTGGTACAAAGATTTCACAGATGGTTTCCTCACTCATTGAATTTTTTTCTAAAAGACTGAATTCATTCTCTTTCAATGAAGACCTTCAAAATGCTTACAACTGCTGAACTTAGAACCCCATACTGTTTATTCAGGTACAATAATGTGATTCAACAATATTCTACTCAAATGCTGCCTTTATGCAAACAGCATGTTTCCAAGGAAAAAAGAACAATGAGAAACAGTAAAGTAAAGATAGGTTTTATATCTGTTCCTATAATCATGGAACAAAAGTCAGCTTGGGGTGGGAAAAGCTCTGTTGAAGTTAGGTCCCAGAATAACAGCAGGGTGCCCACTGCAATTTCAAATTAGTTTTTCAAATGATGGAAACTGACAAGGACAGTCTGTTGGAAGTTTGAGCAGTTTTGAGGACAATTTGTTGGATATAAAATCACCGGAAAAAAATTAAGCAGTAAAAAAAACAAAAAAAACCAGATTTTTTAATTATATTTTTCTATGTTGTTATATTTGTCAAGATTAGAAAGATTAACAAAAAAATGAGGTTACTTCTTTTTTTTATAAATAAACTCATGGGGCACTGAATGTCTTCAGGAAATGTACATGTCATCAACATACATTTACTAGGTCCTGATCCTGATCATGTCACACTATGTGTTTACATGCCAGCAGTTGGCTAGGCTAATTACATACCACAGGAGACTACATGAAGATCTCCATAAATGTCATCACATTCCTATGACATGCATAGAATGTTTTCATTGGGAACATTACAGGTTTGTCAAATTGGCTGCATGGTCTTGAACGACAGATTTTAAACAAACTTAGTGGATCCACACAGCAACACAAACTCAGTAACATTTTGAGAAGACAGTGACAGGGGCTATTTGGACTTTTTCCGCCGTCATAACAAAAAAAATCTGACTTTATAGAAACTACTACGTACAAATACTTTTTTTTTATATCTACTTTGAATGTTTTTCTGTCAAATTATTTTACTGACTTTACATCAATAAGCAATTGTTCGTATTTTGATTTAGAAAATCATGTTAACATTTTCTGTAGGTTTTTTTATTTGTTTTCACTTTTTTGATGTTACCCTTTTCATTCAGTTTTATATTTCAAATCTGAAAACAAACCGTTTATTTCTCTTACCTTGGTATAGTGGCAAGATAAGACACACAAGCGGCAATGTCTTCTAAGGAGACCTCTGAAGGCTGGGCAGAGAAGGAGATGATGGGACCGCCTCTTTTATCTTTGCCTCCTGTAAATCATTGACAGGTAATTCAGCAGTAATCATTGAGACAGTGGAGTCATGCAAACAAACTATCATTTATACTATACACATACATTAGATGTATCATGTAGTGCCATTTGATAAGTCATCATGGTATTGGAAGGGACATTGTTAACAAATTTCTCGTCTAAATTTCAATCTAACAAATGACATTAAATGATGTCCTTACCTTTTGGGGTATACAACTATTCAATTAAAATAAAGAATGGTCACCCAAATTTGGAAGTGCAGTTCATAATAATAAAGCATATTAACAAAACAATGCCCAGTTTTTGTTATGGTTTGTTATGAGGCCCCTTACACTGTGGCATTCATAATGGCAATACAAATTATAATTGATACCAGCATCTCCAAGTCGTTAAATTGAATGCCAAACACAGCTCACTCAAATCTGTATTACATGTACATGTACATGTACGTAAGCACGAAAATTCATAGTGTATAATAAATACATTGTACGTATAGAATTAAAGTGTTGTTTAACCCTTCCCCTATTTTACACTCCAATGCACTTGTAAAAGGTTGCCTTAAAAAAAAGCTCTATATTTTTAACATGGCACTGCGAATCACTCCAAGGAATGCCATAGGAAACCTCAGGTCAACTAGGTTATGTTGAGTCTATCACACGAACACATGTACAAACAAAGCCACATCTCCATTCACCAACTACAGAAGTGCAATTTACTGTACATGTACATGGAAAGAATCATTCAAGGCACTCCAAGCTGGAGTGATTTGGCATACAAGTGTACATGTACCACTGAGTTGCCATAAAAAAAGTCTCAGAAAGAAAGGGTTAATTAACCATATTTACATGAAGGACCTAATTATATAAACATCTCTGCACAAGTTCGATAATGATTTGTGTTACCTATCATACCTTTTTTTTTTACCTAACATAATTTGTGTACTGCTTTGCATTGCTATATAATGATTATCGGTATTACAATTCAGACCCAATTCGTTTTTACCAACTTAATCTGTAAATCTGATTAGCGTAATACATGTAGACTCAAGTACTTCCTCAATAGACTTCCTGATCACATTCCAACATTTCCTAATAGAAAGAAACTTTAAATAGACAAAATAAAAAATGAAATTGAAAATACTATTACCGACAGGTTTTAAGCTACCGGTCCCATATAGTTAGAGTTTACCTGAGAGTAAGGCAATCTTTCTCTTGAGAAGGTCCGCTATCTGGGAAGCCTGCATGACTGGATCTGTTGGGTTTTTTAAGAAAAAGGAAAAATAAAGAATAGGAAGCTGATTATTATTACAATGTAAATTTGAAGTTGGAGCTCATGAGTCACAGCAACTGCAAATTGAGTTAATCATTACACAGGAACAGAATACATTTATCAATCATCCTTGACATTGTACATTTCTAAAACTTACTTCACTTTCAACGAACATTTGAGAACAAATAGAGAAAAATCAAATTCAAGAAAGCAATTATTATGTGGAGTCTGTTCGTTTGACATGATCGATGCTGATCTTTTGCTGATCTTTTGCTGATACTGGCTAAAATACCGGTATGTATTGACAACATTCAATTTTCGGAGGCCCATATTTCACAAAGTGCATTGATACCACATGTTATACTGTGTGTGCCACGCCCCTTTACACCCACTTCCTACCATTGCAACAGTTTACACAGATCTGCATCTAACATTGCATATCATGTACTAGTCTTTGTGCTCCATATGTGTTGAACCAGAATCCATTCAAGACGATCGCATCAAATTGTCATTTGCTGTTGATTTCAAACATATCGGCACATGCTGGTTGGTACCAGGGATTTCCGGTTTGCACTCAGCTGGAGATTGGTGAAAACAATTCTTGGCATTCAAGGCTAGTCAAATCCTATACTCTAAACAAAATATGCAACACACGCAACATATTGTATAGGTCCAGAAAAACACAGAGGTACACAAATGTACGGGTTTGTTTATGGTGTAAATGGAGGACACATCCCTGATGGGGAATCAGGGTTAGGTGTGTAAACGAGGATGTCTTTGATTGAGATTCATGTAGAAAACCAACGAGAGCTGTTGACAACAGTTTATAGAGTACAAACAAAAGAAATCATTGAGAGGACCAAATCAAATTCTCGATTTACACCATAAACAAACGTGTGGTGTGCATACACATAAATGTACTTGCCAAAAAAATCCTCATGTCTTTGTAAATGTCAGGAAAGTTATCTAGTATGTAATCACTAACATTATGACAATGTATACAACAGGACATATTTTCACCGAATAATTCAGAAAAATTGCAACAGTTTTTCTGGATTCCTCCACATTTTATTTGTGAATTTCTGCATATAAAGTACATGTAAATAATAAACATTAATTTTGATTGATCAGCATTTTGTTAGGCGCTAAAAACTAAAAATGTTGTTCCAAAAAATGGATCCTGGCAGGTTTTACAAGTGCAAAAATATGGTTCTTTTCAAACACGTAAATCACTGCCAAGACCTCCTCATAGCTAGTCCAAGCCCTTGGAATGCTTATGGACTATCAGAATCTAGTCCATCCCACAATAAAGACTGTTGTTCTGGAGTATGTTTGTGCAGATAAAGATGTTCAACATTGAGACAACTGCCACAATATTATCACGATGACTATCTGTGCCAGCAGACTAGACACACAACACATATCAACCCAAGCTTCCATGACCTTTGCAACCAACACTCATTGGTTGTTGGGAAATGTGCTATAAAAGTCCAGCTTGTGTAAACGTTCAATATTTAAAAGCAGAACCTGGGGTTTAAAGGTAGTATACACCATTTGCAGATATCAACTAATTTTACTACCGAATTATTAAGAAATGTTTTGCTTATTTAAAAGTAAATAATGATTGTAGACATCCAGCAAAATGTTTTCACTAGATATTATGTAATTTTATAAAAATGATTTCTGATCGTCGGATTGCAAAAAAACCAAGAAACAACATAAGAACAACTGCCCGAATCCGGTTGAAAACAAAGGTCGTTTTTCTTGCTTTTCTTAGCAACCATAATTTTAAAACTTCGGACATATTCAGTATAAAATACAACACCCCCAAAAACCACCCATTCCTGATAATTCAAGCAATGACCAATGGTGTATCCTACATGTACCGGTACCTTTAGGGATTGAAATTGAAAATACATGTAAATAAATGGTTACTGATCTAAACCAACCAATTAAGAAAAATTCATGTCAGATGTGCGGTGCTATTGATGTCTACCGGTACATTGTCGATAGTTTTTTAATAATTATTCTGCGACTATCAAATTTGTCATAACACTGCTAGTATACATGTGTGTACATGTGAGATTATTATTGTGCTAAGTGAAGCATAACAAATTAAAGGTGTCAGAAACAAATAGACAATGGGGTTCATGTACAGGCCAAGGTATTTAATTACTAATTTACATGTTTACATTGCTCTGAAGTCTTAAATTTCCTTCATTTTTCTCAAACACCCTTCATAATTCTCTGAAAGCCACCGCATACTTTTAGTACAAAACATTTAAACCGTGATATATTTTAAAGCAATAAAAGTATACTTGTAGAATTGTAACTGGTTATATTGGACATATTTTTTAAATAATCTTTGCCACTTGACATTCATTCTGGACCATAATTTAAGCATATAGAGCAAGTTCCTTGCTCTATGATTTAAGTATTTGTGGAAAACATGTGCTGGGGACACTATGTATTCGACATCATTCACACACTTTCATAAAAAGGTTTATCACTACTACAATGTACAACCATGGTGTGTCCTTGATCTAAACCTCTTTGGGGATAAAAGTACAGGTCCTGTCACAAACCATTTGTGTACAATGCCATGTGATAGATGAGTTATGCTTTGAACTGAAGCCTGAAGTTCTGAAGGCTGAAGTTCCCAAGTTAGTATTATTCAGTTGTTACAGTAAAAGAGAACACCACCAATGGGAAAAGCAACAAATACAGGCAAATCATTGGCTTGGGTCATTCAGTCAAACTTTTTAGTCAGAGAGAAAGACTAGCTGTACAAATAGAACTGCAAGCTACTAAAAATTTATTTGCATAAAGGGTCATAAACTTCCTTTTCTCTAATGTACATTTTTATTTTATATAATTGACTTGCCCTAAAAATAAGGTTTTACAACTTGGGGAGAGTTTAAAAGGTAAAGGTTGATAAATAGAGACAGAATTGTGTATGAGTAATGTGTACAATTGAGTAAAAGACTGAAAATGCCAATGATATGGCAAGAAACACTACATTACAAGTTTTAACCCTAATAATACTAATAGTACAGGCAAAATAATTCATTTTGTTAATTAGTTCGCGCCAGGATTATTTTAACAAACTCGATCCGAGGCGGGTTCAGGCCGATGGTACCGGGAAGCACACCTCTGCACCTATGGCCTTGCTCGCTGCTGAAAGACATTTCCGGCCCTGCTTATGTTTATGCGTCATCTATTTTGAATCTGGGAAAATTTTGCATGTCCTCCGGCGCAAACTGGTTAAGACATGTACCACAATATAATATACACAAATAACTATTGTGTTCAATTAAATTCACCAACTTGTAAGAGATGTCAAATATTGTCCATACAATTTAGAGTAGTATAAAACTGTATAATTTAAAAGTGCACAGGAAATCGGGAATACATTGTGTAATTCCTGGATATTGAAATTGTACATGTACTTTGTAAATCAACACAGGGTGAAGACCCCAATTCTGCAAGACAAACCCTAGGGCTTGGTTTTCTCCAGAGAATGATAAGAGTGTTATTGTAATGACCAATTCCTCAGGAATTAGCCAAAGCCAAAGTTACCCATTGGCATTTCTTGTAATTGATACAGTGAGTGTTTAAGGTCAAAGGTACTGGGCCCCAAAAAGGTGGGAATATAAAAAAACTGATACAGTGGTATGGGTGTCCTTCAGAGAAAGTGAAACTACAAACATGTGGGGCTATATAAACTTGGTAGTTTGTTTTTGTGGTACACGGTGGCCAAATAGAACATTCCCCATGTAATATGCAAGTAGTTAGCTGCCACTTTCTGACATGTATTGAA
Source organism: Crossaster papposus (assembly GCA_037893245.1). NCBI lineage: Eukaryota > Metazoa > Echinodermata > Asteroidea > Velatida > Solasteridae > Crossaster > Crossaster papposus. Next base: position 637,061 of record JBAIAA010000220.1, on the reverse strand, counting down.
AGCAATGATTTATGGTTTCCCTTTTAAGACTATGAGGGTGGAACAAACAAATAAGTACTCCAGATTTATGCCTGAAAACCCAAATGTATAAGAATCCTGTAATTTTGCTGGGACATTCACATGGGGGAAAAAAATATGTTTGGGTGCCGAATCTAAACACATAAATTTTAAGGATAAAAGTTACCAAAAATAGGTAGCCAGAAAATGGAAGAATGTAGGTTCTCTATTGATATCTACTTAGTCCTGGGTATTTTGGCTAGGATTTTCCTTGATCCTTTTAAATCTACCGGCTTGGAGGAAGCACTTAATGAAATACTTTCAGTACCATGTTTATACTTGAACTTTCAGGACCCACCAATTCCATTACTAGTATTTGCTGGGCTCTACCTTTTTTAATTCTGCACAAATCGTACTAAACTCCCCTGTTGGGTTTGAAGGTCAAGCAATGGGGTAGGGCTTCAAAAACGTAATAATTGTTACTGTTGCGGGATATAAATCTTCCTCCTTTGCTGAAAGATGAAAGATTTTAGTACAAGATTCTCTGTGCTGAACTAGACAAATAATGCATGAATTTAATGATGCATTGCCACCCATGAGCTACATGTACTACTGGGTGTCAGAGTTGCTGACCTCCTAAGGTCAGGGTTATGGTTAAATTCTCACCAGCAGCACAGGTTACTACAACAAGTACCTGGTATACAAAGCATTATCTTGAAAACTTGAACTGTTTGGAAGTGGAACATGTGCAAGAAACTGTAAAATGATGTCTATGATACACCTGAGTAAAAGCCTCAAATCTGAAGTTTAAGTAGAAATCATTGTTACCATTTACAAGCTTTTGGTCACTTTGGTTTCAAATTAAAAGTCCATCCAAATAATTTCTTAATGCCCAGTTTGTCAATATTCATCCTGAATATATGCAATTTCTTAATAGTTGGGACACAACAAGTTCAACTACTTTAAATTAAAGTGTTGGCAATTAGTACAAAGTTGAAACACTGAACACAATTAAAAGAAACTGTAAACAAATTTAGCAGTGGGTGGGTGTGGCAATATAAAGTATTGGATTTGGATTACATCACCAGACCCACTTACATACCTGGGAGCTTCACACCAATGCATTCCGACTTGTGTTGCCAGCCGTACATTGCCATTACATCGATGTTACCAAATCCAAACTGAAGTTAAAAATCTCGACACAAAACAGGCTGAAATCCATCACAAAATTGCAGATCATCACTGATGATGACTGATCATCACCAATGTTCTTCAAAACAAGATTTCAAATTTCCTTATATCTTCCATTTTGCACAACGTTGTCCCCTTTAATAGCAAACTATAAAATTATGTACACCAATCAAATTGGGGGCAGTTTCACAAGCTGGAACAATACAAACAGCAGATACTTGTTTATTTTGAGACAAAACTAAGAAGTGCATCCGCTGGGGTGGTTGAAGACCCACACTGCATTCACTGGTAATCATCTAGGCTGTTAGTGTTAGTACATGTACATCCTGAGGATCTGGTCTCCCTGCTGTGCCCAGACATCCAGGCACACCAACACGTCTGAAATCCAAAGCCAAGGACCATGAACCCCCTTAGAGCACTCAAGAACTCTAAAGAATTTGACAAGAACAAACCAACAAGAAACAATCCGCCTCAGCCTGGTGATGATACAGAGTACATGTAGGAGCTGTAATAAGCTGTCACCAACCAACGTTAACTACGAAAGGCACGCGATCTTATAGAAAGGCAGAGCTGTTGACATATTCCATGTTGGAGCCTGAGCAACAGATGTAAGAGGTTGAGGAAGAGAAAATATATTGGTACCAAAAGGTGACAGGCTGTATATGGTAGGATAAACACAGGCATGTGGGAGTACACTGATAATTGTGTCTGAGGTCTTGTAATCAATGTCTGTGGCAATAAGCTCCTGTGGGACAACAAAGCTACTCAGCTGTAGTTGAAAAAGACACCAACATGTGGGTAAACGGTGTAAAAAAACTAATTTGCATCAGCTTTATTTATGGCATCCAATGATTACCAATTAAATTCATTATTTCTTTACTTACAATACGGTACTTCAAAAAATGATCAAAATATAATTCCCAAAATTTCAAAAGAAATGCTTGTTGTTTTGAACAGTTCATATAACTTCAATCATAAAAATGATTAGGGTACAATTGTAATTTATGGAAAGAGTAAGTAAGGGAACATTTTACATAAAAAGAATACCTTAACACTTGGCAAATCAAAACTAAAAATCTTTCATCAATTGATGTATCTTTTTGCTAAGGCAAAAAGTGCATGAAAAAATTAAAATGACAAAAAATTGTTTTTAACTAAATTGTATGGCTTAAAAACTAAAAAACAAAAACTAAAAATAGTTTTAAATAGATTGTTATCTTCATCAGCATTCCACTTAACAATTGTCATTATTTTGAAAATTCCTCAAAGTTTGTACATCAATACTCCATTGAATAAGTTGTTATTGGAAAGAAAACAGCCACACATACCAGTGCATTTACTTACCCCCCCAACAACGATAATTCTTTTGTGCTCGGGCAACAAATAACACGCTTGATGAAACTAACCTATGGTCTGGGTTGAAATTTAACCTAGACTAAACATCATATTTAAAGACCTACTAAAACGGTTTGAAAAACCTTGATTTTACCTTGATACTAGCATTAACTGTTGCTATTCTTTACATATATTAATAAAATGTGCATTTAGATGTTGTCCTACTTATCAAAAATAGCAACTTTTAAGACCCCTTTGTCTCGGTAAAGCCTTTCGTTAAAACAATGTTGTCGTCATCAATTCATTTACATATCATGCATAATGTATGAAAAAACAATGACGTAGGTGGTGGTACTCTAAACAGGATAGGTACGTACGCCCAGCGCTGCGCTGGTTTACAGCGGTTTACATACTGTGTATACCATGCATAGTACGTGGTGTTGTATGTACATGCACATACATGCATGTGAATTCTGAAACGTGCCGCTCTAGTTTTTTTGTAAACTGTATATTTACTAAACTATAACAAAAATGTCCGAAAGCGAGGAAAGCTGGGAAGAACACAGCATTGACGAGGATGTCGTCTATTCATCGGGCGCCAGCTACGATGGTGAAGACGATTCATCAGACATAAGTTCGCCAAATGAAGAGGTGGAGGCCGAGGGCGCGGAGGGGGATGTAAATGTAATCGAAGTCGTACGCGGTGCAGAGCCATACCGTTTTGAGCCGGCTAGAGCCCCTGACGAACCGAACGGCGACGCTGAAATTGAAGTACCGTTTGGCAGACAAGATCGACTTCTCAACACAGACTGGTAAATCACATTCTTATGTTTCCATTGAAATAACGTATAACCTAGACTACCTGACCATGTACATGTACTCTCCAGTCCAGGGTCCTCTCACAAGCTCGCAGTCGCGCGCGCGGACATTTTTGGTTTAACTTGTTGAACAACAGTCAACTCGTACCATGATGTACATGTATGTACATGTACTTGGCGTGTCATCTTCTTCTTCCTAACAAGTGCAGACTTCATGAAATGAAGATTAACGCACTGTAAATCATAACTGTGCATTGCAGCGAATTATAAACAAATTCAAGTTTTTGAGGGGGGGGGGTATGACTTCAATATTGAGCGTTGCCACACATGTTCAGATAAGTTAATTATATTATGACCGCCTCTATGAGTATTATAATGTTTTCACACATAATTATATCTGGCAGTAAATGTTTCTCAATAAATTACATGCATGGTCTTTTCACAAAATCACATGTTTTTTAATTGTGCTGCCTTGCGTGTAAAACTTTGAACAATAGGTGCAGTTGTGGACATTGCGTGTTGCAACCAGTGCATATTAACAACTTATGCTGCAAGGAGGTTCCACAAATATGTGCTAAGATGGTCGAAATTGACGCGAGTGTGGATGACGCTGATTCCTGCATCTCTGAACATGAATGGTTTGCCGCCTGCTGTTTACATCCTGCAACACTTTATACAGCACACATGCAGTACCAGACACAGTATGGGAGAAACGCTGTCCAGGGCACTCTTGACCAGTATGTACAGTTGATTGTCTTTTTTTATTTATTATTTTTAATTATTTTTTTTTTTTTTTGGGGGGCGACGATATTGGTTTTTACTTCTGACCGAAGAATTTGTTACATACGTGCCCAGAATTAATCTCTTTTTGTCTTGATCATTCGCACGTTTGTTTTTTCACACAGGAAATATCGCCACGTGGGATATCGTCAAGTATTTCGCTGGTGTTGGGGATACCTCGGACGGCATAATAGAGTTGCACTGCCATCATGCATCATGGACAAAATTCGTCGAACGTACCCTAGTGCAGACGGGGAATACAAGGGATTTCGATTTCCGCAGTTGGATTAGGCCCCCCCCAATAACAGTTTAGCGTCATGCCTTTTTTTTAAAAGAAGGAGGCCTTTTTTCCAAAATGGCCGCCTGACACACCCTATGTTCCATTTTAAAGGGATCGTGTCTGTTTGTTTCAATTCTATATAGTTATCGATATATATCATAAAACTAGCCTGTAACAAATTCATTTCAAACGGTGGTAGCGATATTGCAAAAATTCTTGAGCAGTTTTGTCCACGCAGGAAAAATAATCTTCATTGGAATACAGTCTGAGAAACGCTGCTCAGATTCAATTTTTTTTTGAAAAAAAGGTAAAAAATGTCTAAACCAAGTAAGGTTTTAATGCCATTACAAAATGTATACGATCCCTTTAAAATTAAAACATGGTTTACCCATGATTAAAAATTTAAATTCATGTGGGTCGAACATGTAACACCCTAGCCTTTCTATTAGAATTTTTTTCCCAGAGCATGTACACAGTGAGGCTAAAGTCTAAAATACGATCTTAAATTGTTTTTTTGTAGATAAGGTACATGTACTTCATAGATTTGTGTCCAAATATTGTACTTAAAGACAAGTTCTACTTTTGAATAAATTAATTGCATATAGGCATCTGTGGATTAATCAGAATTTTTTTATTTGTCTATTGTCATTTTCTGTGCATAAAATTAGGGGGAATATTGTCAACTTGAACTTTTCATTCCGTACAAAAAGGCACATTTTAGAAAAATTTATTCTCATAATTAAATCGGTAATTCAACTGTCATGTATGTACTAAATGTTACAAATTTGCTAGAGGCACATAAGGAGTTGTTATCTCTATTTTCCAGGCAGAAAACTTTTGCAATTCTAAAATGGACCGCAACCCAAATGTTTACAGTTAGTTTTCCTTCATTGATCTTTTGCTTCTGTTTGACTCGTCTTGTTTCATCTTCCTCGCTTATGCCCTGTTTAGAACTATTTTGTCATGTTTTTTTTTTGCTTCTGCACTTTTTCTTGCCAACTTCTAGGCTCTCATCTTGGCTCCCACAAATTGTGGACCACTCCGTAACGGAGGACAATTTAAAATCTGCACGAGTAGTGCACACAAAACGAACCCACTCCCTACAAATTCTCTCGTTTTTCGGGAATTTAAAAAAACTCACGTCCCGATTCTTTGCCGAGGTTCTCGTGCACCCGCCAATCACACAATTTTTTGGCATGATGAATGATACACTAAATTAATAAAAAGCGAAATCGTGATTGCATTTCCATGCACGGACATTACGCGAGTATATACCGTACCATGTGGCTAATGGCAGCGCCGCGTACACATGTTATTTTGGTTGCTACCACCTGACGCGTCATGATATGCACGGGTTTTCGTACCTCGAACTGTGTTCATGTTGGTTTTGGACAGGGAACCAGCGACGCTGTTTTATGCAGCGCCCTCTGGGAGTAAAATGAAGAAAGTTTGATCAAAACGAGATAGAATCACCTGGTTTTTATTCATAATTTCACGTTATAAACAAGCATCGAAAAAATCAAAACATGTTATTCCAGGGAACTTTGAAACATCATTTACAAGGTAAACTACTTTTTGTTTGCATTTTCAAACCGTTTTAGTAGGTCTTTAACAAGTACAACATGTGGGTGATTTTTGTTTACCCTAACTGAACCCATCAAAATCTTACTGCGTGCCAGTACTGGACCCTTAAACTGATTCGTTATATTGGGTTAGACATACATGTAGTGTAGAGTTTACCACATAGTGTTAACATTTGCAAAAATGGGGAACAGTTCCTAATAAATCACACTAGAGGATTTAGGGTCAATACAATTATTTTCTCTGCAAAATAATTCTTTGTAAATGTGTATTTCTTTGCACACACAGAAATCTGAAGGTTTTATAACCAAAATGGAATGTTAATAAAACTTAGGCTATAACCTTATTATTCTCAACTCCATCAAAATCCTTCCCCTCCCCAGTAATGAAGGATTATGATGGTCTTGTCATCTAAGCCATAGTAAACAAAAATCAGTGGTGGTTCCAATTTGCCTATACATAATACAAAGTAGAGTGAGTAATGGGTTTTGATGGATTTGGCCCAGTATAGTAAAAGCAGGGAGTTAGGATTAAGGTAACTTTGTGTGAGCCTGAAAATGTTGCTTAGAGCAATTAAGATGAACTTGCCCCAAAAAGTGCCCTTCCTTTGACAAATCTTTGGCCAAAAATTTGGCAAATTGTAAGATATCTTTCATCTAATGGCTCTCAAATTTTGAAAATCTATACTCTCCATTTTATGATTCACGCATATGGAATGTATATAGCAACAATGATTCATGATCGTTGAATAAGTACAGCATTAGGACACACTGTAATATAGACTCCATTACTTTACTAGGGTTACAAATGATTATTTTTGACAGGGTTTTCTTATGTAGCTGTGGCTACACGTTTTTAATAGGATATAGGATAATTCTCACACTGTATTATCGCAGTAAATGTACTTACCACGTTAGTTTGCTAACTAACCTTCCTGAATTATCCTCTTTTTTGTGTTAACTGTTTCTTTTTTATGTTGATGTAGAGAAATCTAACCGTTTAAAAAGTTTTTTCCAATTGTTATGAAGGATCTTAACTTTTTCAATGATTTCTTTAATATTTTTGTAAACCAAAACAAGGGTTAAAGTCCGACACAATTAAGTTTGTGAACAAAGAAATTGGCAAAACTGGACTCAAACCTGCGCTTTACCAAATGGGCTTAATTTATTTAAGTTTAATGTAAACTATTTAGTGTTGGAATCCGTGGGACCACCATGTGCAACTATTCATTGTCTGCGAGCTACAGGAATTAAGCTCTCAAAACGAACAGTTTAAAACAATGTTTTAAACAGTGCTCTCTGTTCATCTTCTAAAGGTTTTCGAGTGGTTCAACTAAATTTGTATAGTTTACTCCGGATATAAAAAAAGAAAGAAATACTCACGTCTGCGTACAGTGTTGACCCCACCATTTCTAATCTCGGATCCGCTTGCATCTTGGATGTAACTGTAGTCTACAATGCCTGAAGTTGAGCTGAGGTTGGAGGCATAACGTTCACCTCTGCTTCTACGCTGAATGGCAGCCATCTTGGACTACCTCAGCCGCATATGTACATGTGCTGTGAAATTCTGGGTGGAGGAAAAAGCAATTTCTTCAAATCAATTGTTTGAGAAAAAAATTGAACATTCCAACTCGGAATGTCAACTCAAGAATTTAAAATACCGGTAGTAGAAAGTTGTACAAAATATTTTAAAAAAATTACGCAAACTTTATTTTATTTACCCTTTATAATTTAGTTGTTATGCTGTTTCAGAGTTTAAAGGTAGTATACACCATTTGCAGATATCGAAAATATTTACTACCGAATTATAAAGAAATATCTTACTTATTTGAAAGTAAATAATGATTGTAGGCATCCAGCAAAATGATTGCGCTAGATATCCTGTAATTATGGCGAGAGCGAAAAAACACAAATAACATAAGAATAACGGCTCGACCCCGGTTGAAAACAAACGCTGTTTTTCGTGCTTTTCTCGGCATCCATTATGGTAAAACTTCGGAAAAGTCAGTTAAACGATATTTACTATGAAATACAACCCCCTAAATCTACAAATTCATGATAATTCAAGCAATTACCAATGGTGTATACTACCTTTAACCTGTGTGTGTGAAAAAAAATTGTTTGTCTGTAAAAGAACTTTTAAACAAAAACAGTTCAAGTTAAACATACTTTTGCATTTAGAAGCATTCTACTACTGTACACTGAATAGAACTTTTAAAGAAGATTTAGCATGAAACATGTTGAAAATATTTCAAAATATGACTGTCATTTAATCATTCACAATTCAACTGCTGGGTACTGGCCCAACCCACACAGATCTATTGTGGTGCACACAACTCAGTAAACTCTGTCCCTCTCAGCATTCCCCGCACAAAATAAACAGCATGGAAGTCAATACAATCTGGTTTTCCACAATGGCATACAATCAATGGGAATATCTGTTCACTGAGCTGAATGCAAATTTTATGTCAGAGGCTACACAATGGAACCAACTTCTGCGGTATTTCACACACTCAATACTCTGCACAGGCAAGTGTACTGAATATTATACTGGTATACGTGTACAGGTGGGCGAGTTTAATAGCACAGTAAGGATTAAAAGGTCAGACAAGTTTAACAAGGCTTTGGCAACTGGATATTTTAACCCTAACCCCCTAGCTAGGCTCTCGCACTAGAAAGCATACCAAACCTAATAAACTTCAACAGCTCACACAGGTTCACCCATTTTTTGTACACAACTTAACCTAATACTCCCAGTACTACTAGTGCCAAACTTCAACAGTTGAAGTTTTATTGACTTGGTACAGTGATGACTGGCCAGTGGTTCTATGTGCTTGAGTGGGGATGTATACACTTGTAGTTAACCAAGAACTGTATCGTGACCATGTGGGTCACCCACGAATAAATGCCTGAGCATTCTCCCAAACTCCAACATTTTGACAAGTCTCATGCCTTTCTGTCCTGAACCTCACAAAATTCAACAGGGTCTCCCTGGGCCTTTGGTACTGATAAGTTAAACAAATTCCAACTACAAACTGTTTTGATTTAGTACCAAACCTGCCAAAACCTAATTTGTATGCGTTTGTATTCTATGCAGTGCATTACCGAAGCCGATATGCTCAAAATTGAAACGCACAATCAGCAAATGAGCGCAAACATCGCAAATGCGCTACGTACTGCAGTTGATTTTGCCGTGACTTTTTGTGTACTGACATGACGCACGTAAAGTTGTTTGTGTCTGTTCTCCTTGCAGGCGCATTAATTAGAGTACATTTTAGAAATTAAATCCATCAATTTTTATTATGTTCTACAACAAGCACATGAATTCAAAATGTCTGCGCGCAGAATGGATTTAATGTATCTCCGCGCATAAGAATGAAGAGTTAGCGCTCTAGTAATTTATTATACTTTAGCTCTATCGAGTATCGGGTAAACAATCACAACTTTTAAGTTTGAATATTGCAACGCTGATTTTAATTAAGCAAAGAGATAGCTAAATCATGGTCTCCTGTGTCATTTAGATATTTCAATTCTGCTGCTGCCAAGCCTTTGAACTGATCTTTATGAACTATTGCTTTTCTTCTTGTTCCCGCCCGTCCCCTCTGGCCCCCCCCCCCCCCCCCCCCCCCCCCCCCCCCCCCCCCCCCCCTCCATAAACACCACTATTTACATGGACCAAAACGTTGGACTTGAATTTGAATAAAGAAACTGCTCTTATTCCTCCATGGTCAGACTAGTAGTACTAGTGTACACACAATACAATTTACAAACACAAATTACTCACCGAGTGAAACGGTATGAGTATGAGTGAGGGTATTATTTTTGCAATTTCTGAAATATTTTTAAAATGTCATGCATATAAATTCAACCTACCTTTACTCAGAATACCTCAAGATAGCTTTAACAATTCAACGCTGTGTCTACATTGTCGTCTTTCGGCAGTTTAGCTAGCAATAAAACAACACCTAGAAGTTGAGCCGCACGCTTGAACAGTTGAATATATATTGAAGGCCATGGATATTTTATGCGCAGCGCAGCGGTCGTTATGTGTTAGACTTTGGTCCCGCCTTCATACGCCCTACTTCACCAAAATACATAAACTGTTCCTGTTCTTCCAATACTGAACGAAAAACTACACAATTTCAATAGGAGCTCTATGTTAATAATTTATATCAGAAAAAGACAGCAACTTTGTTGTTCGACTGATATAAATAACATTAAAATGCATTTAATTGTAGATTTGTAGGATTTTCCAGGGGGAGAAAATGTGATTCTACCAACAGCACGGAAGTCACTTTTCCAACAGGTGTTTCTGGTATCGGCCTCTAGAGGTCGCTCTTTGTATTTAACGGGCTCAATCTGGCCGTTTTCCAAACCCCCGTTTGGCTCCGTTTACTCCAACCCATTTCTAAACTACATGAACGAAGCCTGAACGAAATGGAAGCGAGAGTTTGGAAAACGGCCAATATATCTTTCCCAGGGACGAGGTTAAACGTTGATCTCTTTTATATTATTATTAATTTTCGCCCTTTTGATTAGACAATTAAATGCTTTTGAAGAGGTATTTGGCAATGAAGATTAAATAATAAAGACAAATTCTAGAATAAACTGTAGGCCTTCCAGGTGTGTTTTTCTTCTTCTCTGTCTTGTATAGTCTTTATGCTAAAAAAAAAGAGTCGAGCTGACATTTTAGGGTCTTTGGTTTTCATTTGCAATTACCTTCAAGAAAACCAATGGTTCCTTTCTCTATGGTTCTACCAAGTGTGATTCGTTCACACTTGTGAACAACCTAGATCGTATAATGGCTCAAGCCATAATGAAGCTGTCGATTCTATGTAGCTTGGCAACCCCTCGTGAAAAAAACAACACCTAAAATGTAATCACTGAGGTTATAGTGTCGATAGATCAACCAAAATGTAGTTCTAAGGTAGACTTTGTTCAATATAATTGACGGGTCACTGAGCGCGGAGACCAATGTCGAACTTTGTGCGTATTTAAATACAACTTTAGACTCTATTTTCTAAAGGCAGGAAAGAACGTGTTGACAAAGCACTCTGTATCACAATACACGTTTCAACAAACCCGGGACTGAAATTTTGCACACAAACTTGTGCAACGTACCTGCAGAAAGTTCCACTGCTCAGTGATTTTTCCCTGGCTCCAACTTTCTGGCATCTGGAGAAGACTGACCACCATGGCGAGTTTCATATTTAAGGCAGTGTTGTTCGTCGTTGGTGTGGTGCTGCTTCAACGACTGCTGAGATTAGCGTAAGCACGCTTACAATATTTATAATGATTATAAAACCCTCCCTCTCTCAGTGCCAATTACACGGAACCAGCTACGAGAGAAGAAGGAGAATAGTTTTTGATAGGTTGTGTTTATAATAATAGTCTGCCAGTAAACCTATATGCATTTTCCATGCATGTTGCAACATTTTCAATCACCCAGAAACGTATTATGCTCAGATTGAAGATAGGTATCATTCGAAAAAAACACCAATAATTGAATGTGGTTTAATTAAGAAAATTGTGCCTGTGTGCACATCTGTACGTGCGTTAGTAACGGAATTCGGTTACTTCTAATCTCAGTTTTCCTCATTTATATTTCCCGCGCAGAATCATAATGGGAGTACATAAGCACATGTTCAACCATACACCGGGACCTTGCCGCATCATCCCTGGAATAGGTGAGGAGAATAAGCCAATTCGATATTCCATCTGCGCATAATGCAACCGCCACCTTCCACGCGACGCCCGGCACCACCTCCCACCAAGCCGTCCGACTCCACGACGCGCTCTACTACCTCTCTGTCCCTGTCTTTCTCTCAGTCGACCAAAATATTCACCCGTCTGCGGCGCGGGCAAAGGCCCTCGGATCGAAGGTTTAGATTGGACGATTTTTCCCGATAGAAAAATATCGTCAAATTTTCATGTAGCCTACAAACGCGCAGTTGCAATACCGAACTGGAAAATACAAATTGAGGGGATGATGTTTTCCCTATTACATCATCGGCCAAATCAGACATAATCAGGTCACAATTTCAAAAGTATAGCATCTTAATTTTGGAGAAGGGGGTTGCTGGAATTTTCCTCCATGTTCCACCCCACTTCTGTGTCCCTCTTTTGCGTTTCTTCTCCCCAAGATGTTATGCATCATGCTTGTAAGTTGTATGTCCCCCTTTATAAGTTTGTTTCATGTACATAGCCATTTTGTCTCTGAAGAAATATTAGGCCATATTCACTTTTTTTTTATTTGTATATTTCAGGTCATTCCAATCAGTAAGCAGTTTGCAGCAGTTTAAATCTTATTCAGTATTTCAAATTTTACAGAAATCCTAATATATATCAAATTAACATCTAATTCTCCCTATTATTTTTGTCAGATGTCGGCTCTGAAGATATAACAACGTTGTCGGACGGTGTCGCCTTTATTACTTCGGTTTGTTTCCTTTTCTTTCTATGTTTTTTATGACTACGAACAAAACAACGCTAGCGCTAACTGTTGCGATAAATAAAAATAACATTAAGATGGTGACATTGCACATTTAGCCCAGTGACCACGCATGGTTATGATTTTCCTTGCTCTATGATTTAAAACATCGCAATTACCATGATTTGGTATAGAGTCACTAGTTTAGGCCTAGTATTAATGTAAGCTTACAAAATTAAGAACCTGATAATATTAATACAATTAAACACACCAACAAAATATATGAAAAATAACATAACCTAAACGATTAATTGTTACTACCTATATATTAAGGGCATGTCCATGACTGAGGCTGAAATGGATACGGTCCAAGGCCGCATCTTCACTTTTGACTTCAACCAACCTGACAAGGCCGTGGAGGAGGTCAAGATTACGGCAAGCTCCTTCAATAAGACGGCCATGAAACCACTGGGAATAAGCATCTGGGAAGATCCTAAAACAGGTAAGACTTCTATACGTTTATTTGATACTTACTGTCAATGACATCAACAATCATCTACAATTGTTTGACCAGTACGCAGTTTAGCCCCAGCCTATGTCCAGTCACTGGTTTAGACACTAAAGACGCAGTTTATTTCTGGTCTAACTAAGTATAGACTATAGACTACAACGGATGTGTACAGTGGGAACCTATAGTTGAAAGCTATAGACTGGTTCCCCACGGAAGTCGTATCTTGGAACCATTCAGCATTCAAGCCAGTCGGAACCTATATGCGATGGCAGAGTATAATGTTTTATACCTTCCATTATTTTTTTGCCCAGACATACATATAGAGTTGATTTTAGTGCGAGAATTTCTTCATTTTTCTTCCAGGCAAAGTTTCCCTGTTTGTCGTCAACAAACCGTTACCCCCAAGAACACAGTCAATTGAGTTGTTCGATTACAACCGCAAGTCCAAGACGCTGCGTCACAGAAGGACAGTCACAAGCGATGCCATCTTTTCGTAAGCCATCTTTTATTTTCATTCATATCTCGTGTCCTTATGGGCGTAGTAGCCTTCCACCTCTGGCGCTGGCGTGCCAAATCCAATTCCCCCCAGATTCGATTCCCACCATGTTCGATTCCCACCCACCCAGGTTCGATTAATTCCCACCAGGGGTGCGTTCCACTCACGCGAACGTTGCCAACGTTGGCCAACGTTAGCGTTGTTCGCGTGAGTGGAACGCAATGTGCGCCAATTATGTTGGCGAACGTTAGCGAAAACGGCGAACGACATTCCGAGCTGTTCGCTGTTGGCCAGTGACGTATTTTAAAGATGGCGAAGAGGTTAGCAGACGGCAGTGTTCTTTTCACGGTTTTGATTTACGTTTCATACTTTTTTGTATAAACGGTGGATTGTTTTGAGCATTAACAGAAATCGTTTAAAGAAAATCAACGAGTTAGACAAAAAGCAGCCAACCAAACGATGTCACTGTCACTGGGCGCCGCCATTTTAAAAACGTTGTTTTCAAAATATCGTTCCACTTTAACTAACGCAAACTCAAAACGTAGGCGAACGTTCGCGCAAACAGTTCGCGTAAGTGGAACGCAGCCCTGGTGTAATGTTTGAATCGGATAGCAAGTTTTGTATGTGCACGCGTGACCAAATGAGGGCGCTTTGTAGCCTGAGAAACGACAGCGTGTAAAGATGGGCCGTGGCAAAATTTGTTAGCTGTGGCTTGAAATAGCGCGCAAGTGATTAAGTTGGGATGTTGCCGCAGCCGCTACCATAGACTCGTGTACAATTTTAAGCCACAGCCAAGTAATTTGGATATGGCCCTGCATGACTCCGCTCACAAGATTCATCTATGGCGAGCCTTTTTAACAAAACGTACGCGATGATATTTTAGAATCACTTAGAACTGAGATATATCTCTAAATGAATTAGGGAGATCTTTAATTATTTAGAGATATATATTTTGGAGATACATATGTGTATCTCTAATAACTCTAAAATATCGTCGCGTAAGTAATATATGTTAAATGGGCTCGCCATAGACCAATCTTGTGAGCTGACGTCATTACCACGCGTTGGTGCATTATACAGCTGTTTGTTGACCAATAGGATACAATCGTGCTTGCGGAGTACTACAGTTTTATTTTAGCTTTTGTTAATAATAACACAACTTTATCGGTTTATACAACAGGATCGATCAATGCCCATTTTTCACGCGTCAATCTTGGTCTTGGTTCCTATAGCCCTAATGACGTTGTAGCCATGAGTGCCGACACCTTTTACACCACCAATGATGCGCGCTTTGGACGCCTCGCGTTTCTAGAGATGGCGCTAATTCTTCCTACTGGGACAGTTGCTTACTACGACGGTTCTAAGGCCGAACAAGTAGCCAGTGGATTATCCGTAGCCAACGGCATCAACAAATCACCAGATGGCAGGTAAACGGGTGTGATCGTTTTCTTTTCGTGCATATAAACAATATAAACACCCAGCTCTAAATCCAAAGAAAGTTTCGGGAACTCAGTGGTAAGCGGCGCGCACAACCTTAGTTGATCACTTAACTCGATTTCGTCAATAGCAGCTTAGGTTGGAGCAGAGATTTGTTTATATTTGTTTTACTCTTCCATTTCTTGAATTAACAATCGTAAACCTACTTATTCATATGGTTTCCCTTGGTGCATCATGTACTTGGCAGGTACATCTACGTTTCTGGTTTAATGGACGCCCAGCTCAGCGTGTTTGAACGAAGTAATGACGGTCGTGGCTCACTGCAGCTTCGCAAGGCATGTTCAAATCCAAAGTTTATCACATGTTCATCACGTCCATCCCAAGTCTACCACAAGTCCATCACAAGTCCACCACAAGTCCACCACAAGTCCACCACAAGTCCACCACAAGTCCACCACAAGTCCACCACAAGTCCACCACAAGTCCACCACAAGTTCATCACAAGTTCATCACAAGTTCATCACAAGTTCATCACAAGTTCATCACAGAGTCCTTTAGTCTCAATTCAAGTCACTATCTATATTCAAACTAACCATAACAAAAGTATTCCTTTGTTGTCGTTGCTCATCCAGTTACTTTTGACTGGACATTTGAAATAATCGGTCTCGTGACCGTGAAACGACCTTTGTAAGGCTTGCACAGGGACTCAATTGCAAACTCTGTTCAATTTTGACCGAAAACTGCAGTAAACAAAATTTCAATTTACCCCCCCCCCCCCCCCACTTTCTCTGAAAATGAAATTACAAAATATCGTTTGGTTTTCAGAAAATTGACACGCACACGTCAGTGGACAACATCAACGTAGACGAGTCAGGCGACCTGTGGCTTGGCTGCCATTACCTGCCATACACACTCGATCTAATTACTGGGAATAGATGGACGGGAACCGCTCAGGTACGTGGAATGAGCTTTATTTTTTCTCACGATTTTTTTGTTGAAGATATATAATTGTGTTTTTGTTTACATGTATATTTATTTAGCACCTTTTTCTCATGTTTTATTTGATAGTTATTGGATTAGGCCTATGTGTATTGTAACACTTTTTATGTCAATATTTTTTACCATATAAAGTGTTACGTACATTTTCATGTTTTAGTTGTTTTCATGTAATATTGTTATTATGCAATATTGTTTTCATGTTTTCTTTTTCAAAATTGCGTTAGCGCAAAAATCTACATGTACAAAAATGAACCTTGGTTTTTATATTAACATATCATGTTATAGTTCAGGATTTGTTTTGTTTGCACAAGTATAACGGGAACGTCTCCCAAAGGTTTACAATTTCCAGGAAAACCTGCCTGTCTCTGTTTAATTAATACCATATAATAACTTGTGAAATGTTACCATCATCATCATGTATAGGTCCTAAGGATGCGTCTTGATGCGGATCTGAATCCCGACGTACGGGAGGTACTAGCGGACGACGGTGAACTACTCAAAGGCTCGAGTGTGGCTAGCGTCTACGGAGACAAGATGTTGGTTGGAACGGTAACCAACCAAATGATGTTGTGTGATCTCCTAGCTTTCTAGACCGATGGGCCTCATGAGCCGTGTGTTTTCCTTCACAGAAATCTATAAAGTTGCATCAACTTATGTAATGGGCATTGTCCTTGCGGAATGCTGTGGTTTCTTAGGAATTCTTTTGAGGTTTTTAGGGGGGTGGGGGGGGGGGGGGGGGGGGGGGGGGGGTCGTTAGGTAACAATAGTCTAGTGCGTAGGTATATATGTATTGGGGACTAAGGAGGGAGTACCTCGGTATCATATTTTGCTGGGTATATACATCAGCGTTACCCAGCGCCCAGTATGGGCGGTGGGCACGAGCGAAGCTAAAACCTTGCACAGCGCCACCTTGCTGTAGGTTTCAGTTATTGATATAATGGGTTGTGGAAGCTCAGATTGTAGGTATAAAACTTACCTTTATCTTTATTTGGCTGGCGTATTCTTTTTATGGTAACATAATGAATAATTGTTAGGCAACGTACACCTGAACAATAATTTGTTCACATGTATTTGCTTTATAAGTTTTAACCAGTAACATTTAAAAAAAATGTTTTGTAAAACATTTTAAAACATTTTAAAATGTTTTTACCGGAATAATCGGAAACAAGGCTGGTTGATCGAATAGTTTGAATGAATTTAGACAACTTGTGCTACGTGAAGATAAAAACAAAATTTAGTCGCCTGGCTTACCTACACCATTATGTTAAAGATGAAAAATGGAGTGACGTTACGATGACGTCATAACTTGTCGTGTGACTTTATTCATTATTTTGAGCTTCGTTTTGGTTGTGTTATTCTTCTTTTAACCTTGTTTTTAGGTATTTGTACGTTTTTACTTCTTACTTAAATTTCTAACTTGTATTTTACTTTTTAAAATTGTCTTAAAGGGATCGTATACGTTCGGTAATTACTCCCAAAATTAATGGCAATAAAAACTTACTTGGTAAGAAGTAGAGCAGCTTTGGATAGTATAAAATGCATTTTTATAAACTTTTCACTTCGAAGTATACTGCGGTTATGGAAACAAATATCACTTTTTATCCCCAAACATTTGAATCTGACAAGCGTTACTGCAGTGACGTTTCTCAGATTGTGTATTTCATCGCAAATTATTCTTTCTGCGTGGACAAAACCGCTCCAGTATTTCGGCAATATCTCAAAATCGCTAGTTAGTTTTATGTCATCAAAACAACTGCCGAAACAAGAAGTCTGGTTTAATAGGATTGTTTGAATAAAATAGGACTGTTTGAATACAATTAATTGAATGAATTTAGACCACGTGTATTACATATGAAAACAAAATTGAATCTATTTTTGTATACAAATACAAACTAGCATATGCAATTCTTCAAGCGCATCGAAGTACATGTATCCGGAGTTGGTCTTGGAGGAATCTATAGACCTAATTTTACCCACAAGTTCACGGGATTGCGGAGTAATTACAGCCCGTTGAAGTCCCTACGAATTACTCCAATCGTCCGGAAAGTGACGAGCCAAGGGTGCGGTGAGACTTAATGGACCTCCTCGTTTGGTTGTTGACGACGATTCCCTGTAAGCCGCTGGATTAAAGTAATTTGTCGGGCTTGTTTGGTTCGATCTTGGTTTAATCGCTTTCACATTTCAGTTGCAAGTGCAGTCGCTGGATTCCACAAATTAATAAAAAGTTCAAGGCGAATTAAAAGTGCGGCCAAGTCCATGGCCTTGGTACAGTACGGCCAGAATTTCAGAGATATTTGACGTAGTAACCACTTGCAACAATCGTTGGTTTTGGTTGATTGTTACATCTGGCTAGAGTTGGCACAATTCTTTGTTTGTTGGCCTCGTTTGTCCGTTGAGGAATAAGACTTGAATTACGTTTTTTGTTGGTGTGGTTTGCCTGTTATCGACGCTGCTATGATTATCACAGCTTTTTGGTTGACGAATTCGTATCGGAGATGTAAATAGTTGTTTGTCTGTTGATTGGAGGGGGGGGGGGGGGGGGGGGTGTTTGTTTGTGGATGTGTTTGTTGATTTTTGTTTTGGTTGTTGTTTGATGTCTGTTTGTTAGTTAGTCAGTTGTTTTGGTTCGGGATATGTTTTACGTGTTTGTTAGTGGGTATTTCACATGTTTGTTGGTTGGGGGCGTTGATTGTGTCGGTTTGTTGGTCGGTGTGTCGGTTGGTTGTCAGAATGTTGGTTGTTACTTTTGTACGATTGTTTGTGCAGTTTGGTTGTTACATGTTTAGGGGGTAAGATAACTAAGATTATCAATGGCCTGGTAATAATGTAAGTTTTCAAAGAGAAACACCGTCATGGAGAAAATCGTAGAAAGTCCTGCCAATGCAAACAAGCAAAAAGTATTCGTTAGTGCACGTTATATCCCTTTAAAATTCGTTCAGAAAATAAAAAGAAAGAAAAAGAAAAAAGAAAACAAATTTTGAAAAAAGCAGGGACACGCTAACTTTAATGAAAATGGCTGCACATCAGATGCCTCTGCTTGTGAGTATACACAGTCGAGTAAAGATATTTCATTCTATACTTTACTAAGTTTGTTGTGTAATGATTGCAAAATTAGTTGTATTACCTTCAAAAGATACATTAATCTTGTATTTATTTATTAATTTTGTTGTTGTTAGGGGGCTAACTTGAAGGACAATGAACTCCCGAGATGTATTCTGCCTATGTTTTTTTTTAATGAGTTGAAATTGAATTTATTGGTAACTACCTTGGGAGGGATGACTCTATCAAGAATGTTAGCTACTCACAGCTGTTCCGTACACTCTCAGGGGGGTGAGTGGGTTGAATCAAATGGCACAAATCAGATCACGGCCAAGGATCGCGGGGTGATACAACTATTTCCGGATTGTAAGATTCCATTTCGATTTCTGAATGCAAACTTCAATTTAACAAACAAACACAATTCTTGGATGGTTCAATGTTTTTTCTCAACATGGCTACATACTTCAACCAAAAATGTTTTTTATACCCACACTATTGGAAAAAAACCTTTAAATACCACCCCGAATTTACCATATTTAGTTAGCAATTTTGTTAGCAATCGATATGATTGAACGGGTACAAACCAGCTAGACTGGTTCACTGACCGTACAATCCCAACAACGTTTATAAATTGCTCCGTTTGATCTTAAGTAGGGTCAGGGAACCAGACCAGAAGAAAATTTATTGTTTTTTCTTGGTTTTCCATCATCTTTACGAACACAAGCCTTCAAACAAGTTAATTATTTTACAGATACACAATTAAACCACAAGGGCTAGCGCCCTCACACAAAGATACTGGCAATTTGGGAGACCGCCAATAAAGGGCAAAATAGCTCAGTTGGTAGAGCGCCAGCTCGGATCCGGAGGTCGCAGGTTCGAGTCCTGCCTAGCCAACTTCTTTGTTCACTATACAAAAATGTTTTACTAGTTTGGCAACGTATCTGTCTATTGTATACAAAAAAAATCCACCAATTGTTAATCACTTGGTCAGACAATTGGCGATAACAACTAGTCTTGACCTTTTTCGTAGGAACTCGCTTCACTTCCCATTGGCGATACGTTCAATCTTCATCAACAATACTGGCTAGAAATCCATTCGATTGTCATTTCACGGATGCAGCAGGGAGGTTAAAAACACGGATTTCCGCAAGTCAAACAGTGGATGACGAATTATACCCCCCTAGAACCCATGGGGTATAAGATGGGGTCAACCTGGGGTCACGGGCTCCAGGCATTTCTAGCGGACCAAAACCCTAGGTGCATGACCAGTATGTCATCTGCTTCGTTTCTTTTTATACAGTGTATAAGCCCACCAGGCCCATAAGTAGACCGGCTTCGGTTGAACCAACCAACACAAAAATTAACCATCAAATCGAATCAAGTTCAACATTTGACAAACATTTAGCTGATGAGTTTAGCAGACGTTAACGCGCCGCTTCGAGCGGGAAAAAGAAGTATGTGTGCTATTACTAGAAGAAAAAACGGCGGTATTAAACTGGGATCGGAATAGCATATACTCCCGACCTGGAATTTTATTCGAACAATTTGTTTTTACAATTTTGGAAAATCAGGAAGTATATCTTCTTTAAATTCGAAACCAAAATGGTTTTGAACCAAGTTAAATGTCATATGGCATGCAACAATTTGTTTTCGTTACCTGTTAAAAAAAGGCTTTTATTTGTTAATGTTGCCGAAGTTGATGCTGCAAACGTTTGAAAATAAAACGTTCGGGACTGGACTGGCATAAAAAAAACACGTCACTTTGGAATAATTCATCAATTAAAAACAAGACGTACCGAATGAGTCTCTTCAATGTTGACATTCGACAGAAAGTAAACTCCATCACACCCTGGGAAAACTCTGCCAAATGCCGTGTTACTGTCACTTGCTTGAGCTAGATTTATATGCAATCAGGGGCAAATTTCATAGAGCTGCTTAAGCATAAAAATTGCATAAGCAAAAAACAATCTTGCTTAGTAAACCAGCTTACCAGCCACAACTTCATGTGGTGTATATTATTTGTGATTGGTATTTAGCTGTTGTTAGCTTAGCATAACGATCTCATGGAATTTTGGCCCCTAACTCGATTTACTAAGCAAGAGTTTTGGTGCCGAGCAACTATTTGTGCTTAAGCAGCTCTGTGAAAATGGCCCCTATTACTTTCGCAAGTTTGTATCAAATCCCCAACTGCCAACGCTAAAATTACTTTCCCATTTACAAGTATTATACCAGCTTGATTGGTCTACCACGTTTTCTCGAATAACGGCATCAAAAGATGAGCTTTTTATGACCACGACTCACTCTCCAATACATCCGGATCTTTGGCTTTGTTATTTGATGGGCATGTTTGGGAAACAAAATGAAGCGTGATTGAGTCAATAAGCCAAATTGTTACAATACAACAGCGCATCAACGCACAAAGCTAATTAATGCAATGTTTACCCTCACAAGCGTGTCTCGCACATAACATTGTCAAGACCCAGACTGATAACCGCAAATGCGCATAGGGACATTTTACCATAACGGCCACCACACCAGCTGTCTGTAACACCTGACGTTATCTTTCATGTGTCGTCCATTACCTCTCTACCATGTCACCCCGATTTTATAACTTCTATTCGATTAAAGTCCTGGGAAAATCGAAGTTGAAATCGGGTGGAGAGCATGGTACATCATACAAACATCTTGAAATATTAAAGCCAAACCAACGGAAACTCAAAGCCAAGATGTAACGTCATGTGATTCCAACAATTCGTGATTGAAAACATTTGGTTTTTAACCAAAAATATATAAGACGGCCACTGCAAAGAACAGGTCTACTTTAGAAATACATGTACTCATAAATTATATCTAAAAAGAGTGTGTCCGAACACAAATGCGCAGAATTGTAAAACTTGGCATTATGCGCATGTCACTTGAGAATGCGTATAAGTCGTTACATCTCCCTGACTCGAATCGTAAAAGTCAGAGACATAGATGTCTTAGTTACAAAACAAAGTTTGTTCTTTCGATTCCCAAACAGTATAGGAGGAAATTGCAGGACATAATGCGACACAAGCAATTGGATAGATAGAAAAGGCTACGGAGTACGTGCTGATATACGCTTTTGATGAAGGAAGGGGACACCGATTTGGTATAGATTCGCCCAATAACTTGATGTTTACATGTCGGTTTTCCCTCGGATTTTGTGGTACATGTATGTTGAAACACAACTAGGGTATTTTGTCCAAGCCATTGTGCCCGAACAAGCGAGTTGCATCCCCCTTGTAAGGGTTTGTGGAGGAGAGAGTCCAACTCATGTATTGTCACTCCAAGTTTACTTTGTGGTCATTCTCGCGGACAAAACGCTCTTCTCTGACCAGGACGCAAAGTGGCAAGAAGATCGTGCGGCACGGCCTGTGTGATTTGACTGAAGTCAACGTCTCTCTCTCTTTCTAATGTGTGACGTGTGACTCGGTGAGTTCGATACCTAGCTCGCCTATTGATATTCTAATTGCTCAGCGAGCATTAAGCCGATTTGCCTGCTATAGAAACTCCCTCCGATCCACCACCGACGGGAGAGATCAAGCCCGTCCATGCGTGTAAAAACCAAAATTCTAACCGGTATCACAACACACGAGGGAACTTGGTTTTTGTTGTGTCGCTGTTTAGGATCGGTTACGGGCTTTGTGCCGTGGAAAGCGGAGTCACAGTCGGTGAAAAAAGTTTGGGAGTGTAGTCATAATTTTGTCCAAGGGCGCCGGGCGCGTTTGTGTTACCAGCAACTGATTATATACGTAAGGGGTGTAGCGGTAAAGAGTGAAACGCCTCTTTGGGATCGCTTTTGGAGAACTATCTGACAGGAATATTTCCCTCACTCGCATCATGGAGTTAAAAGTTTGGATGACACTTTGCCTCGCTTGTGGAAGTTTTGCAGTGAGAATTGGCCACGTTTACGCCTCGGGAATGTGGTGGTAAGTTACCTTTTTTTTAAATAAAAATCATTGACGTTTTGCAGCTTGTTATTTAGATTCAAGTATACATTGATTGTTCGGCGTTTATGATCGCTTGAACGGGTACTTGGCACGAGATTGGCACCGGGACTTGGCAGCCAGGCGAGAGCGTCAGGCGTCAGTCAGCCAGGGGAAGCCCACGCGCTTCAATCATGCTTCAATAGATAAGAGCGGAGTCATTGATATCATGAGTTGGGTAAATAAGATACGGATTATACCACCCGGGATTACCGCTCAAAATCGATGACTTTAATGCCTTGTTTGTATCGAGGTCCTTCGCATGTATTTATGAGGTCTATGGTCTTCCACGTGTTTTATACAAAACCATTTTGTAAACAACAGGTGTTTAAATCTACATGGCATAAAGATGATTTTCAAAAATATGTTGGTAGTTTGCCTATTCCCATGAAAAAAAAAATAAGTTAAACAAAAACCGCTTAAATCTCTGAACATTAGATTTTCCCCTGCCAAAGCAAACTATTAATTTAGAGGAAGTTTCGAACTAAACTGATTATTGACATTTGGTCGAAAATACAAAAGGGAAAGCGATGGTCGGAATTTGCCAGATATAGTTGGATCCGAGTCGATCGTTCTTCGGTCCGAGTCGGCCGTGCCTGTCCAATATTCGGCACGGTTCGAGTCGGTCGTAGGTCCGAGTTTAGTTGGGTCCGATTGAGCCCTGCTTCCGAAGAGTGACCGATCATGTCAACCCAACGGTTACCAATACCATTCTGTGGTATAATACAACTGTAAACCGTGTGTGTAAATTATAGGGAACCTTTCCTGGACCAAAATGTACTGAAGAACTCTTTGTCTGATAAGTGCATAAACATCTGTATTGTACGACATGCACGTGCAGCACCATTAGAAATGGCACTGTAGTGGTACGAAAGCATAACTCATTTGGAAATTGCAGTTGAAATCGGAAATTCATCTAAATACCAAAAGAAAAATTGCGGTGAACGAACGAACGCAAAATTAAGGTCGGCAGAATTTTATTTCGCCATGGGATTGCGGTCGCCTCTTGGAAACATATTTCAGTTCAAGAGTCAACTGCTAATATTCTCGGGGGCTTCCGAATTTGGGAAAACATTTGCGAAATAAAGAAAAATAGTTATTGTTGCTCGGGTCAGAGGTTTCTATATGATGAGGGCAATGCACCAGGACAGAACGGAACGAAGGCAGTTGACGAGGTTATAAGTGATGTTTTGGGTTTCAGGGGAGAATTGTATTAGATTGGTAAAACGGAGGTACATGTAGTTATACGATCACCAGTTATACAAACATTCTTAGTTTCTGTTAACATTATAACCAGACGTAGGACGGTGTATACCTTATGTGAAAATGGTGGGAACATTACAAAGCTTCGCAAACCAATAGCTGATGCACTTTCAAAGGATCATCACCATAATAGAAACCATAACCCTGGAACCATAACCCCGACCGTTCATTATATGAGACCAATGGTGTTTCCTGAATGATATCAATTTATACCATTTTTTTGTTAATGAGAAAACCAAATGAACTGAACTTTTCTGAAAAAGGTCATTTCAATTAAATAATTGGTGAACATTTTTAAGTACCATTATTCATTTGTTTAACCCAAGGGTGTAGATTGCTTCGATTTCAAGTATTCGTCGTAGAAAACAAACATGGCTACAGATTCGTCCGGACTTTGTCAGGAGGGAGTACCGAACGAATCCATTATTGCATTATTGCTCCATGATTGTTGCTTATCCTGCAAGTCATGCGTTTACATTGAATTTGTTTGGCCCTCGTGGCGTCTTTTTCCTCCTTCCCCCCAAAACCCCAACTTGATTAATCACTAAATTCAATGTGACCTGACGTTGGGTCGCATGGGGTCTTCTGTGGGACCATGGTGGGACCTTGTGTGGGACGAGGGGTATGGTAGGTATAATATAGTCTTGGCATGCAGTTTTGCAAATAGCACCTTGTTACCTTGCAAATTGAATCCCTCGAGCTATTGGAAAATTGTAGCTTTCCCAGTTTAAACTTGATGGGTTGTTTAATGTACATGTACACGCGTACCTTTCCTCAAAGTTCAAACTCCTTGCTCCATGTTATACCATTCTTGGGTATTAGAGACTGTTTCGTTGTCAGTATTAATCAGTGCGCTGGGTTTAAAGTGACAAAGTTGAGTAAAGAACGGCAGGTGAGCAATTACCTGTGAGCGTAGTCCAAGTAATGCCACCTGCGCTTTGTTATCAACCTGCCCGTTAGATACGGCGTGAGGCAGGCACTGTGTGCCATGTCACTGTGATTGAAGCAACGCACGTCTTCGTTTAAAATGTTGCAGGAAAAATACTCAAGTATTTCCTTTCCTTTCCTTTTTTATTTCATTTATTATTTCGCAGGATTACAAACAATAAAATATGAAAATACAATTACAAAAGTTGACAACAAATGGGAACAGAAAAAAGCAGGACAGATTACAAAAGAAAACCACCGTAAAACAATATGACAAGAAAAACAACAATGCACATCCCTGCAGGATTGCCCGTGAGCAAACTAAATTACTATATACATTTCACTGGCAGTTGTGGGAAGAAAACGACGGCAATACGGTACGTGATTGAAGCTTGAAATGGCGCACTAAAGTTTAGGAATCCTTGGGTACATTTATACAAGAATAATTAATAACCCATTCTTTATTTCTACCATAGAGACTGTTCCTTTCTCTATGTTTCTACTAAATACACAAGCTTCCTTCACTCATAGAGAAAGGACGCTTCACTGAATGCGGCCCTTCCTATGAGATCCAGCTGATTCCAATTTGCTGCCAACAAAGTTATCAGAGGTTTAGAAACGTTCAGCGGTCTAATGAAAGAGTTGGACCCACTTAAGAATTGCTCTTCTCTTATAAGTACATGTAGCAATCGCGTAAAGTGTAATCTGATGGAAGGCTTGTAATAACATCCTCTTGCGTCTTGTTGTTGTTCAGCAAATAATCAATAGTGGTATCGTTTACACTCCACAAGCTTCGTCGTGTGTTTTCTCAAAGATGCAAATCGCTTTTCAAACTCTTCTCTTTAATGGAATCTCTTCTCTGTTCCCCGTGGGAGACTTTCTGGTCGTTGAAAACCCAAGTCCCTCGTTTTATGGCAACTTTTCTGGAAACCTTGAATAAGGGTGATGCTTGTGTCGGCCAATTATCTAGTCAGACTATTGAATTGCGGCAGTACAAAGTTAACAAGACTCGGATGAATGTTGTTTGCTAAGCGCAAATTGGCAACGGTGAAGGGCTTTTCAATGGGGCGGGGCAGTTAAAAAGCAGATTGGGAGGGCTCCGCTTCAATTATATCTTAACCGAAGAAGATTTATTGGCATTTAGTAGTGGGATGTTTTCAAGAAAGTTTGGAGTGTATCAGTTTGATGGTTTGACTTAAGTCCTTTTTTGTGTAACAAACTCAAAGTAGCATGTCTTCATCCCTGTTTACTTGTCTATTACTTTAAACTTGACAACAACTACTAGTACTGTAAAGCCCAAACGCTAACATTGGCACGTTCGGGAAATAAAGGGTACACATTTTGACATTTTTTTAAAACATGAAACCGCAATGACATACAAGTCCTAAACTTGCTTTTTTTGTAGTTTGTATTTCCATGTCAATAAATGAACGAAATTCCTCACTTTCAATTAATTTCCGGCCGACCGGTACATAACCTCTTCAACAACAACAACAAAAACTCTAGTTGTGTAATGATGCTATTTTCGCATTATTATTTATCACCTCGGTTTTTCTCTTTTTTTCTTTTTACAGTGGCTCATATATATCATCACCTGTCAGTCTCTTCTCGTAAAAGTCATATTTACGGCGTTTGAGATTTCCTTTATGTAACGCAAGAATAAGCAAGTGTCGCAATGGGACTGCGATAAATGCCGACAGTAACATATCGTACCCTCCGGAACTCCGTAGAATTGTGGATTGTTCACAAAGGAATAACCGTCTCTACGAATTCGGTGGAATGTTTTTTCCTCCGAGGTTCACTTACAAATAACTAACCACAAAAGTTGACTGAACTATTCACACTCAGCCGTTATCCTAATCACGGTCAATTTCATGGGATTCTCTGCCGGGAGTTGGCGATAATCAATTTAAATTGGATTTTTTTTCTTCAGGGGACTGTTGTTGGTATGTTGTACCTATTTTACACACTTTATTTAATCTACAGGCAGTAGGTTAAATGTTGTCTGACCACAAATGAGTAACAGATGGCGGCAAAATTATTTAAGAAACCTAGGAAAAACCAATTCGTGAAATGTTTTCCATGAAACATTCTCACTCAGTTTTCTCGTCACTGTGCGATGAGGCCATAAGACTTGGTAGTTGGTTGGTGTCAATAATGAGGGGAATAATAGTACTCATCGTGAATTTTGGCTAGGTATGAACCCATGTAGTGGCAAAATATGTTATTGCATTGCAGCGATGCCAGCTTTTTAGGTGTTATCGCCCCTTTTGTGAAAATAAATGGCTGTTAGTAATACCGCATATAATTATTCTGGTAACAAGCATATTGGCGGCCATTTTGAGAAAAAATATATGAAAAAGTGGTAGCACCCAAAAAGCTGCCACCGCTCATTCTGCAATGTTATCACACATTTCCCAGCTCTAGGTGTGCATACCTTGCCAAAAATCGCTCGGAGCATTGCTCCTTTTGGTCATTTTGATACCGGTGGCCCAATTTTTGACCGAGGCTGATGCATGCCTTGAGGGTTCGCCTATGTTTCGAGCGTCTTTCACCGTCACGTGACCTTTTAAACGGTATTCCTCGCCAATTAATTTGTTCTCATCTTTCTGTCCAGTCACTTTGGATTATTACTAAAACATCTGTCGGCCTTGAGCCCGAATCCTCCCTAGGAATTATTGCATTATCAGATTACATGTTGAAAAATTGTATTCGGAAACCGTTTACAGTGTGTGAGGCTATAGCTGCCTCGTTTTGACGCAACTTGTGTATTCTGGAACCATTTTAGAGGACTAGTGTTATTTTGTTCGATGAATTAATAGATTCGAAATTAACAGACTCGAAACTTTAACAAAAAATAAAGAATCCCATTCCGAGCCTAATATCATTCCCGCTCTAAATTAAAATTGCGACTCCGTCTGGGATGATTGAGCGACACAATCTCAAAGAGTAGCCATTTATTTGGTGTTATTTTATGAGAACACTTTTCCCCTTTTAAAACGTGTACTTTTGGGGGGCAGAACTGCAAGGTATAGGGGTAGTTTTCCGGAACATTTTACAGTTAGGTCGCATAACTTTGTAGGAGGTCATGGCCGAAAGTTTTTTACGTGACCGGTACAATAGGCTTGAAAAGTGATTTCGTTGACTTGCCTCCAAATAGGGGGTAGCCCTGCGCGGAAACTTTGTATCTATAATAGTTTAATACACATTCGCATTCTTGTCGCTACGGGGAACACAAAGGCACAAAGCTAGGCCCACGAAGCATAACGTAGTGAGGCTGTTGTCAATACATGTACATAGTACAGAGGATCCTGTACGGGATTGCACACAGGAAATTTAACAAAAATATCCATTGACCCAAATGATAAATACGCCAACTTCCGAAATTCAAGAGAAACTACTTGCAACTCTCCTCAGTGTTTGAGATACACATGAAACTAACACTCGTTTCGTCACCTTTCAGTTTCTCCGTTCTGTGGGGAGTATAACCCATGACGTTTGGGAGACATTTCCATGCAAAGATGATCATCCCTAAAAGTAATTATGTGGCTCGTCGCCATCTTGAAAAACGACGCCTCCTCTCTATTGCAATTATCGACCGATTTACAGGTCTGCACTCATAAATAGACCGTTTCAAAACCCCATTTTAGGCTCCGTTGTGGCTCCACCACCCTTGCCAAACTGCATGAACGAAACCAATCAGAGACGAATTGGGGCTTGGAAAGCGGCAGAATTTATGAGAATACACGTAGTGGCTGTAATAGGTTGACCTCAAAGGTCACATAACGAAGCGTGCGCAAGCTGGGTCAGTGATGTCACAGGCGTAGTATTTGTGGCGTCACTCGGCCATATAAAGCAGGTTTACTAATGGTAAGCTATGCCTTGCCTAATACATGTAGTTATATGTACTAATAGTAATAATGCAGTTGCTGATTCAATTTTCAAATGGCATCACAGAATATTGTGGTAAAACCCACCAAATCATGTATAACATATACATGTACTCTGATGCGACAAGATGTTTGCCATTGCTGACTCTTGCGAATAACTTCATTATATATTTATTTGTTTCTTGCCTCACCGGCCTAATGTCAGCTGTACTATATACCCTCTAATGTAATATTGCGAAATGAAAACCGAAGGTTAGGCCTACAAGTACAAGTCCACTTAATGCTGTTGGTTTTTTGTTATATATAAAAACGTCCGTTATGACATGAAGTAACCATATTGCGGCATGCTCGCAAAGTTGGCTTCCCGCAGCTGAGAGGTTTTTTTGTTCGGAATGTGAAAAAACGGTTATCAAGCTCCACAAAAAAACCTGTATGGATTTCAAAGCTCGCCGTATATACCCACCGCGGGGTTCAATTTCTCACTCATTCACGAGTGAAGGGGCTTACAGAAAAGGCGACTTCGCCGTCACCAGCGCCGCACGCAAAAAGCCCTGTACGTGTATTTATATTTTCAGACCACCGATTGTTATTGCTGCCGCGCATAGAATTCGTATTATTTTGGGGGAAGAGAGAAAGTTGTGGGTCCGGCGGCAATCCATTCAGAAAGTCTTTGAAATGGTTGTTGAAAATCTGGAGATTATCCCTTTCGCTCTGTTTTCCCTCCAGAATCGTTGTTTTCTTCTTCTTGGTTGGCTTTCTGGACACAAAAAAAAGGGGGGGGGGGGCTATATTCTACTAACCCCCCCCCCCCCCCCCCCCCCCCCCCTTCCCCCCGAGCCGAGCAACCTATATGGGCTCTAGCAGTCAATGCATGTTGTATATCAGTTCGGGAAATCTGCACGTACCTCTCTCGTTTTAGGAACGATACAAGTGATTTTTAGATGTGTTTGTAGGTAGTACAAAGTTCCCTCGTATATTGTGTTGTTTTTCGCTTCTTGTTTTACTTGTTTGAATTTTTATATGTTCATTAGCCTTTCAATATTGTCACACAAATCGAGCTTATAGGTTGAATTAAAATGAGTGACGTTGGACTCGTTGGCGACTTTAAGTTCATATACTCATTGACGGGATCGCCATTGTGTCTGCGTTAAACACCGTATTTCTATGTTTTAAATTAATTGCAAAGTTCTCACAGTAGAAGTATACTGGGTGGTCAAAAAATCGGAACGGCTGTTTTCTGTTCGTTGCTGTCACACTTCTGTTAATCAACAGTCTAACCATATAGATGGTCCAACCTACCCCCGACTTTGTTCTAGAAAAAGGCCACTAGAATGAAAACTACATATACTGGACTGAATCGGGTCATCTTGGTACATCATCTATAAGATTCCCTATCTATCCAATCTATAGATACTCGAATTAGGCCGTTCTGTTTTCATTGGAACACTCTGTGTTATTTTGCGGATTTTGTCGTATGGGGTCTGCGACTTGTACTCATCTAGTTTACCGTGTGCTTTTGATTGCATGAGGGTCTCAGATATACTTTTGTTATACATAGACATGCAGTTGCAACTTTGGCATACTAAATACCTGAAACCACCCACGATTCATGATCCTCTTATATAAACCATCAACATTAACAAAACAACTTATACCAGGAGCATAAATTGTTTCCTTTTCTCAGCCGAATGAAGTGAAAGCAGCTCTGCGAAGAAAGTAGTTTTCTGAGCCAGAGTTGGGATTACAAGATTGTTCAAAGAAGACAAACTGACAAACTGAAACCCCGTCCTCGAAACTGTGAAAGGATCATTTCTCATGGGACGTTTTAGTGTGATGGTGCGACCGTGTTGGGCTGTCTGTTATAATATAGTTTTATCCCCTAAGGGGGCGTGGATTGTGTTTGAGAGGAGCATTGTTTGTCTGTCTGTGAAGATTCTACGGACGAATAATGACAACTGTCACTCTGTGGTTTCAATGGTTTGTCAACTCAGTGCTAAATGGAATAACTACAAACTTAGTAGATAGAATGAATGAAGTCGAACTAACCCAGTGATGCTGTTTTACAACACACTGAACCACGCTGTCTATTTCAGAGAAATGAAATACAAAAGTCATTGACTCCAAGGATAAATCGTTGTAATATTTTCTACTTTTATAGATTGGACAAATCTAGTGAGTTCACCAAAAGTACACGAAAGCAAGGAAGTGACAAATCCAGTGTTAAATTGGCCGTTTCGGACGATGATAAATATTGTCGAAATGGTATTGATGACTATAGCACAAAAACACAGAATTGTTTTGCAAGAATTTCGTTTCGAGTTTATTAACATTGAATCGTGCATAATGTCCACTGTATTCTATAGGTCTGTATACATTCATAGGGACATAACGTACACATGAGGTTGCACTGCACTAATCCAAGCCCCATTAAAAACTCTGTAAAATCAACAAAGTTCAGAGTTAAATAACATGCAAGCCCACGTCACTGGGGTTTTCCAAACAAATATTAAATTATTGTCTGACCCTTCGTCTTTCCATTTCGTTTCAATTTTGGGTGGGGTAGCCAATTAATTGTTGTAATATTCACACCAAAAGAAACTCACCTCCCGAAAAGACTTCTTCTCGATAGATTCTTGCACTGGAATTCCTTTCGAGCAAGAAAATATCTTATATATTTGAAGCTTTGGTTAATGAATATGAAGAGAAAACGTGTTGACGATAAATTGTACATAATTAAAAATAGTTTGACTACAATGTGCGTGTCGATATACATGGGCCCATTTAGTACGCGGTTTTTATAAGAGTATGTTTACTAACTTCCGCACAATTTGTAATGGTATCGAAAGGCGCCAAACGGCATGTTCATGGGTATTTGTAACAACAAAAATAAATTCTTCAGTGTCTGGACACAGTTGCGTTTGCGAAATCTTAGCCAAATATGAAAAGAACCAAATGTCAAGTTGA
This sequence comes from Crossaster papposus, assembly GCA_037893245.1. Classification (NCBI taxonomy): domain Eukaryota; kingdom Metazoa; phylum Echinodermata; class Asteroidea; order Velatida; family Solasteridae; genus Crossaster; species Crossaster papposus. The sequence goes on along the minus strand of JBAIAA010000220.1, from coordinate 605,114 downwards.
CTACAACTCCTGCACATCATTCCGGCCTTTTAGTCGACACACACAACAGCATAAAAGAACCGCGGATTTAAGTCCATAAACCATCAGATTCACTCTGCCAGTCAATAGACTGCCGGGGATGCCGCACTTAGCTAACGTCGTGGTCTCTCAATTACCCACCGACAAAAGTCGCCTTTTGACGGGGAAGGCGCCGACCCGGACCAAACAAACCCGGACAACATCAAGGTGCGCGCCGACTGTCTGAGGAAACTCTGAATTCAAACGACTGAAATTGATTTGTTTGTTCGATATCTTGTGATGCGTGGTTCACGAGTAATAATTGCTTGAGTGATGAGTTAATTACTGAAGATTTTATGAACTTCTGGTCTCTGAAATCACAATACATTTAATTAGTCGGTTACGATCCTGTTTGCGATTTACAATAGTTCATTTTCCTGTCTTATAAGTTTAATCACAGTTTTAAACTTACGTACAAGACCAAGAAGGCACCAAGCAACTATCTTACTAAGGATATCCGAGAATAAATGAAAACGAGTTGGGAGATGTTGTCTGCTCTTTTAATTGAAACGATTCCATCTTTTGACTGCAACGGAATCTGTATTCGGAACAAGATGGCGTTGTGAACAGCATTTATTGCTTTAAAGCCAAAAACAAAAATAGGAGTTTATCTAGATTGCAATTTATTGTTATACTAATTACAAATAGTAATTGGTGACAAGTGTTTCTTGTGGTGGTCTTTAATTATAGTACGTGTAGTAACAATTTTTCATTTTTAGCTGATAAGTATTTATAACAAATACAAATTGCTATAGCAATTGATATTCATCAAGCAATGTGTTCAGCACATTTTGTATTTTGTTTATTGGTTTATTTTACAAATAAACACTTTGACTCATCACTGAAGTTAATTGTTTGTATCTCGCCTTTAAATTGCATTTTTTTTGGTGACATGCGCAGAACAGCCTTGGTGTCACAATTCAGAGCCAACGTTTTTATTTATCAGAAGCATTGAACACGATTACGAAAAGATATGCGTTCAACCCACTCAACCCCTCAACAATCTTCCAGTCCCAGTTAATCAGGATCGCCCCAGTTCCTGGCTCATCTTCAGGCAATATCCCCCGGTAATCTATAATCCCCCCACATGTCACTCGTCACCATTGCTAAGGGATTATCTTCTCCAATGTGTGCTGTCCAATGTATCGATTTTCCAAAACAACCTTTGACCTTTGGATATTTCAAATGCCAGTGCAAACTTCAAAGGAGCCAGACATTTCTCGGCGACAAATTACTAATATTTAAAATGTGTAGGCCACGATGCGATAGAAGGAATCAAATACACAACTGGTGTTCAATTTGAAGGCTGTGTTATTATGATTTATTTCTGATAATGAAACCAAGGATCCTTCAAAAGCGCTGGCACTGTAGCTCGTATTAAGCCGAAAGAACCCCATAGAAAGGTCAGCCAGGAACACCGGGGCAAACCCCTTCTCTTAGCGATAAATGTTCTGGGTTCTTTTACGTGCATTATACAATTTTATAATGTTATAATGAGAAAGATATACACGTACGACACACATTATACATTATACAACACACGGGACCTACAACGTTCCATCCAAAGGACGAAGCAATAGTGGTTTAATTGCCTTGCTTTAGGACACACGTGTCGACACCGGGACATAATGACGTTTATAAATACCAGCCATTCGGTATAGCCTCGATCTTGTGAGAGACATTGACCCATGAATATATACCACGATGTAAAGATATACATCAAAACGCCATGCATTTAATATGTAAACCGTGATTCATAAACTCCGGTCGGAAGAACATCAACGTAAATCAAACCTTCGTGGATATCCCTAGCAAACGGCTCCCAGAAATATTAAAGCACTTAGCCTATAGGGTCAAACTAAAAAGCAATGTGGAGAACTCGTCTAGTCTGCATAACTCCTGGCACGTATAGGTAACAGATTGAAAAAGCATTTGATAATTGAGAAGAAGAGAGAAAAAAAACCAACGCGTAGCCGTCAGTCACTGTCAGCCGCGTCGTTATTCAAAAGTCGCAGTCGGCAAAATGAATCTTACAAGCTGCAGAAAGTTCTTGTGATTACTTTGTAAAGTTCTTTTTTGTTGGTCAAGGTCTTTTTATTTTACACTGGAACAAACTATTCATTGTAGGCATTTCTGGTGGGAGAAAAGAGCCTATAGGCCTACGTACTTGAACGCTGCGTCTGAGCTTGTGAAAGTAGCGCCTGTCACGTTCGAGTATACGGTAATTTAATTTGCCATAAAATGAGAAGTTGTAGGATCGAAATGATTCGTTTACCGGATCTTAGTCCTTGACGTTGTATTTGAATGTATAGGTTATTCAAGGCTAACATTGTTGAATTTAACATCCGTATCCTCCCCGTTTGCTATTTTCCAGGTGTGAAACATTGCTAAAGTTGCTAGAGTCGTGACTTTGGGTGTGATCAACCGTGGCAATTACTGGTTTGTGGCTTCTGACTAGCTATAACCCCTAAACAAAGATATTTCTTATTTGTAAACTGCCAACAGTGCAAGGGCTGGATAGCTCAGTTGGTAGAGCACCGAACGGCCAACCAGAGGTTGCTAGTTAGTCCAAAAGTATCTATTTCGTATCAATAATCAAGGATGACAAAACACTTAAAGAGGACGTTCCCATCATCAAAACATGAAGATTCTATGTCAGTCTACATTGTATTAATCCAAGTCTATTCCTATCCTGTATTAAATCTTCACACTTTCTCGCACGCGAAGTGGGCACGAGGTCTAGCGTAGGTTTACTTTAGTAGGCGCTTCCGATCGAACGTGTTAAGCACTTAATACAGGCGTCAAACAGCTACTGGTGTTACGCACGGTGTCATCAAAGTGCCTTGTGCATAATGCAATGGCGGACAGAATCCGAAGATTTGTAGCCTTGTTTCAGATCGTTCTTCCTTCTCAAACGATTCTCCCCTGGGCCATTTTTAATAATAGTCTCCAGTGGAAATATTGACGTTGTTCCCACTTGCACATACATGTACCTATACTTAACCCTGTACCCTACAAGTACAATTGTGTATTTTGTGTTGAACAAACTCGATGATAAGATGGTCCGGGGAGAATTACGGATCAGACGGCAGATTAACCTAAACAGCGATCAGAACGAGACGATCGTTTAATATTCATTGTAAAGTTCACCTATCCCTATTCTTCTTCTGGCGTAAGAGTTGATCACCTCGTGAGGCTAGTTTTACAACACCATGCACTCGAAGCATTCAATATACCAAGAGTACCCATGTCGCACGAGTGTAAGCAAAGCTTTAAGTGTTTGTGTTTTTGAATGCAAATGTCAACATATTGACAAGAAACCGAACAAATCTTCTCTTCTTTTTGTGTGTGTGTGCTGGATTGCAACAGTGTTGCCATTTATCTATACTAACAACGTGTCGACGCTCGCCATTTTATACCAAACGGTTAGCGCTTATATACGACAGGAAAATCAACTTCTTGCCCCGAGCTATGTGATTGAATGGAAGACATCTCTCATTTTTAAAGGGTTGTAATTTTCTCATTTCTGCCCAGGACAAAGGATGGTAAACCCATTTAATGTGGGCCTTCTCAGTCGTTTATATTCAATAATGATATATCGTCCTAAAGTATCCTTGAAGAGACAATCAGGGGGCGATGTTCGCAAGGCTGATGGTCGGTCGGTCATGCTGCCAGATTGCTTCTCGTTCGCCTGTTTTTTGTTTTGTTTTCCCACCAGTTGATTCGATGTGGCGATAAGTCGTCACCACCAACCAAACCAAACCGGTCATGCTTGAGTCGCCCGCCAAAAACCTGCCGTCAAATAATAGACTGTCGCCGGTATAAAGGCTACTGACTGTAACAACACTAGTCGTTTATTTTAAAACTCCTGATTGCAGTGGCGGGATAATATCATCAGGCTGAGCTCTTTTCTTTTCTTTTTCTAAAATCAAGTTAAATCTAGTAGTTTGATTCTCGATTCAATTTAAACAGCCTGAAGGCAGTCATTTGTAAGTTTCTGTTTGCCACTTGAAAGGGAATAAAAATTGAAATAGGATTAGTAAGTATATTGTCAGTGATATAGTAACGATTTTAAATGAAAATTGGGTTTAGTTTTTAAATGGTATCCAGGATATCTTAAGTGTTTACAAATTTAATTTAGTGTGTGATGTCATTGGTGTACGTAGCCTTATTGATTGATTGATATAATTATTCATTTGTTCAGGTTAAAATAGACTCAACAACAACGTGATGGGGACAGATACAAAAGCACATAGAACAAAACAAAAACAGTTGATTTCACCTATAAAGATAGCCTCCAAAAGCTAATATGGAAACTTTTACTTGTTAGTCGGAACTTGTTGTAACAAAAACAATTCTCATGTTGTTGCCATGATTCTTTCTTTATACTGTCTCATTGCATTCTTGCGAAAAAATTGCGAAAACACGAACGAAGTTGACAAGTGATCGGATTATTTCTGCTTGAATTTAATTTACATACAATCTAAGCACGCATGCTCGAAATAAACAAACAGCCGTTGCTATTGTTACATTGCAATAACCGATCATGTCACGTAGTCAAGCTATGGCGCAACTTGGCTTTTGTTTTTTTGTGGTTTTCTTTACCTCAGACAAAATTAGGAAGTAACTGCATTACAATTTCTTGGCAAGTCAATTAGCCAAATTGGTTTTACGAATTTACGATTTTTCTTTTGAGAGAAACTGTCGAATCTAGTTGTGCACTTGCGCAGTTGGAATGCCTTATAAACTTCTTAATAATGATATACTTGGGGTAAACTCGATTTTTGACCACAAGTTGCTGTTATGCCGCACCTGGTCGGCTCTGGAATTAACAACCATTCACATTTTGGGAATCATAAAAAGGGAATAAATAAGCATTGATGCTCGACCGTTTTAATGGTGTTCCGTCATGGGACAGGTATTTTATGTTAGCCATTGTACAGTTTGTATTATTGACGTATAGAATGGACCTTTGGTTAGCTGTAAATAAACCATTGTCTAATTAATATAATTTATTGAAGTTTTTTCTTTTTTTTTAAACACCTGGCTCTCAGAAT